>OX438802.1:1174365-1774365 GCA_949316475.1 Hypomecis punctinalis
TGTTTCCAGCTGCATGTCAAGAGTAGTAAATAACACCACACGTATACGGGACGGTCAGCTGTTAACGTAAGCTACTTGTACCGGTGAGTCAACACTTCGAAATTCACTGCACTGTTTACATCGTATTTGCTGCTTCACGCACCATAGTAACAATGAGGAAGTGCATCGCGTGTAAAAACGATATCACTGATAACACCGAGCTTCTAACCTGCTCACCGTGTCAAGGGACTTATCATTACAAATGTCTTGGCATGACTTTTGCTGCCTATGCAAATATCGTGAGAGATAAGACGTGGAACTGCCCAACATGTTTTAATATCACAAACCGGCGCCCGCGAGGGGATAACACAAACACGCCCGTACGCAGTAAACACCACGAGACACTGAATGACACTGTTATGTCCTGTGACGAAACAATTAACGAGTCGCACCTGTCCGCGTCGGCGCCGGCGCACGATTCGATAACACTGGCTCAACTTAGCGCCCTACTGGATCAGAAGTTAGATAAATTTCGATGCAATTTTTTTAATGATATTAAAGCAACGATTAGGCATGAAGTTAACGGAGCAATATCCGCGCTGAGAAGTGAGTTCAACAGCACTACCGATTTTCTCAGTGAACGTCAGGACTCATTGGATTCGAAAATATCGGCTACTAACAAAAATATCTCTGATTGGACTGCGGAAAACAATATACTTCAAGCTAACATCCGGGCTCTCGAGAAGCGTCTGACTACCACCGAAAAAATATCACGCAGCATGAATTTAGAGATCCAAGCTGTAACCGAGCGACGCAATGAAAATGTTTTGAGCATTGTTAAAAACCTCTGCGATACTGTTAATTGCCCAATTACCAGCACCGATATTTTAGCATGTCGACGGATAGCCAAGATCAACTCGACATCGGACCGACCGCGCAATATATTGGTGACTTTACCCACATCGCGACACCGTGATAATATTATATCAGCAGTTAAAAGATATAATAAAAATAACGCCGCGCAGCCGCTGAACACCACACACTTGGGTATCTCTGGCGAGAAGAAGACCGTATATGTATCCGAGCATCTATCGCCTGAGTGTAAGGAACTCCACGCTGCAGCAAGGAAAATTGCTAAAGCAAAGTCTTATCGCTATGTGTGGGTTAAATTTGGTCAAGTGTTTGTCCGTAAGAACGATAAATCCGGCGCTGTGCTTATTAAAGACAAGACATGCCTTAACAAATTATTATAATTTTATTTGCATTGATTATAATTATGAGTTCATCTTTATTATTTAATGTATTTATTTAGAACAAATATTACAGATTTTTCTTCCTTTTTTAATGTTAGTGTATTATCAAAATGTTAATCGATTTAGGTCAAAAGTTACCGATTTTTATCTTAACGTATTAAATAGCAATTATGATGTTATATGTTTGACTGAGACTAATCTGAACCCTAGTGTTTTCAACGAAGAAATGTTCGATGGGCGCTATAACGTCTTCCGCAAAGACCGTTGTGACGCTATTTTTTCCGAAAAAAAAGAAGGCGGCGGTGTTTTAATAGCAATAAAAAAAGATTTTAGCATTGTACGGCAATATTCGTGGGACAGTGGTTATGAAGATATATGGCTCACCATTACTACGTCAGATAGGAAGATCGTGTTGAATCTGTGTGTCTGCTACTTTCCGCCTTATATGAAAGAACATGATAATTTTCTTGAGCACTTGCAAGAAGTAGCCTTAAATAATGCCAGCGCGAGCCCTTTACTGATTGTAGGAGACTTCAATACTCCTAATATAAGTTGGGAGAAATCTAATGAATCGCTCAGCCTGTCGCCTGTTGGCAGCTCTGGTGTCAAAGCTCTAGCATTGCTAGAAACGTTATCATTATGCAATATGCTTCAGTACAATCACGTGCGTAACTTCAAAGAGCGACTACTGGATTTGGTATTGTACAGTCAGAGCAATGACAACATTAGGGTAAAAGGCTGTGACTCTCTCAGTAAGCTAGATCGTTACCATCCAGCCTTGGCTATTGAAATTGATTATGTTCAGCGTTTAAACATTATATCCCATAATCCATTTTCTGCTAAGTTTAATTTCCGTAAAAGTAACTATGAAGAGATTAAACAAGATTTAATGGCGACTGATTGGGATCAAATTTTGGAATCACCAGATATTGATTCAGCACTTCAAATATTTTATAATAAATTGAATGCTATTATAAAATTACATACCCCTATCATAAAACCTAAACCTTCATGTTACCCTCAATGGTTTAGTTTTCCTTTAATAAAATGTCTAGAAGAAAAACTCAAATACCATAGACTATATAAAAAATTTTCAAATCCCAGAGACTACGACACATTTGATTTATTGCGCCGTAGATCCAAAAAACTTCTAGACGAGTGTTATAACTCTTACACAAGTACTGTCGAGGATGGTTTAAAAGAAAATATTAAATTATTCTGGAATTACGTAAAAAGTAAAAAAAGTAACACCTCTATTCCTCAGTTTATGACATATGACGACAGTTCGGCTAACAACACACAGGCTATTTGCGACTTATTTGCCAAATACTTCAATTCTGTTTACGAAGCTGCTTCAGATGTAGATAATGACCCCGAAATGGTACCCAATCATCTAAGTTTATCAAAAATTAAAATCTCAGTATATGAAATAACTAAAGCCATCAATAAACTTGATCAAAACAAGGGCGCAGGACCTGATGGTATTCCCGCTTATTTTATCAAAAGATGCGCTAAAGAAATTAGTATACCTCTTCATATCCTATTTAATCAGTCGCTGTCTAGTGGTACTTTTCCACATGAATGGAAGTGCGCCTTTGTCATACCGATTCACAAATCTGGCGATAAATCGAAATGCGAAAATTATAGACCAATTAGCATCCTGTCTTGTCTGTCCAAGCTATTTGAGTCTCTGGTTTACCCCCACCTGTTTAATCACGTGAAGCAGCTTATATCACCCAATCAACATGGTTTTGTCGCTGGCCGCTCTACTGTGAGTAACTTGCTCATGTATAAGCATTACATTTGCTCTTCTTTCGATAACCGTCAGCAGGTCGATACTATATATACCGATTTTTCGAAAGCCTTTGACAAAATCAATCACGCTATTCTGGCAAAAAAGCTTTTGAAGAACGGGTTTAACGGTGACCTGTTTCGATGGCTGAAGTCATATGTCACAAACCGGAGTCAAATGGTTGCATTAAAGGGGTACTTCTCCGCACCATTTTCTATATCATCAGGTATTCCACAGGGGTCTCACCTCGGTCCATTACTCTTTATTTTGTTTATCAACGACCTTGAACGGTGCTTACAAAGTAATTGTCTTTTTTACGCAGATGACCTTAAGATATTTCGCGCCGTAAAGACCGTCGAGGATTGCACCTTGCTGCAGAGGGATCTTGAGGCTGTCAGTAAATGGTGTATAGCTAACAAAATGTTTTTGAATGTCAGTAAATGTTTTGTAATGTCATTTGCCTCAAAACAAATTAAAATACTTTATAATTACTCTGTTAACACACACGCGCTTGAGCGCAAAGACTTTGCAAGAGACCTTGGAGTCTATTTCGACCCACAAATATCTTTTCGTGCGCATTATGACCATATTGTCAACAAGGGCCACCAATTGCTTGGTTTTATACTTCGAATCACAAAAAAATTTAAAAAACCAAATAGCTTAATTCACTTATATTCAAGTATAATAAGACCTATCGCAGAATACGGAGCTATTGTTTGGTCACCCTATTACAAAACGCATGCTGAAAATGTGGAGAGAATCCAAAGGCGATGTATGACGTCTGTATGTCGTCGTTTTGGTTTGTCACGTAGATACCCATCATATAACGACCGCATTAACTTTTTTAAATTTACAACCCTCGAGAAAAGGCGACAGGTCAGCGAACTACTGTATCTGCACAAAATTGTTAACTGCAGTGTGGACTGCCCAGATTTGCTTAGCCTGATTAACTTTAACGCATTCTTTAGATTGAGAGAACCTCGTTACTTTTCAATAAACCTTTTGCACAAGAGTAATATCACCTGCAACAGCCCTGTCTCTCGAATGTGCCGCTCTTACAATGATGTATGCCGCTCTAGCGCCCGAGACAGCGACGGCGTTGATGAGCTGGATTTCGATTTGTTCGGACTTAGTCTCAGACAATTTAGAAATAATTTGTATAAATTTTTCGTCTCCAAACCATAATGCAGTGCAATACAGTAATTTAAACTATTGTGTTGCACTGTAATATGCATTTCATTTCATTTCAAATTATCAACTAAGTAATAGTGTATCATTTTTATGGATTAATTTAAATTTTCACTTTTTCCATAAAGTCAAAATTATGTTATTAATGGTTATTTTTTCACGAAATAATTCTATCATTCTCTTTATTTTAAGTATCAAATTTTGTAATAATATGTACCTATACAACTGTTCACCATGCTGTGTGCTCATTCTTTTGGACCACAGAATCGATCAAATATTGTATAAAAAAAAAAAAAAAAAAACATGTATTTTCTGTAGTCTGTTATGAGTGCCTAATAAATAAATAAAATAAATAAATAAATTAGTTCAGAGTTTTCATATTCGGTGAGCATCAAAAAGAAGCTTATGAATTGTATTTAAGCTTTTTTTTTCCTAGAATGTCTGTGTCCGTCATATATAGCGGCCGTATTACAGCAGAATAATGTCATTCAATATTGTCTGTACTAAGAAAATGGCATGGGTAATTCTTCTGAGGTTTTCTCATTGAAAAAGAAATCTATTTCATTGGGTTTTCTCAGGAGCAGGTAATTGACATCCATCGACTTGGCTTTTTTTTGCTTACATTCCATATTGATTTTGACATCTTATAGAGAGATAGAACTGAGCATATACCTATGTATTTTAAAATTTAAGTATGTGATTTTATTTCAATATTATCTTACCGTTTTAAAACTTTCTGGGGTATAAAATAAATTTAAAAACATGTAATCTGTACTACACTGTATCAACCTTTTAATAGTACACTGCAGAACGTAGGCCTACCCATGAAGGGTGAAAAAATGTGATCAATATCTGCCAAATCTAAATATATGACTTTAAATGACAGAAATTATTAAAATATGTAAAATATCTGGTTAATTTTACATGTATAATCAACAGGAAATAATACACTTAATCTGTAATTTATTTATTTAACTGTTGAATACGGCAGATATTAAGACAAAGTCATCATACTAGTTAATACCATAAAATCTCGTAACTCGGTAACCATATTTTAAAACCGGTAATAAATAAGTTTCGGACTTGAATAAAATATGAGAGTACTTTTACAAATTAATATGCTTCAGTATAAATTATTCGTCGCGGACTCCGGTTCAACCTTACACCTACGGGTACGGTCATGGAAGAGTAAGAATAGTAGGCGGAAGTGCGAATGGGCGTGGCCCTCTAAAATAGAATGAATTAGGTATGAAAGAGCATACAATTAAAAAAAAACATATTTTTTTCAACTATTTTTGAATTTTAGACAAAGGGCACAGACCGTGGAGACTGTGGTTAGTAACTTTTCAATAAAAAAATTGCACAAAATAAGCTTCGTCGTTACAGCCATAAGACGTCTACTGCAAAATATATGCCTCCCCTATAGATCTCCAATAAAAACGGTTGGAAGCAGCTTGCATCTAGCGCGATCCTGTGGTTATAATGAGGTCATCCGTCCGCCTTGTAGAACGCGTTGACGCTGTTTACTACGCTGCGATTGCCGATACGTGGTCTTTTATTTTTAATGCCATGCCATCTGTGATCAAGCAGAGATATTCGTTTGATCAATTCAACGTAGTTTGTTGATGGAAACAGAATGACGTAATTAAACACCTGCTGCGTTTAAGAAACTTTTATACTACATTTATAGATAATATATAATTAATTACATTATCACATAGTTTGAGGCTCTTTTTTTGAGTCAAATGAAATCATCTAGGTAATAAAAAATAACAATATGCAAAAAATTGCAGTGCTAGATTTTGATTAAGTTAGTGATTTTAGTGCCAAGGATAAAAATATACACAATGCATTTCCATCTGTTTTTTTCTTCCATGGCTATGAAGGCGTCTGTTTTCTAAGTTGTCGAAGGAAAAAACACTTTAAACTTTTATAATTGCTGAAGTTTTCCAAAATGCCCGCCCGGGATACAATGGGGACGCAAAGGGGACAGATAAATTTCGGTTTCGTAACTTAGTAGAGCGGAAACACTGGATTTATTTAATTCGATGAGTATACACTACAGGTTCTCAACGCGAGATTTAACGCCCCTTATGGGCATTTGATACTTTTTCTAGATGTGGGCGATGCAGCCCATGACATAGTCTTTCTGAGTAATCATACTCATTTTTTGTACACACATATATATGTCAATTATAACAATGAAAAATATGAAATTTAAACAAAATTCTTAATTAACTACTGCAGGCAGTATTGCTTCTTTTGTTTAGAACTAAGTTTTTGTGCCAAATCAAGATTTTTTTTTTAATTAAGTAAAGTACAGGTGTTACGCGAGCTCGTCTCGCATAGCACTGACTCAGTGGCGAGGCGACAAGCTCGCGTGCGCGTGCTAGTACTCCAACCTAGAGAAAGATCGACAAATGCGATTGAAACTGTAGTAGCAGTTTTCTACTAAAATATATTTTATTATTTATAATTTTACTAGGTCATAAGGAGTCTTGCAGCTAGCTGTGGCGAGAAAATGCGGCCTATCGTTCGACAAATTACAGTTGTTGAAAGATCCGTGATTGGCTGATGATTTGGCCGTAGCCGCAGGCTGCAGCTGTTTGCGGACACCTTAATTCAACGATGATGTAAATATATGGGTCTTTAGATTTAGAGACACAAGTATTTATTTATTTATTTATCTTTTAATTAAGCGTGATACTTTCGAAGCTACGTATTTGCCAACGAAGCGAAGCCAACGCTATAAGTTGGTGTAATATAAGCACTTCAAAGATTTGAAGCTTGCGTGGGAGGCAGGCTGGCTCAGTTGGTTAGAGCGTCGGGCTAGTGATCCGAAGAGGCAGGTTCAAATCCAGCAAATACTCGTACGTAGCAAAGATAACTCTTTGCTACGTATTTGCTTAATTAATCGCAGAACGTGGTCTAATACAAAGTTATAATGGATAAAATAAAATTAAAATAGTCTTAGAAGAATAAAAAAAAACACTTATTACGTACTAAAATAAATAAATGTAGCTGTTTCAGATTCATAGCAGTAATTATAAAAAATGGTATCTAGAGATAAAAATCTAAGCAGGCAGTGGATTAAATAAGGTTGAGAACCTCTGACATACTCAGTGATAAGTTCATTCACAGTTAATGAGATGCACTGAACATTAAGCTGAATTATTTATTCAAAAAGAGTAGTCCTTTATTTACTGTACCGACTTGCTCAATTCGTTTAAAAGCTAATGACCTAGATAGTATTGATATAAAACCGTAAAGTAAGCATTCCTCTTCATTAATTTCTTAATTATATCAAAGGAAAGTTTACTGGGCAGCTTTTACTGATGTTTAACTACCCATTAGACTCATATATGTGAGTTTTAAATAGTCAAAACATGGTAATTACATTAGGTAATTAATTTTGGCAGTTAAAAGGTTACACAATTGACCAAATAGGTACTTTTTTTTTTTTCTTAAGTTATCAAGGAAATGTTTTCTAGCACTTTTACAAAAGTAACTACGATAACAATATAAAAACATTATTAAGCGTAGATATATCATTTTTAAATTGGTATGAGTAAGTAAAACACGCAAATAAGCTGTAATAATATGTATTCTTACTTATTCTGGTTTTACTTTGACACCGATTAAATATTAGAAGAGCACATAGATATAGTATAGGGCACTAATGTATGAGACAGATATTAAATAATAAAAAAATAGATAGAAATAACGTTTATTGGTACAATAAATTTACAATGCTACCAGCATGCTGGGCACGCTGCCAACTGGCAGTGGGCTTGAGCACTTGGATTATCTTTAGACCTTCAAGGGTCTGTGGATGATCCAATTGCTTTCTATGTAGTAGTAGTGAAGTATTGTCATTATAATTTAAAAAAAAATTGTCTTTTATTCAGCTTGCTATAGATTTTTCGCTCGGGGGACCTGAGCTGTGGGATTCAAGGAAGATTTATTATTTTATTACTATGCTACGAGTAAATAATTGCCCGAACACTTTATTAAATATTACGGTATGTTCGTTTATTGTCCGACAACGTAATTTCATTTGAATAAGACTACTACAAACAATATATTCAATGCAAAGTTTTAAAACGTTTAAACCGAGCTAGAAATAAGAGACAAATTCAACGGCAGCTGGAGTCGGGAACCCCCGCGGGTCCCGTCCTCGTAATCCTGTCTCGATAACAGCTAACCATGTATTCTCCTTCCACTATATAACACAACTTTATAATCTATAATAAATTGTTCATACCCCTTTTATGCAAATAAATTAATGAATTTTGAACAATTCAGAAGAAGAGCAACTTACAGTTTAACTAACTTTCTAACAGCCACACTGTTTCAAGTTTGCGTATGTACCTACGTAGGAATTGAATTTTTAAAATCCTTGTATACGATTTATCAAAAATAACATGTATCAAAGAAAATATTGTTTAGATATTCTATGATTACGATGATTTGATGAATAGAAGAGATAGAAAATAAAAACGGGTATATTCGTTTTATTCGCCCCATTCCATGAAATTAATGGTAAAGTACAACAAAACGTGCGTACTTTCGTGATAATCTCCGTAATATATATATTCTATATGTTTTACTGATGTCTTCAAAAAGTCCGTTAATTGGCTAGTAACTTAGTCTTTACCTATTTCTACTTAATCTATTGTAGCGCTCAGAGCGTAGTTTGGCTAGGTGTTCGTTAGCGATCATGGAAATTAAGCAACGTTCGGCGAGGTCAGTCTTCGGATGGGTGACCGCGGGTGGCATTTACCACTGAGCGCTACCGTGGCTCGGATGACGTTAAATTGTTGGTTCCAGTTGTTTTAACCGTTTAACCATGTCATAAGCCTCCAGGTGGCTTAAAAGCTCTGACGCCAGGGCTAGCCAGGCGGTATACTCCTACGAACTTTATTTATTGTATTGTTTGAAAATTCTCATATTTTCTATCTTTATTAATGAAATCGTGCAAGAGAGAGAGAGAGAAAGATAGAGAGAGAAGGTGAATTGGAGTATAAAATCCCCGTAATTATTGTTTTGTGTTGTTGTAATGTTTTACTATCTAATGTATTCAACACGTTCATTTGTTGCAACTTTTTGTACCAAAGCTATTTAAAACTGAAATTTCAAGCTAGAAACATGAGACAAATTTCACCGGCAGCCGGAGTCGCGGGAACCCCCCGGGCCCCGAGCTCGTGATTCTGTCTCGATATCAGCGAACCACGTATTCTGGTTCCACTTTCCAGCTTGGATCTACAACTTTAATATGCCAAATGGCTTGGCATTTGGTCATTTTCCTCACTTGAACAGATCACCCAGTCATTCATTCATTTATTTTTATTTTTTATTGACAGACTACAATACTGAATGAACATTTTAAAAAACATAAAAGACTTACACAAAATAATAACTAACGAGCACATTCATTCTTCTAGGAGTAGTCCTAATGGTTAAGTAATAGCTAGCTACAAGTTATAAAGAAAAACGAGAACACAAAAACAGATAGGTTACTAGTGTACAAACAGAAACTTAATTTCGATTTGTCAACCTAATCAATCTTATACAATATAATAAACTTAATGATTAAAAATTAAAATCAAAAATTAAATGTATACCTGCTTTGTAGAAGAACCGAAGAGGGGATTTCGGGATTTACTAAAGCAGATTAACATACATTGCAACGTATTGAGACTTTCAGAAGTCTATATAAATATCTCATAATTTTACTCACAAAATATGTAACTACATAAAACAAGCAATAAATATTAATAAAAAATATGTTTTAATTAACAAAATGAGAAATTACAACTTCCTGATTTTGACCGACTTACAAAAATTTCATGTTGACAGGTGTGCTTTCGAGGCTTACTCGATGATCTAAAAACACGTATTATAAACATCTGTTACAAGACTTCTAAAATATCATCTATTATATAAAAGGCTTCCCTGAGTGACTGACTGACAGACAGCCTACAGCCCAAACCGCTTAAGATATGAGCTTGAAATTTGGAATATAGGTACATTGAACGACGTAATGGAGCACTAAGGACGAAAATTTTGAACTTTCGACCTCTAAAGAGGTAAAACGGGCCCTTTTCGTTTGTATGTAACTTTTTATTCCCTGTACCGATTGACTTGAAACTTTGTATACGTGCTTTTCAAACAAAATAAAAGTTACGTTTTTTCCTGATTTTCCGAATTTTCTTCATCTAAGGGGTCAAATAAGGTCCCAAAGTTGGTGAAAAAAGCGTCAATTACATCAAACCAGCTGAACGGTTATGGTTGAAAATTGGTATGAAGGTAGCACACAGTATGTTTTAATATAGGAACTAATAAAATCCAGGAAAATCTATAAGGTTCCTTAGGGATACGCAAAATGAATAAGTTTAGGCTACAGCCCAAACCGCTTAAGATATGAGCTTGAAATTTGGAATATACGTACATCGTACGTCATAATGAAGCACTAAGGATGAAAAACGTACCCAACTTTAACTTACGGGGTAAAACGGGCCCTCTTTGTTTGCATGTAACTTCTTATTCCCTGTACCGATTGACATGAAACTTTGTATAGATGCTTTTGAGACTAAATAAAAATATGGCTGTAAGGTGCATTGGGGCTATTCCGATACGATTTTCTTTGAGTTGATACTCGTAGATAGTGTTAGTTTTCATTTAATTTGTAAAAGATTGGTTATTATTTTCTTAAAACAATTTTAACCTCTGTCTAATCAATTAAATGATCTATTAGCGTACATATATCGATTCATGATATGTATTTTAGTTAATTAGTTATAAATATAAAAAAATGTACTTTTTGTTTTCTTCTCTTGGGTATATTCCGAACCATGTCGGGGTTATTCCAAACTCATTCAAAAGTGTGTTTTAAGACTTGGTATTTAAAGCGCATATTTCTTTTTCGATCAGAAAACCCATGGTGACAAAAATATTAACTTATAATATGCCGTATACAGTTCAACCGAATTTTCATACATTTGAAATTCGGAATTACCCCATCCAGTGACAGTGGTTCACAATATTTTGGCTATACTTAGTATATAAAATAAGTGGCGAATTTATGTTAAATTTAAGTTAAAAAAAGGAAATTTGAAATTCATCATACCTATTATAAGCTATTATATTCGAAATAGCGAAAGGGGGATTCATCATACCTATTATAAGTTATTTTTTATGCCTTTATACTTAATAGTTTTATATTGTATAGTTTAGGAGATAGTAAAATAAAGTTTAAACTCTATTTTCATCATCTCCTCCTAAACTATACAAAATACAACTATTACAGAGGCATTAAAAAGCAGCTTATAGTACATATCACGAATCCTTCTATCGAAATTTTAGATTTCTTTTTTTCAACTTTTTTATAACATAAAATTGGTGGCGGGGCTGTTGGCTCGGGGAAGCGCCTTAATGCCATTTTCGCTATTCCAAATGACGGTTCTGAGCCACAGAAAAGGACATAACATAAGAAAGTGCAATTTCGTGCGGGACACTTCCCTCACGGAATCGCCCTTAAAGTACCTAACTGTAATATTTGAGTTATCACTTATCATCGATCGATTAGAATTTTTTAAAACACTTTTCAATACAACACTGGAAGGTTGAGAGCCTCTGCAAATTGCTATAAGAAAACAAAATGGGTTTATTCCGAACATCAAAGATGTCGGAAAAAACACTTTAAACTTTTATAATTGCTGAAGTTTTTCAAAATGCCCGCCCGGGATACAATGGGGACGCAAAGGGGACAGATAAATTTCGGTTTCGTAACTTAGTAGAGCGGAAACACTGGATTTATTTAATTCGATGAGTATACACTACAGGTTCTCAACGCGAGATATAACGCCCCTTTTGGGCATTTGATACTTTTTCTAGATGTGGGCGTTGTAGCCCATGACATAGTCTTTTTGAGTAATCTTACTCATTTTTTTGTACACACATGTATATGTCAATGAAATTTAAACAAAATTATTAATTAAATACTGCAGGCAGTATTGTGTCTTTTGTTTAGAACTAAGTTTTTATGCCAAATCAAGAATATTTTATTATTTTAATTAAGTAAAGTACAGGTGTTACGCGGGCTCGTCTCGCATAGCACTGACTCAGTGGCGAGGCGACAAGCCCGCGTGCGCGTGCTAGTAGGTACTCCAACCTTGAGAAAGATCGACAAATGCGATTGAAACTATAGTAGCAGTTTTCTACTGAGATATATTTTACTATACATAATTTTACTAGGTCATGAGGAGTCCTGCAGCTACCTGTGGCCAGAAAATGCGACCTATCGTTCGACCAATTACGGTTGCTGAAAGATCTGTGATTAAATGATAATTTGGCCGTAGCCGCAGGCTGCAGCTGTTTGCGGACACCTTAATTCAACGATGACGTAAATATACGGGTCTTCAGATTCAGATACACTAGTATCTTTCAATTAAACGTAATACTTTCTAAGATACGTATTTGCTTAATTTTTCGTAGAACGTGGTCTAATACAAAATTATAATAGATTAAAGAAAATTAGGGAGCGTTGACATGGTACAGTTCTTATACCGATTAAAACAGTCTCAGAAGAATAAAATTTATTAATTTATTTATTAATATATACGTAATAAAAGTGTTATTTAATAACACTCTTATTACGTACTTACTAATACTAAGATAAATAACTGTAGATTAATAGTAGTAATTCTACAAAATGGTGTCTAGAGATTAAAATGTAAGCAGGCAGTGGATTAAATAAGGTTAAGAACCTCTGACATACTCAGTGATAAGTTTATTCACAGTTAATGAGATGCACTGAACATAAAGCTGAATTATTTATTCAAAAAGAGTAGTCCTTTATTTACTCTACCGACTTGCTCAATTCGTTTAAAAGCTAATGACCTAGATAGTATTGATATAAAATCGTAAAGTAAGCATTCCTCTTCATTAATTACTTAATTGTATCAAAGGAAAGTTTACTGGGCAGCTTTTACTGATGTTTAACTACCCATTAGACTCATATATGTGAGTTTTAAATAGTCAGAACATGGTAATTACATTAGGTAATTAATTTTGGCAGTTAAAAGGTTACACAATTGACCAAATAGGTACTATTATTTTTAGGGTTCCGTACCTCAAAAGGAAAAAACGGAACCCTTATAGGATCACTTTGTTGTCCGTCTGTCCGTCTGTCCGTCTCTGTGTATCTCAAGACTCTTTATCTCGGGAACGCGTAAAGATATCGAGGTGAAATTTAAACTATTTACGTAAACCTATGAATTCTTGTAGTTGTGTAAAAGAAAAGCTTCTCAGTTACCGTATAAAAATGTAAGAGCCGTTTATGTCGTAAACAAACGCATATTTCAACGCTCACTAAAATCAAAACCTACCGGGTACTTCCCGTTGACATAGAACTATGAAATTTGGCGAAGAGCATTGTCTCAGAGTAAATAGGAATAAATCTGAAAACTGTACATTTTTATTTAAATCACATATTTATAAAATAGGGCCTCAAAATTCACAAATTATGGGTTCAAAATTCAAAGTGAGTCAATCGTATCATGTATGGTATCATATAAAATAACTTCATTAGCAAATGCCAAAACAGGTTTTTAATTATTTTAACAATATGTTTGTACGGAACCCTCGATGTGCGAGCCTGACTCGTACTTGTCCGGTTTTTTTATTATCAAGGAAATGTTACCTAGCACTTAACATAAGTACATAAGTAACTGCGATAACAAAATAAAGACATTATTAAGCGTAGATATACCATAATCATATTTTTAAATTGGTATGAGTAAGTAAAACACGAAAACATTTTACAGCTGTAATAATTAACTGTAAGAATTAGCTGTAATAATATGTATTCTTACTTATAATTCTGGTTCTACTTTGACACAGATTAAATATTAGAAGATCACATAATAGATATAGTAAAGGGCACTAATGTATGGGAGACAGAAATTAAATAATAAAAAAATAGATAGAAATAACGTTTATTGGTACAATAAATTAAGTCTTTTATTCACTTTGCTATAGATTTTTCGCTCGGGGGACCTGTGCTGTGGGATTCAACGATGATTTATTATTTTATTACTATGCTACGAGTAAATAATTGTCCGAACAGTTTATTAAATATTACGGTATGTTCGTTTATTGTCCGACAACGTAATTTCATTTGAATAAGACTACTACAAACAATATATTCAATGCAAAGTTTTAAAACGTTTAAACCGAGCTAGAAATAGCGAGACAAATTCAACGGCAGCTGGAGTCGGGAACCCCCGCGGGTCCCGTCCTCGTAATCCTGTCTCGATAACAGCTAACCATGTATTCTCCTTCCACTATATAACACAACTTTATAATCTATAATAAATTGTTCATACCCCTTTTATGCAAATAAATTAATGAATTTTGAACAATTCAGAAGAAGAGCAACTTACAGTTTAACTAACTTTCTAACAGCCACACTGTTTCAAGTTTGCGTATGTACCTACGTAGGAATTGAATTTTTAAAATCCTTGTATACGATTTATCAAAAATAACATGTATCAAAGAAAATATTGTTTAGATATTCTATGATTACGATGATTTGATGAATAGAAGAGATTGAAAATAAAAACGGGTAAATTAGTTTTATTCGCCCCATTCCATGAAATTAATGGTAAAGTAGGTACAACAAAACGTGCGTAATTTCATGATAATTCCGTAATCTAATTATTCCATATGTTTTACTGATATTTTCAAAAAGTCGGTTAATTGGCTACTAACTTAGTCTTAACCTTTTTCTACTTAATATATAGTAGCGCTCAGAGCGTAGTTTGGCTAGGTGTTCGTTAGTGATCATGGAAATTAAGCAACGTTCGGCACGGTCAGTCTTCGGATGAGTGACCGCGGGTGGCATTTACCACTGAGCGCTGCCGTGGCTCGGATGACGTTAAATTGTAGGTTCCAGTTGTTTTAACCATTTAGCCATGTCAGAGGCTTCCAGGTGGCTTAAAAACTCTGACGCCAGGGCTAGCCAGCCGGCATACTTCTACGAACTTTACTTATTGTATTGTTTGGAAACTTACATATTTTCTATCTTTATTAATGAAATCGTGCAAGAGAGAAAGAGAGATAAAGAGAGAAGGCGATTTGGAGTATGAAATCCCCGTAATTATTGTTTTGTGTTGTTGTAATGTTTTACTAAATCTAATGTCTTTAAAACGTTCATTTGTTACTAACTTAGTATGCAACTTTTTGTACTAAAGCTATTCAAAACTGAAATTTCAAGCTAGAAACATGAGACAAATTTCACCGGCAGCCGGAGTCGCGGGAACCCCCCGGGCCCCGAGCTCGTGATTCTGTCTCGATAACTGCTAACCACGTATTCTGGTTCCTTTTTCCAGTTTCACAAGATTTTGGATCTAAAACTTTAATATGCATTTGGTTATTATCCTCACTTGAACAGATCATCCGGTCATTCGTTTATTTATACATGCTTTGTACTCTACCCCTACTACAAACCAAAGGGGGGATTTCGGGATTTACTAAAGCACGGCAGATTAACACTTTCAGAAGCCTATATCAATATCCCATCATTAGTATCTACAATAGGGTGGAGTTATAAACAAACTCCTGTATTTTCAATCATTGGCTGTTTAAAAGTATTTGTGCGAAATGTTAGCTTTCTAAGTTATAGTAATATCCTAAGGAGGCGCGTTGATCTGGAATTTAAAAATAGTTTTGGCACATTCCCCGAACCTAATTCACATCATATATTCACAAAATATGTAACTATATAAAACTAACAATAAATATTTATAAAAAAATGTTTTAATTAACTAAATGAGAAATTACATCATCCTGAGTTTGACCGAAAAAAAATGTATTAAAATGTTAAAAACAACTTAAAATATTATTGTCATTTTCGTTTTGCTGCATGAAAGTATTAATGTAGCGAATAGGAATAGAATAAAACATGTAAGCCTAGTTTGGGGCCCACTATATATAGTTATACCACAAGGGCTATGTAAAAGATTTAGTGTTGTAATAGTTGCTGCTCAACTTATAATATTAATTACGAAATGAAAATATGAATAATACAGACGAAAAGCTTTCATGTATGTAACTAGCAATAATAGAACACTGTATCTATTTGGCTCGTTAGCGATCACGAGATGTAATTCAAAGCACGAGTTCAATAATATACGTTTTAGGTACCGCAGATTCTCAATACAAGTTCCTTATTTTCTCAAAAATCAAATGTCAAACTTGTGGAATTTACAAGGAATAACTTGTTTGGAAAGAGAGATGGCTTTCCATTAATAAAAGTTAATATTTTATACTCACTCACTACTTTAAGTAAGTAAAGTTAATGTTTTTGCGTGAACAGTAAAAATGTATCTACCACCACGCATTTCAATAATTTATAGCTATCAGGCAGGATGTTTATAATATGTGGCTTTGTCAGGTTTATTTATACTTTTTTTTAATGTTGAATACGAAGAAGAAGAAAGCGAAGTTGTATCCGAAAATGGAGTATGTAGACCTAGAAGATACTTATTTACTCTTGACTAGAAGATATCCAAATTGTAATAGTCAGGAAACAATGACGGAGGCAGGACATTTCAATCCCTGGCGGTCCGCATTATGAAGGAAGAAGCAAATCGCTTAGTACTTCATGAATTGATTTGAATCGCCTATTGTAAATAGGTACTCATATTTTTTATACCTGCAACTGAAAAAGGCATCTGAATCATCATTGTTCATCAATCATCAAGGCATCAAAAACAGATGCGTATTTTGGTATTTGAACCTAGAGATAAGTCCTAGAGAAATAATTATTTTTTCCCAAAAAATGTCATGACCGACTTCGCGATAACCATGTACAGAATTCACGAATATTTCGCACGGATCGAAATAGCATTTTTTTACATTTTTGTTGATTTATCAAAAATGGCTCAGCCGATTTCAATAAAATTTAAATGGGACCAATTTCAAAGTATACTCTTTCCAATAAAAGAAGAACTGTTGAAACCGGACTACTATGGAAACAGTTATGCGTGGTTATACCTACATAAAAATATATACGCGTCGAATTAAGTACGAGCCTCGAAAACGATGCCCATGACGATTTTTTGAAAAAAGTGACATCCGCCATCTTTAATGTCAAAATGGATGCCATTTTTGAAATCTACACCCCCGAGGTTTGGTTTGGTTAGGTTAGGTTAGGTTAGCCACCCGGGCCCGGTTTGGGCCAGCGCTGTCGGGTGCCGCGGAGGAGTGCGAAAGCGTGCCCGTAGCCACGACACCAAGCGCAGTGGCGGAACACCCAGGGGTTTCGTACCTCCTCCGTTACGTCGGTTAAAAATAAGATTTTCGTGATAAGAAATCCAATAGGCTACGATTTTTTTCTGCTATAATACACACCACACTCGAATAAATTGCAAATGTCACAAGATCGTATAATGGCTTGCTCTATCTATGAAAGATAATCTACGAGTCACAAGTATCGTTTAGTTACTACGCATTATGTCGTATTCTGCGTAGTTAAATTCAAAGTCACTCGCGTGTGTTTTCCGCTTTCAAAGTTCGCAATGTGTAAATTATTTTGATGCTTAGAATACGTTCAATTTACAATAAATGGCTTCAATATTCTCTCCTGATATAAATTCGGCTTTGTGGAAGATTCCTAATCGCTGTTTATTGGTGATTTTTTGCAAAATGTCCTATTTCGCAATTTTTAATTTACATTTATTAATTATGTACAAAATATATACCTATACTTGGTTGCCTGGAAGAAATCGCTTAAAGCGATAAGGCTGCCAGTTAGAAACCTATAAATTGTACTGTTTTTCCCTGTAATTTGTTTTTTATGTAATGTCTAGTAAAGTGTTATTGTTTGTTTGTTTGTTATATACTCATTAGGCCCAATTTAAATGCGCCATCGTAATTTTAATTACAATTAATAATATTTTCTCTCTTTTATCTGCATGTAGTGAAAAAAGAACAGGATCATAATATTTTGCTATTAAAATTACGATGGCCCCTTGAAAATTGAACCTATTATCTACTATTATGTATTCATTTTAACAACAGTATAGTGAAAATTCATTCATATAATTTATTTTTTGCTTAGTATGGGTTTACATTGTTTATACTTACAGAATAATAGTATAAATAGTCCGCCATACTCAGCTTTTTGGCATTTTTTTTATGATCTTTGAACAGGTTCTCTCTATAATGAAGGGAGCTTGGTTGCTATTATTTAGTTTGTAGATGCCACCACCAGTTTTACTAACATGAGACGAATCTGAGCTATGTAGCTTCAATTTAATTTGTAAATATTTTTAAACGTTTAAATTTTTACAGTTTTCTTTATGGTATCTAAATTAAAGCCTATTGATGAAAGTAAACATACATAGGTACATGAACGGTGTGCCGTTTAAATATACCAATAAACTCATTTGAGGTCACACCGTTCCACAGTTTCGCTTAGCTCCTTTGGCTTTGGTACATCTTGTTGTGGTTATTTGAGAGCGCAGTTCATCTACATCAAAATGTTCGGTGGAAAGGAAGTCTTACACGTGTTTAGTATAAACTAAATACTTCATAATAAAATGGGTCATCCGCGTCAACTCAAATCAAGAACCTCAATCATAAGCTAAAATTATTTTATGAAAAGGAGTTATGTAAAGGAGTTATGCTGCCGAGTTAAGACACAAAATATATCAGTATATTATTAATATTTTATATGAAATCGCGTTAACAAAATAGCCAATATTTTTATTGCTAGATTTTTGAATGTACGTATGTAATGTTGAGTGTTTTAAGAAGAAACTATCTAAAAATCTGGAAACAACCACAATTACCGAGCGCTCATAGCATAGTTTGACTGAGAATCCCCACAAAAAAAAATCTGTTTGTAAATTTATGTATTTAGATATTTGTTTATCTATTTGGCGCTACCGAGATTGAATAAGACACTAGACAGGCCCCGGTTGTTTCAAATATTTGACCATGTTTAAAACCTTTATGTAGCTTAGAAACTTTAAAACGTGTGTTAGGTCTTCGGCTTGTATAACTTTACTATTTTTACTTTATTTCTGTACAATCTGCTTGGATTTGTTGGGATTTGTTCAGAAATCCTGATTACGCACATTGCTACAGCTTATTCATATTTTATTACCTATACGTTATTTGATACAGTTATTTCCATGCTGACGCGACGGCTTGTTTATTGGAGTAGAAATTAGAATTGATAGCTTCGTAAACAGAGACATTGAAAATACATTTAGAAGACCCTCTCACGTGTATTTTTGGCATAATAACAATTCGGATCACTCTCTATAGATCCATTCAATAGATCCACGGTAGATCTAGTGAGACATTTTTTTCTCATTAAATCCAATTTCGGGGCGATGTATCTAATGATACTTTTTTTTACCAGTAGATCCATTTAGAATAATAAACAGATCTAGTAAGAAAAACCAATCTCACAAGATCCATTTTTGGAGTGAAGTATCCATCAAGAATATTTTTTCTTACTTGATCTAATTACAATAAAAGTTCAGATCAAATTTCGTATCGAGAACAAAATTATCCAGATGACATGACATTGTCTACCTGACCTGTATTAATATCAAAAGCATTATCCCAATTAAAATCATCAATTCTGAAGTTCGAATTCATAATTTACCACTGGAGACAAAATTAATATGTCATATCATTAATGAAAATTATCTATTGGACATGTCACTCTTACCTAGTCGCGAAAATATAAGAATTTATTAAAATAATTTAGATTCTCCATAGATCCATATTTATGTTTGGCAAGATCAATCTAATAGGTTAATAATTTCCCTGTAGATCTACTTTTGACACAGTCAAATACACGATAGATCTAATGAGGTAAATCGTTCGTTCCCTTTAGATCCATTTCTAACTGCCAATATAAAAATAGATCCGATGAGAAAATAATGTCTCACTGGATCTACCGTGGATCTATCGACTAGATCTATAGAGAGTGATCCAACGATTCAATACTTTAAAAAACGATAGTATGCGTTTTTCAATTTTTTCAAGATATAAAAAAAAACAAAAGAAATGTTAAACATCATCAGATAGGCATTTCAGCTAGAGTGGGATCACTATCTGGACATAAGTCTGCCCTATAGATCCCCGATTATATTGGTTGTGTAGCGTCTGGCCTATAAAATAAACAGGTGTCCTGATTATAACCAATTGCACAGAATTCAGGATCTTTTGCCTATCTTTATTCTACTCAGAGATTAGAGCCAGTAGAGTCGGTACAATATTATTTATTTACAATAAATATAGCTTGACAGACTTACATCCAATACGCTACATTTATAGAGTATATTATGCAATATGCGCGCTTTCTCCTTACTTTTGTATCTTGCGTCATTCAACCGGCTTGCAAACAGTCTTATAGTTGATAAAGGAATCTTTAGTCACATAAAATTTTACTAACATCACGTTTCTTTTCACCTTCACACACACTGACACACTTTTTCACTACAAATTAGGCTCGTTAAAGCCACCCTCAACCCGCGGACAACCCTACCCGAGCTGTCGAATAAAATCAAAGCACCGTTCGTCCAGGGGCGCACTCTAAAAAATAAGAGACCGTTACTCCCTCTGCCGGCCCTGTGTTCCAATAAAGAGGACTCGATTGAGGACTCCCAAATCCAATAATAAATTCTTATTTCAGGTTTTTGGCTGTGGTGTACGGCAGAGGCGTCGGCGGTGCCTGACGGATGGACCGCTCAGCTTTATGGAATTATGTAGCGGGATTTTTGTGATACATTTTTTGCATTTTAATATTTCTCTTTTAGTTAATAAATTGCAGAAATACGTGAGTGAACTAGACGAAGACGAATGTTAAAGATCAAAGAGGCTTTGAGGGTTTCATGGACCATTGAGCTTTATGCGTTGCGTATTGCTCAAGATAAACTAATGACTTTGTTATGACTGTAGGGCATGATGCTTACTAGCAGTTTCTGTTTTAACTGTTGAATTTTTACCAAGAGTATAGGTAAGTCGAATTAGTGTATTTTATATTGTAATAATTATGTATATTATTGTAGTAACAGCAATAAAGCCCCCGGCCAAAAAAGAGGGGCATTGTATGTTTAACTGAGTCTATACATATTTATCACATAATTATTACATATTAAACTCCTTAAAGAGTGTGCTGGTATTGACGCGGATTTTTAAAAACTATTTATGTGAAGCAACATTTAATTAAAATCTACGGAATTTACCAAAATATAAACTGACACGTGGTTGTTATTTCACAAAGTTCGTCACAAAGTCTCAAAGCTTCCACCAAACATCAAAGATTACCACAGCCTATTACTTACACCGTGTAGGGCTCGCAGGGAAATAAAGCTGCACCGAGGGCCGAGGTGGGCCCTGAGGCCCGCCCGGGGTCAGCGGGGCCCCGGGGCCCCGAGCCAGCGGATATTGAAATAGGGTCACCTATTCGCCTGGCGGTTTTTCTATTATTTATGCCCTGTGTCAGCAAACGCTCACATTAATATTTGAAGAATAACAACGGGTGACTTGGTACGGTAAGTTCTTTGAAAAAGTCGTTGGAAGTTACTTTTGATGTGAGTGATTTTTGTAAGAATACAATAATTCTTTTTAACATTATTTTTATTCCGAATATAATAATAGGGTTGCGTTTGACTAGCTACTGCGTGATGAACGGTATAAGGTGTAACACGCTAACCTAGAATATACCTATTTACTCGAGATTTGAAGACACCCACGTTTAGCTTTAGCAGAAAGACAGTGTCTAAATAATTTTTGCAGTTATTTTAATAAAATTTTACTTTTTTTAAAAAAGGTGGAGTACGTCATGCCAAGATATCTGTCGTCTAGTGTATATTTTATATTTATGATACCAACAAATAATATGAATATGATATTATGTACATATACAGCTACAACACAAACATTGAACTCACAATATACTATTAGAACCTACTAACTTAGGCTAGGATAAAAATTAACTCTCTTTTTCTATAGTCTTTAATTAACAAATGGAAAACTAGACGTAACAAAGGACACAGACTATAAAGTTAGACTTACATTACGAACTTAGTGGCATGCACGAAACATCTAATTTCATGAAACTTGTTGCAGGACTACTAGTTTCTTTCAAATATAATATCATGTAAATAAACCATCATAAACCTTCAATATCACAGCAACTATGTTGCCATCCGCATCGAAACTTGTTTCATAAATGCATAACTTTTTTAAATACTCTAGTAATTATCTATAAAATAAATAAAAAGTATTTTTGGTAACAAAAAAAACCAGTAAAATATATTTTTATCGACGTTCAACATTGTTTCGCCATTTAAACCACATGTCCTCCTTCGCATGCGCTTTCATGAACATTTCGTCGCGTTTCGCGTTTAAAATTAGTTGCGTGACATTAGTTTAACCAAAAAAATTGAATGAAATTAATGCATGCATAGTAAAATTTGATGTTCACACGTGAAATTATTGATGAAACCACTGTCGTGAAATTAATTTTATGTCACTAATTTTGTATTGTAACTTAGTCTTAAAGTCTGTTGAGTAGTAATGTAAATATATATTATATAAACTTACAGCACTTTTTTTTGGATCTAAATAAAATATAATGAAAAATATATGACTCTACATTTTACAAGTCTTTGCCTATGTACATATGTATAAAGGATGAACTAGAGGTATAATTAAAACTTTATATCTTATCCTTTTATAATGTTTATTTCAATTAAGTACCTAACTTTGCTATGTATGATTTTAACAACATTTAACACTGTACTTGTTTAAACATTGAAAATTTTAGGAGCGGATAGTCTGCACTACTCATAAAATATTTTTTTTCTTCTTGTTTAAGGTAATGGGTGTAGAAAAGGTCATCGCAGCTGCAGCTGCAATTCACTAATCGCTAAAGTAAGTGCGGCAGTAATTTAAAATATTTACAGGCCCAATGCTGGACATAAGCCTCCGCAATAGATCTCCAATATGACAAGTTGGAAGCAGCTTGCATAAAGCGCAAACCTGCGGTTCTGATGAAGTCATCCGTCCACCTTGTGGGTGGGCGTCTTACGCGGCGCTTACCGGTACGTGGTCTTCACTCGATAACATTTCGATCCCATGGCATATCAGACCTCTGTGATATGTGTCTTGCTTACTGCCATTTCAACTTGACAATCTGTTGGGCTATATCACACGTATACAAAAATTCAATACACGACCATAGTTTATGGAAATAAATAATAAATATTGGGGGACAACTTACACACGACCTCTGATCCCAAACTAAGCAAAGCTTGTGCTATGGCTGTCAGAGACTGATATACTACATATACATATTTCAAATACATACTTATATAGGTAGGCCAGACACAGAGCAAACACCTCTATGCATTACATAAATGCTTGCCCTAGGTGGGGATCGAACCCACGCCTCTTTAATCCAGAAGTCAGGTTCACTACCCACTGAGCTACCGAGGCAGTCAAATGTACCAATACACGCACTGTTGTGTCTATATATATTACTGCCGTGAAGCTAGGTGGTCAAGAGGTAGTGACACCCGCCTTACCAATCGTGAGGTCGTTCAAATCCCCGGTCCCGTACCAATGAGTTCTTTGGAATTTATGTACGGAATTTCACACCATTGGTTTTTCGGTGAAGGAAAACATCGTGAGGCAACATGCATACGTCCGTAGAAGAAATTCGATAGTGTATGTGAATCCACCAACCCGCACTGGGCCAGCGTGGTGGATATGGCCTAATCACCCTTCGTGTGTAGGCCTACGTCCTGCAGTGGACTATTAAAAAGGCTGGTAAAGTACAGTACAGTACAGTATATTACTAAAATGTATTCAGCTAAAAGTTTATTTTAGTGTAAACTGCCTTTAGTGCAAGTACCTATTTTATTCAAAAAATTAACATTTTCGCCACATCCCAAAATCAGATAGCAAGCATTCGCAAGCAGCACTAAGCGGACGGGGGTCGAAATGGATTTGGCCACTAAAGTAGCTAACGATATGCTTCAGAAGGGGAAAGAGGTATTGGAGTCTTCAGCCAACTTAAAGCGCGAAATAAAACAAGACGCAATAGAAAGTATGCAGACTCTTTACGAGATCACCCTTTCCCTGTCTGACTCTCGCCAGCGTCATATCGCCAACCTCGAGCGCGAAAAAACGCGACACGCTACGGAATTGTTGTCTGTAGAAAGAGCGCACCGCAAAGAAATAGTGAAAATCACTGAAGCCCTAAGCAAAGAAGTGGGCCTTGCCAGGAGCGAAATATCGGCAGTGCTCACTGAAACAAAGGCCGTACGCGACTGGCAAGGCTACGAAACAAGGGAACCACACCAGAAAATTCAGGAGATATCTAGCGCTGTCGAAGAACTCAGCAAACTGATCAAAAGTAAGGTTATGACCTCTCCCGTCAGTTCAGCAATCGAGCTGGAGCCTCTGAGGAGGGACTGCTCTGGCTTAAAATCCGGAGTAGATTCTCTTCAGAGACAACTTGACGAGCTCAGGAGAGACCTACAGGCTGAGCAAGCGAAATCTGCTGAAATACTCCAGATTAATACGGAGATACTGGCGCACCTCCGCTCTACCCCTCCGCCACCCCAAAATTCAGACATCATTAACTCTATTCACGACAAGGTTAAAGAACTAGAAAAAAAAGAAATAATACTCCCCCCTGCATTACCTGGCCCTATCTCTATCAATATAGAGGAGCATGTTCTACCGATCACTGAACGCCTAGAAGCTGTATCATCCGAACTTCGAACGATGAGGCAAGATAGGTTAAACTTACCTATATCAGCTCCCAGTATCGAAACCGAACTTGCCCAGACACAAGAAAGTAAAACGTCCTCTCGAGTAACGTACGCTAAAGCAGTTACAAAACCACCTCAATTGAAAGCAAATCACACCTTGATTGTCTCAACCTCAAACCCATCTGAGCCCACAACTTCTGACAATCTAATAGACAGAATACGGGTAGCATTAGACACGAAACAGACAGGAGCAAAGGTCGACCGAGTCCGTAAAGCTAAGAATAGAAAAATAATTCTTAGCTGTGAGAAGCAGGAAGACCTTAATCTAGTCAAGAATCGTGTTCTACAAGACAAAGCCCTTAAAGTGGAGGTTGCGAAATCAGGAAACCCACTTGTAATTATAAGAGATGTTCTGTCTTATCACAAGGATTCAGAAATTGTGGAAAACTTGATAGCACAAAATAAACATCTGCTACAGGACATTGATCTAAAAGAAAGCACAATCAGGGTACGATACAGAAGGAAAGCTCGCAACCCCCATGAATGCCACCCGGTACTAGAGGTATCTCCGCGCATTCACAAGCAGTTGGTTGAGGCAGGAAGAGTCTACATTGGGCTTCAAAAAAGACCCATTCTGGACCAGTCCCCTCTGGTGCAGTGCACCAAGTGCCTAAATTTTGGCCATACAAAAGCTGTTTGTCGAGAGCGCGCTGAACTATGCAGCCACTGCGGGAAAACTCATTCATGGGAAAACTGTAAACTAAGGAAAGAGGGTCTTCCACCCAGGTGTAAAAACTGCTCAAGTGCGCACCCAAACAGCTCTAATGCCGCTCTAGAACACAATGCATTCAGCATTGAGTGCCCGGAAAAGACTAAATGGGATGGCATATCACGGTCCAGAATATCTTACTGCTAAGGGCACCCCGGAGATCCAAACCTCAGCTCCACATAGGAATGGCGGAACAGGGTTGCATTTCATCCAGGCAAACCTGCATCGCTCCAAAAACGCGACAGCGGAATTACTGAAAGTAGCATTGGATAGAGGAATTTCAGTGGCTCTAGTTCAGGAACCTTACGTAGGAAACAAGGGTGTTATGAAACAATTCCCAGGAACACGTGTTATTCAATGTAGTCAAAACAGGGAAAAACCAGTAAAAGCGGCCATTATTGTCTTTGGTGACAAGCTGGAAGTCATCCAGGACCCTCAGATTGTCACTGAAACTGAAGCAGCTGCTTTGCTAGTCAGTGATGGCTTAAAACTTGGGGTTATATCCGTATATCTAGAGGGCGACCAAGCTATAGACCCTTACTTGAATAGGATCAAACAGTTCAGCGAAAAACTAGCAACTAAAGACCTTATAGTTGCGGGAGATATGAACGCTTGGAGTCACTGGTGGGGAAGCGCGCTTGAGAATGAGAGAGGAAGAGCTCTACACTCCTTCTTTGATGAAATGGGTTTGCAGGTGCTTAACATGGGTGATACACCTACTTTTGAAGCCATCAGAGGCAACACACGCTGTACAAGCATAGTAGATGTTACCACCTGTAGTGAGTCACTTCTAGGAAAAATTGTGAGCTGGCAGGTGAATAGAGATCTTACAACTTCAGACCATAATGCCATTACCTTCTCAATGCGCTTAACACGGGCTCTTAAACAATTGAGACCTATTACCACGCGCAAATATAATACCAGGAAGGCGAAGTGGTCAGATTTCATGTCACACCTGCGAGGCTTTCTTGAGGAGAAGAATTTGTCACCAAAATTAGTACAAGAATCCGCAAACTCGGAGGATTTTGAAAATATAATCACAAGCTACACGCAATGTATCCATGAAGCCTGCGAGCTTTCCATCCCAAAAGTGGGCTTACGAAAAGGAAATCCAATCCCACCATGGTATACAAAAGAGCTTGATGATCTTAAAAAAGAAGTCCTCCGAAGAAAGAGAAGAATAAAAAATGCAGCTCCCGACCGCATTCAATCAGTCATCGATGCATATCAATCGGCCAGGATAGACTACAAAGAAAAGGCCGAAATAGCTATAACAGTGGACTGGAGAGAGTTTTGCACGAATCAAAACCAAGAAAGCATGTGGGATAAAATTTACAGAGTGATCCGGAAAACATCTGAAAAGCAAGATGATGTGCTATTGAGAGATTCGGAAGGAAACACTTTATCACCACAAGATTCTGCAGAGCTTCTCGCCAGGACTTTCTACCCCGACGACTCAGAAAGCACAGACCAATCGTGCCACAAAGAATTGCGAGAAAAAACTAGGGAAGTACCTGTGGATTTGCCACCAGATGATCCACCTTTCACGTCGGCAGAGCTCGAGTTAGTGTTGCGAACACTAAATCCACAAAAAGCCCCAGGGCCAGACGGACTGACCGCTGACATCTGTGAATCAGCCATTCATTGCGATATGGAGCTATTCCTGGCGATAGCTAATAAATGTCTATCGCTACGATATTTCCCGAAGCAATGGAAAGTGGCCCATGTGGTTGTCTTAAGGAAACCTGGCAAGACAGATTATACTCACCCTAAATCCTACCGCCCTATAGGTCTGTTGTCCGTAATTGGGAAGATCGTTGAAAAGCTTTTAATCGGTAGACTACAATGACTTCTTCTCCCTACACTCAGTACGAGACAGTATGGTTTCATGCCGCAGCGAGGAACGGAGGACGCTCTCTATAATCTGGTAGAGCACTTAAAAAAAGGAGTATCTGATAAGAACTTAGTACTCCTCATATCTCTGGATATAGAGGGCGCCTTCGACAATGCGTGGTGGCCCGCTTTGAAACATCAACTAATAGAGAAAAAGAGTCCATTAAACCTCTATGAGATGGCATGCTCCTATCTCGGTGACCGAGAAATTGAAGTCAACTACGCTCGAGCAGCGTACAGGAAAGGGACCACCAAGGGCTGTGTACAAGGGTCAATTGGTGGTCCAACTTTCTGGAATGTTATCTTGGACTCGTTGTTGCGTCTATTGGAAGCCGAAGGGGTACATTGTCAAGCCTTTGCAGACGACGTCGTTCTCGTGTTCACAGGCCAATCAAGCAAAAAATTGGAGCAAGAAGCAAACAAGACATTAGACACAGTCGTAGAGTGGGGCAAACGTAACAAACTCAGCTTTGCAGCGCATAAAACCAACGCGATGCTAATGACGAGAAAGCTGAAATACGATCCACCAAATCTGGTTATGTCTGGCGTCCGGCTTAATCTTGTGGATGAAATCAAGCTGCTCGGTCTCTTGCTTGATCGAAGGCTCAACTTCAAGGCACACGTAACTGCTCAATGTAAAAAGGCAGCGGATATATACAAACAACTTGCGCGTGCAGCGAAGGTGTCTTGGGGGCTCAATAGCGAGATCACGAGAACAATATACGTCGCTGTGGTGGAACCAATAATGTTATACGCTTCAAGCGCATGGGTTCAAGCAACAGAACTAGAAGAGGTCAAGACTCACTTAAACTCTTTACAAAGAGGCTTCGCCCAAAAAATATGCAAATCCTATCGTACTGTTTCCCTTACGTCAGCACTGGCCTTATCCGGTCTACTCCCTTTGGACCTAAGAATACAAGAAGCTGCAAATCTGTACAAAGCAAAGAAAAGTATTTCTGTAGATTATCTCGCACCTGACACGGAGCTTGAAAGAAATCTAAATTTTCTGGACAAACCTCATCCGTCCACACAAACATCCTTGGATTTCGACCTCCTAGAAACCATCTCTAGCCCGATAAATGGTCCCCAGATTTATACGGATGGCAGTAAAATTGGGGGACGTGTTGGCGCTGCCTATACCTGGTGGGAGAATGGCCAAGAGGTCAGGTGCGCTACTTTTACGCTGCACTCTGACTGCACGGTTTTCCAATCGGAACTTTATGCATTGTACCAAGCAACTCAAGCAGTGATGTCGAGTGGCGACACCATGGTTAGCATTTTGAGTGACTCAAGGTCTTCACTCGAATTATTGCGGAATCCCAAAACGAGTCATCCATTGGTCAAATGTATAAAGGAAAACATTGGAAAGATCAGTGCGGAAGGAAGATCTGTTCGTTTGTTCTGGCTGAAAGCACACGTGGGAACTGCCGGTAATGAAAGAGCCGATGAGCTCGCGAAATCGGCAGCACTCGCGGGCACGTCCCGGGATTACGAAGGGATCCCCTTGTCCTATGTCAAAAAGAAAATACGTGAAGAGTCAGTCCGGAAGTGGCAGGACCGGTATGAGACTTCCGGTACTGGTAGAGTTACATATAAGTTCCTCCCGGATATAGCCAAAGCACACCGGATGTCACGTACTACAAAACTGACACCTTTTCAGGTGCAAGCGCTGACAGGACACGGAGGAATAGCGGAGTATTTGCACAGAGTTAAGCTCAAAGAAAGTCCAGGTTGTGAGTGTGACTCGAATATCTCGGAGACAGTATGGCACATAATCATAGATTGCCCCCGCTTCATTGCGGAACGAAACGACCTTGAAATATGCATTGATAGAAAGCTCGTAGTTTCAGATCTCCACAATATTTTAGAAGACCCAGAAAGCAGATCGCACTTTCTATCATTTGTTGATAGGTCGTTTCGAATAGCAGCCAAGAGAAACTCTACTCTTCACAGACCCTCCTCTTCTCTCAGTCTGGTGGCACCCTCCGCCTCTGTTTCGTCTTTACACACATTGCCCTCCTCCTCCTCACACATAAATATACCAGCCACCACCAGTGTGCAGAACTTAAGACGCCCTCTAGAAACCACCATAAAGGACGTAACAGTGGACTACTTGATCGCTTCTGCAGACAGAGGAAAGCCAGGGGTCCACATCCGTGGGGTAGCCCTCTTCATGGATCACAATAAAGAGAGGTTTGGAATAAGCTTCTGCCTTACCCGGAACAAAAAACGTGTCCAACTTTCGCCTGGACTAGCTTGTCTGCTCAATGGGAGCACCTCTAAAACCACTATGAAGCAGAAAACATACGATGCGATGCCAATACTGGAAGTAGCGGGCTGTCGATGTCGACTGGTGCGATCGAAGAATAAAACGGTTGCACTGTTTGACTGGACGACCGAGACTCCCTTTGCGCAGGCAAGTTTACTGCTGAAGAGTCTAGGTGAAAACACAGACAGTGTTTCCCGCATGATAAGCATCGACGCCATGGTTGTAGCACACTGGACAGGAGAAGTCACGGACCGGCTAAGTTGCCTGGAGGCCTCCAAAAATCATGAGGTCATCATATACGAAGACAGGGGAGAAAACTTAAGTTTTCTGAAGTCTTCGTCAGAAAACCCTGCAACTGACAGCTGGGGACACCCCGTTCCTTGTTCATCCACTCAAAGCGGTTCTGAAAGGGTACAAGAAAGAACATCGGCAGAAAAGGTCGCGAAACGGCATAGTGACAGTTGCGACGGGAGTAGAGGTCACGTTTCGGCTTTTCTGACAGCATTTAGCGCCGCAACACAGAGCTTATTCCTACAAACACCGAAAATAAAATGGCCCAGCACCAAATCAGCCACTAAAACTACACCACGAACAAGGCAAGCGACGACTCCAACTAGAGCCGACATGGGACAGGTTGATCCGCCCCTCTATATCCCCGCCTCAACAGCAACAGATCACGCCAGAAACGCCTTCATAGAATTCTTAGCTATAACGAGAGCGACTAGAGAAGTCAATCTCAGAAACTGCGAAAACATCATGCAGTCTTTTAGGCTAGGAAATGAGAGTCTTTTGATGGCGAGACTGGACGAGGCAGAAGCAGCCATATACAATAACGACACTTCCCAGATCATCAAGGGAACAATGGAAGGTCAATATATGGCTGCTTATAATGCAATAAAAGGATTCGTGGCCCTAAATGAGGATGAGACGGATCGGACTGGAAAACTGAAGTACGTGACGCCACCAGAGGACCCTATTGTGGTGACCGCCAGGTGTACCAAAATAATGCTGGATGACAAAATTGCTAACATGGCAAAAACCATCGAGAGCAGTCAAGTCGAGGCACGGTGGGGCAATTGGAAGGTACCCAAGATCCAGTGGGTCAATGGAGTGCCTGGTTGCGGCAAAACAACTTGGGTGGTACGACACTTCGATGTGGATAGGGACGTTATCATCACCACAACAACTGAAGCAGCCAAAGATCTAAGAGAAAAGCTGGCGCACCGTATAGGTAACTTAGTAAGAACTAAGGTGCGCACCATGGCTTCCACTCTCGTAAATGGTTTCCGAGGTTCTGAGAGTTGCAATCGTCTAATGGTGGATGAGGCTCTCATGAATCATTTCGGAGCTATAGTGATGGCTTCGAGGCTGTCTGGTGCCAGTGAACTTATCCTCATCGGAGACGTTAATCAGCTACCTTATATTGATAGAGAAAACCTCTTCGAGATGAGGTACCATCGCCCTAACCTGGTCGCAAACATCAGCCAGGAGTTGTTATGTACGCATCGGAATCCCATGGATGTAGCGTATTCACTGAGGGAGATATACACGGGTGTATATTCCTCAGCAATCCAGGTCAGATCTCTAGAGCAGAAAAGATACACGGGTGCGCTAATACCCCATAACCTCCCCAACACCCTCATTTTGGTCCACACTCAAGAAGAAAAGGAGACCCTTATCACCCAAGGGTATGGAGTGGGGTCGGGGTCGCGCATCCTTACCATCCACGAAGCTCAAGGTCTGACATACGACTCTGTCATCGCCATTAAAATCAAGGCTAAGATGAGGTTGCACGAAAGCGTTTCACACGCGGTCGTCGCAGTTTCACGGCACACCAGGTCCTTCACTTACTTCGCAGACAACGAGGAAGACGCTATCAGCCACTTTGTGCGGCGTGCGACGACTGCGTCACCTAAGGTCATCGTAGACTATAATTTAAAGATGGCCATTAAAGACCGAAACGCGGCGGTGATGGAGGCTCTGCGCGGTATTAGTAGTAATTTGTAAAATGATATTATGTAAAATCAACGTACTTTAAAGTCATATTTTGTTTTAGTTTTTAATTTTATTAGATTTAGGGTCCTTTTGTTAAGCCTTTCCAAGCAATATTGTTCAAATCTTTTTTTTTCTTAATGTATATCCTAAAAAGCACAGACCCTGGAGTCTGTGGAGTGTAACAATTAAATAAAAAAAAAAAAAAAAAAAAAAATCAGATAGCGGTCAGACGCGATCTCAGCGCGACAGAAAGACAAAAGTCACGCGTTCCATTTATTTTCCTGCCACCCGTCACTTGAGGGCTGAGCGAGCAAAGAAAGGACTCCAAAAAGGATTCTGGTAAAAAGTTCCACAGTAAAAACAATATATCGTGCATTATCACCTTCTGGGAATATGAGTGTAAAAAGTTTAATATCTCTCACTGGCTGACGTGAGTGAGAGAGACGCTGAATTATTTGCCACTAAGAATTGGTAGAGCAATTCCTTGCCACTCTTATGAGTTTTCTATTTGATTTTGTTGGTAAATAAAAAATATTGTGTTAGTTGTAGAATTGGTATAAAAAAAGGATACATAAAAATAATATATTTCGTATTATTTACCATTATATTTTTATGTTTTACAGCCGTGGTAGTCTAGAGGTAGTGACACCCGCCATACAATCGCGAGGTCGTGGGTTCAAATCCCCGGTCCCATACTAATAAGTTCTTTGGAATTTATGTACGGAATTTCACACCACTGGCTTTTCGGTGAAGGAAAACATCGTGAGGCAACCTGCATACGTCCGTAGAAGAAATTCGATGGCGAATGTGAATCCACCAACCCGCACTGGGCCAGCGTGGTGGATATGGCCCAAACACCCTTCGTGGGTAGGCCTACGTCCTGCAGTGGACTATTAAAAAGGCTGGTACAGTACAGTAGAGTACATTTATGTTTTGACATTTTGGCGTGGAGTGAACGTGGTGCGCAGCGCGCGTTTCTGTATACATGCAATAATTGCTTGTTTTTATAGGTTGGTGTTTTATTGTTGGTACACGATAAAGTATAGAAAACATTGTTGAAGAAACAAGCCGAACGTTTATAGGCCGATCGTGCCTCTCTATCGCCTGTTCCGCACTCTCGCTTGCACGCTCGGCTCAGGTGGAACGTGATACTTTTTTGTGCGTGCAACCGGCAATCATCGATTTATAAAACGTTATCACGTCAAAAACGAGTATTGATTCTTTTTCACAAAAAATAGCATGACCGACTTCAACCGTGTACAGGATTCGCGAATATTTCGCACGGATCGATGTAGCATTTATCACATTATTATATTAAAATGGGACCAAAGTATAAAATCAAATCGGAATCCCTTTTGGATAAAAAAAAATCGAATCGGAATTGGACTAATAGGTAAAAAGTTATGCTAAGTTATACTTAAAAAAAATTACTCGTCGAATTGAGTAGTTGAGTAGGTACCTCTTCCGTTCCGTCGATCAAAAATTACCACACAAACAAACGCGCATGTCGATAACAACTTCTAGGTACTTTACTTGAAATTAAAGTACCTAGAAAGAGATTCCGCAGTAGCACCCCGGCGGAGCTACGTGCAGTCTGAATCACGTAGTCACCTACTATTACACCGCTTCTTTGTCCGGTAACGCAATAAACTCTCCTCTACGTGCGAATCTGTACGTTCAACTATTTAATGTTCGCTTTACAATGACTTTTGACTCTGTATCTACGAGGATAGAGCAGCATTTTCAACAGTAAAGCACGATTTTATGAAGCACGGACGGAGTTTAGGATACTTTATTGTTCTGTGCTTAATAAGTATATCATTATCTTACTTGGTAGTAAACCTGCCACTATTAACACGTAGACTAATTTAATGTTAAATATGCCCCATTTGGAATAACTAAGATAACTTGATACTGAAAGTACATTGTTGACGATAAAATAATTAAGCTATAAATTGTTAGGACACTTCTATGATACAGACTATGAAGGTTACTAAATATTTATAGACTATAGATAGCTATCGGCAGGGCACATATCGAGAACTGATGACCAATTGGGTCGAAAAGATTCCAAATTGGAGGCTGTTACCGTCCAGCGCAGCGTACAACTTCCACCCACGCGGTGAATGAACTGATAGGATTGCGCTGGATGTGTGCCGCTTCCAACAAATCTTATTGGAGATCTATAGCGGGACCCTATCTATGTTCAAACGTTGATGAAACTACGATGATGACCACTTCTATGATATATTCGAACGTTAGAACCTAATTTTCAGTCACAACATAATTTTACTAAATTTTATAAGGAAATAATTTTTAAGCCTCTCCAGTTTTATATAAATAATAATCAAATTATGCAAAAGAGCTACAATCATTGCAAGGAAAATAATTATACCTACAGCAATTTAGCTGCAATTGTGAAGCAACGTTGCTTTTATGAAAAAATAATGAAAACAATATTCCAGTTCTCGCTACAAAATGTCTTTGTTTATGTTAATGCAGCATTTACTTAATTCAACCTAGAAAATAAAATGTGCACATGTCATGACAATTAATACCTTATTAAATAAGGGATTACATAAAATTTTATTTTGTATCACGTATTCTCAATATTAAAAAAAAAATATGTACCTAATATTTATAGTAAGTAGGTACGTACCTTCGGCGCACGTACTAGTGGTATAATATGTGACAATGCACATGCTCTAAGCATCTGCTGTTTCCTATCTGATTATTATTTTTTGGAATAGGTAGGCAATTACGAAATACAGTTTACTAACTACAACAGAATACAATAAAACTACATACTTACTTAAGTTACTGCTACGTAACAAGTAATTGGATCATCCACAAACCCATGAAGTATAAAGGCACTAATGACACTAATGCTCAAACTGATTGCCAGTTGACAGCGTGTTCAGCATGCTGGCAGTATTACTTCACTGAACGGCAATGCTATAGGTACGTTAAGCCTAATACATATCAGCATTTTGCTAACGGTTTACTTGTTCGTGTTTTATATTCAAATTCGCTAATAAATTTAATACTACTAATAATAATTACTTCAGCAATTACTAATGCAAAATTGCAGTTTACTAAACTACGGACGATAACAGCGAAACTGCAAGCGTCTGCAACTTTGCGAAATGGCAACACTGCGGCCAAAATTAACGACATTTCCTCCAATTTGCCGCGACCGAATACCAGATTTTGTCCATGAATAAATAATTATTGTTTTATACGGTAAAATTAATACGCGTACCGTATGGAAGCAGTAACAATTGGCGGTAATGGCGTGCAGTCGAGCTTTTAATTGCGATTGGGCTCTCGACTGCTCGTTTGCACTTTAATTTTTATAGCGATTGCAATTTGTGGCTGTTTTAGTGCAGGATTTTGTAGTTCTGAGTGCTTATATTGGATAGGAGGATCATGTGAATAGCTTTTAGAACTGCTATAGTTGGCTACTATAAGAATATTTTTTATATGTTGCAAAAATATCGAAGGTTTCGGCAAATCGGCATGAACTTGCGTCTGTGCTGAAAATAATTTTAGATAATAGGTATAGTAGTACCATCAATGGAACTAATCAATGGTACTACTGACAGAAAACCTCTTTTTGACCGACGAACCACCGGAAGAGGTTTACAATTCGACGCGTATATCTTTTTTTTATGTATAACCACGCATAACTTTTTTCATTGAGGACCGATTTCAATAATTCTTTTTTTATTGGAAAGAATATACTTTGAAATTGGTTTCATTTAAATTTTATCGAAATCGGCTGAGCCATTTTTGATAAATCAACAATAATGTGAAAAATGCTACATCGATCCGTGCGAAATATTCGCGAATTTAGTACACGGGTGAAGTCGGTCATGCTAATTTTTGCAAAAAATAATCTTGTTTACCTCGTAAATCTGCTCCTGTATTGAAATCAGACGTATAACCTAATAACTACCTGTATAGTTAAAAGTACTCTTTACTAACTACGCCGGAAGAGTCAAGAAAGTCATTTTATATGTCAAGTTAACATTTCTTAATTCTTTATACCTACTCCAAAATGTAGTTTTTTTGTCTAAACATAATATTTAAATATTTTCTGAATTATTGGCCAATGTTATTTCAGTTTCAGTAAGGTTCTGTTACTTTTAGTAAATACTAACATAAATATGGATAGTTCTAATTAATTATTTGTATGACTAAGATACTTATTTAACCCTATCGAATTGATAAAATATTCTATAATTCCGGACATCTATTATGGATTGTTGTGAACTAGTTAATTGTGCTTTAGTTACCTAAAATATGGCTCTATTTGTATCCAAAAAGTTATCCTAACACTTTGTGGCTAGGTAGGATTTTGGGAACAACAAATATTCACAGACAAAATGTAATGACAAAGTAATATATGTCACGGTTAGGCTGAATATCTGAGTAACTGCGAGATACTTTTTATTTTTTTTTCTTGCACTTAGGCCAATATTTCAATAGGCCTGTGATGAACATTTATTTTAAAATCATTTCTTTATGATAAAGAGTTATAAATTTGTTCTAACGGCAGGACTGCATTGCGAATCGCAGTAAGTACGAGCAAATAAGATACAATAATACTAATACAAGTTTCAATCTCGCAACTTTTAGGTTCAAGCTCTGTTCAAGTCTGCGGTCACGACAAATTAGTATTGATCAATACAAAAAATGATTATGTTCTAGTGTCACTAGACATTCTTGCAATCGTGAGGTCGCGTGGTCTCGTACCAATAAGTTCTTTGGAATTTATTTACGGAATTTCACACTGGCTTTTCGGTGAAGGAATACATCGTGAGGTACCTCGGATCGTCTCTAAAAGAAGTTCGATGGCTTATGTGAATCCACCCGCATCCCGCACTGAGCTAGGGTGGTGGATAAGGCCCAATCACCTATAGGCCTAAGTTCTGCATTGGACTATTATAAAGGCTGGTACAGTTCAGTACGGTTATACAAAAATAAGTTCATTGAAAACTTTGGCCAGAATAGGATGGGGGTGAAAAGTAGATTGGTGGAGAGAGGTAGTGACCTATACCTACCTACACCTACTAATTATTATTGGCGCTTTGTGAGTACCCAGTTCAATGTCATGACTTCAATTAAAGGCTATTAAATAAAACTTGTAATCTTTTTGTCGGTTTTTGTCCTCGAAATTTTCCACAGCGGTCGGTCTCTGCCAACAACTCGTTTCGCAGTTTTTTATTCCGCGCAGAATTTTGCTGAAGTTTTTATTCGAGAACGCGTGGGCCCTTTGTTTGCCTTTCATTCGGCCACTGTTATCTTAATTGTTAATCCGGAGGTTTTTTCACTAGACGACCCTTTTAATGGCAGCTTTGACCTATTTGTGTCACAGTTTGCGTTTTCGTGAATAACGGTTTGAAGTTTCATGTTTTTGTAGTTGTTTTATTTTGGCCTGTTGGAATATTATTCGCGATGAAATCATCGCAGATATTGTAATACTCTTGTTTTTAAATAAGTAAGCCGCCTTTTTTCCAGATAGATAAATTATATTGTCCGCGCCGTCTTCGCGTCATACTTCAAATATTCATTCATTTCATTCATCTTTCACCTTTCTATTCACTCACTCATTCCATCGTCATTCAATCACCAATCATTCAACGTAAATCATAAAAACTTACCTAAAAACAAGCGATATTATGTACAAATCAAAGAAATATAGAAATCTTTACACATCATAATTTTGTGTTATCATTGTTCGGTGTATACCGAACAAAAGTGGCGACCGTGACAGGACACACTTCGGACTTCGAGATTTTAGATTCACAAACACCTGCACGCGGAACAGTGTTTGTTTCGTCCAGACCATCCAGGAAAAACGACACCAGGGGACGTCAAACAAGTTTACTAAATCCTGCACGCGGCATCATTCATCAAATTCTGCAAGGAATCGTGTTGTGAAAGTAGAGAATCAACGCCGAGAAGGCCGTGGAGTGACACGGGCAAGTCGATCTTAAGGTGAGCTCGTTCCATTTCGCACATCCCAACCTAATTCCTCTTTTATTTTGGTATTTAAAGGAGTTATGTTCCTCTTACGACTCGATGCGTCATTGTGCATTCATTAGCTGTGCAATTTTAGCAATTTATTCTACCTACCTACATATGTATGCCGAGTGCCGATTAACCTTCCCACCGGTAAATAATAAACCTGTCAACAGCTGTTCGAATCTACCTACAGACTATATTTATTACTCGATTCAAACTTTAAATCGTCTTTGCAGTCCTTAAATATTTTGTTTTACAAAGATATCCAATTATAACATAAGATTAATACAATATAGTACGTGAATACTATTGCACTAACGCAATATCTTACAATTTACTTACCTATACATTCCAAGAATCCTAATTCAAAGCGTATTTCATACACAAGTAGATAGTTGATTTTATACGTTACCTTGTTATTTTTCGCTTGTAGTATTTTAATTTTAATCTTTCCACTTCAAACCATTCACGTACCTAAGTACGAGTATATCTCATACTGTGATCTAAGCTTGATAAAGCACTTTGTTTACATTCTAAAAATAGACGTTCATCGCAAACTTCAATATGTCTAGTGAAGACTTTAAAGAACTAAATGCAAAACGAAGTTCTATTAAAGGACGCGTTACAAAGTTTAAAAATAAGCTAGATATTCTAAATACATTAGAAGATATATCTGCGATTGAACTTAGTAAACTCGCGATGAAATTAACGAAATTTGAAGCATTATTCATTGACTTTGATGAGCTGCAAAATCAAATCGAAATTGTAAATGTTGATAATCAAGATGCTGAGCTTTCTATTAGGGAACTTATTGAACAAGATTTCTACCATTGTATTTCGTTCGCTAAAACTTTATTAGAAAAGAATACCACACCTGCGCCTACCTTGCATAACTCTTCACATCATTCCTGTTGTCATAATCACACCCAGGAAACCAACAATCCTTTGGGATTCCGCTTGCCTGAAATTAAAATACCACCTTTCGAAGGTACTTATTACAAGTGGCTGGGATTCAAAGAGATATTTACTTCTTTGGTACACCAGAATGATAGAATTAAAAATGTACATAAATTTGTATATCTAAGCAGTTATTTGCAGGGCGAAGCTACTCGTAGTCGCGTAATTTCAAACTTTGAAATTACAGATAAAAACTACAACGAAGCATGGAAACTTCTCTGTGCGAGATACGACAACAAGCGACAACTCATTGCGAATCATCTAAAATCGTTGTTCAACATTGAATCGTTTCGTGAAAGCGATAAATCATTACGATTTATCATTGATCACATCACCAAGAACCTTCGAGCGTTAAATAGCTTAGGGTTGCCTACTGATAAGTGGGACGTGATCATAATCTATCAATTAGCAAACAAGCTAGATAATAATACCTACATGAAGTGGGAAGAACATAGAAACAACTTACCTGAGATACCTACCTTAGAGCAATTCTTCTCCTTCTTGAAGAGTCGCGCCGATGTTCTTGAAACAACATACCAACGTTCGAAGCAAGACAAACCTGAAAAACAAAAACAAAATAATACTTTTAGTCAAAGGTATCAACAAACTAAAGCATTAGTTACTGCCTTACCTAAACCAAATAACGCTTTCAATTCCAGCAACAAGCCTCACTGCGTAGCTTGTCAGGGAGATCATCACGTCTTACAATGCGCCGTGTTCAAAAATAAACCTGTGGAAGAAAGGCATCAGCTAGTAAGCTCTAAAAAACTATGCATTAACTGCTTGAAGGCGGGTCACAATGCCCAGGAATGCAAGCTGCCTGTTAGCTGCCGCACCTGCAAACAAAGACACAACACCTTGCTCCACGAAGATGACCAGGACACTCAGAAGCCAAACGGTAAGTTTTCCATGTCAGTTCAGTCTTCACCTGAAGTGTTGCTGTGCACGGCCAAAGTCCACGTGACCAATCCTTCAACTAAAGAGTCCACAATAGTACGTGCTCTTCTAGATCTAGGCTGTAGCAGTCAATCCAGTTTCATAACGGAAGCTGTAATGCAAAAACTTAGCCTTGTGCCACAGCCTTCTAATACTGAAGTTATAGGTATCGGCAACACGCCACTTAAAGTACCTACAAAACGATGCGCTATTACGCTACAATCAAGCGACAATCAATTTAATGTAACAATGTCATGTTTAATCTTGTCTAACATCTCAGGCACGATGCCTAAAACAACTATAGACATTAGTCACCTACAACTACATACCGAGTACTTACCAACTCGCCGATCCTGACTTCTTCCAGCCAGACCCAATCGACATGCTTATCGGGGCTGATCTTTTCTGGGACATTATTGGTTCCAAACAACAATCTCTAGGACCCGGAAGCCCTACCCTCCGAAGCTCTAAGCTTGGATGGCTTATCGCCGGACCAATCTACAATACAAAAAGTAATGTGTAATTTTACAATAAGCGACGAACCTAACCTACACGAAGAGTTAACTAAATTCCCCATCATTGCCAGTGCGCCGTTGCGATCGACCACCTTGGTCACCATGGTTTTTTCTGCATAAAGAGCGCAGGCAGAATTTCGCGCCAGCCTGAATGACGTCATCCGCCGGGCTCTAACTACCGCTAACCGCGTGGCTATCCTAGAGCCTAGTGGCCTCGCACGCAGCGATGGCAAAAGACCCGATGGGATGACCCTGATTCCTTAAAAGATGGGAAGGCCTTTAGTATGGGATGCCACGTGTGTTGATACTCTCGCTCCGTCCCATCTTCCAAGAACTCAGAATAGGGCTGACGGTGCGGCTGAATATGCAGAAGGCCTCAAAAGGAACAATTATGCGAACATTGACAGCGGATACATATTTGAACCTTTTGGGGTCGAAACTTTAGGACCGTGGGGACCGGGAGCAAAAAAACATTTACAAAGATCTTTCATCACGCCTGGTCGACGCAACACGTGACCAAAATGCTGGCCTCTATTTTGCCCAAAGGATCAGTATAGCTATCCAACGTGGCAATGGGGCCAGAATTTTGGGAACTGTGCACGTTGGTAGTGGGTTTTTCGATTAGGGTTTTCATCGTCATCTATACATCGATGTCAATCTCGAGTAAATAGGTATCTTCTAGGTAAGCGTGCTACATCCTAGACCGCATATCTGCTTTACATCAGGCAGTGTGTAGTCAAACGCAAACCTATATGAAATAAAAAAAAAAAAAAAAAGATACATACTCATTTTTTTAGTTCTAGTGTTTTTTTTTTAAATTTTGTTTAGGTTTGTACATTTAGCGTAGTAGTTGTAATATATAGTTAAGTTTATGGAATGTTATTTAAGTTTTGTGTAAATAAATTAATTAAAAGTTAAAAAAAAACTCACTATCAGCTGATTTCGACAATATTTGGCAAGATTGTCTACCTAACAAGACTTGCAAGTAAGAATCAAATCAAAAACTACTTAACGGATTTAGATGAAACTTTGCAATAGTAATGCTTAATAATAACACATAGGTTATAATTTATAAAGATATTGCGTGAAACGAAGTTCACCGGGTCAGTTAGTAGCAAATAATGTTACTAAAATGCTATAATCCATACCTAATAATAGTCACTGACTGACTGAAATGTAATTCAATGCGGTAGGTTTATATCTACCTACCGTTATAATTATGTAATTTCATACCAATTATTTTAATTAGAAGAGAACTGGAGGCGTATATGTAAATAATATTGTCTCCGTTTTCAGAGGTGAATACATATTTTGATTCATTTACTTACAATTTATTCTCAGGTTTCTATTCGTATTATTCTTGAAGCACTATCTTAGATTATAGCTATCCAGAAAAGCCTTTCCTGGAAGCATTTTACATCCCGCAGGAGCGTGGCAGATACGAAAGACAAAAACAAACCGTATTTGTACAGTGTAGACCTACATACATACATAGGTATTCGTATACTATTCCTTCGATACGTACGAAGCGGTTTGACTCTGATCCGTACAGTCAGGGTATGGAACGTACTGCCTGCTTTTTTGTTTCTGAATAGATATGAACTATATTATCTGAAGCATTTCAACGTCAAATTTATAGGTATCCAAGGATTTTTATAAGTATCTTCTAAGTCGACGTGCTTCAAATTAAACTGGATTTTACGGAACGTTTACGTTTACAATTAAATACCATCAGGCGAGTTGGTAGTGCGGACTTATTTGCGTTTAAAAAAACAGTGTCAGTGTACATTTTTATCCGTCCATCCATCAGCCATTATGATGTCCACTGCCACATAAGCCTCCCCTATAGATCTCCCATTAAGACCGGTACATAGTACATCTTAATATGTCTTTATTAATGCATGAGACTACTGATGGAATGACTGAACCGAAAGTTTTCCACGTTGATTGAGCGCATTTACATTAAGCTTTAGCCAAGAAACTGGCTTAAATATTCTGTAATAATTACTAACAGCAAAGTTACAAGTCGCCTTACCAACTCATTCTGGTGTAGAGAAAAGGAGAAATAGCTCTAATTCGCTCCACTTAGCTCGGCTCTTTGAAACTTTACAAAGGAACTCTGAAGTAGTTTTAAATTTCTGCTCATATTATGTTTGATTTTAATGTTAGTTAAATTAGTTTTTGATTGCTAAAGTTAATGATTTGTAGTTGCTGTGGTTTGGTGTTTTGTTATGTTACAATTTGAGTTGACATCGTATTTTTTTAAATTACGATTCAAAGTTTAATGATGTTTATTTTTACTTGGAAATTTAATCTACTCTTTAAAATTTAGTTAAAATTTAATAGCATTGAAAATAATTTTTTTAAGCAGTTTTCTTTTCTTATAACCGTAATATTATTGCATAGTTCTAACCTTATTGTTATAACGTCATCAAGACTTACCCGGATAAAGGTCTATGTACACTAAGTGAACCGACGCGTGACGGTGTAATCGTACAAACTACATTAGTTGGTCTCGTTGTCTTGCCAGCGGCGACGGTCAACGTTGTGTGAAATCACCCTAATCGAGGGCTAGTAAACGAGCGTCTGAGTATACAAGCTGTATTTTTTTAATCCTTCCACGTTTATTGAGGTTGATGTGATCATTTTTTTTTCAGCAATAGAACGTTCACTGTTCGAAATAGGCTTCCAATAAGATCGGTCGGAGGCGGATTGCATCCAGAGCAATCCTATGGTCTTGATAAAGTCTTCTGTTCATTTTATAGTTACATGAACGTCCGAAGCAGCGTTTGCTTGCCGGTAGGTACTCCACTCGCGATATTTACGATTCCGTTAGTCATCTATTGTCTGTGCTATGTGCACTACCCGCCGCCATTTTAACTTGAAATCTGTCGATCTATGTCGCTACCTTCATAGTCACTCACTAATGCTGCGATTTGGTGGACGTTTATTAGCCGAGTCGCGCTGCGTGACGGCACCACAACGCTACGCAAGCCAGTATTTGACCACTGCATTATACGAAAACAGCGATTTGGAATTAACCACATAAGTGATAAAGTTTAAATTAGATTATGCTGTCTTAAAAAGCTACAGGCAATTTAAAGTATTTCGAACACTTAAGCAATCGTGAGGCGCCAACTTGAACATACAAAAACAATAAGCTGTTATCTACCTCTAAATATTATCCGATTTGAGTGATTTCTTGTCATGTAGTCAGCACTTCAATTGCTAGGATTATAGGTCTTAGTTTATACAGTTTTTTTTTAAATGGTCTTAAAGTTATAAAGCCTCTAAAAAGTCATAATTTTACGCAATATAAACTTTCTGAAAAAAAAATGACACGTACGAGAGTGCATTATTTTTTACTCAAGCGATTGATACCAAAACAGAACATTTTGTTACGATTTAAGGGGTTTTTTCGATGTTCTACAGAAAACGTGAAAACAATGTTTGTTTCACGATCCTCTTTTCAAACCACAGTAGTCAAAAGTCAGTATATATAAATTATGATAAGTTATACAAGAGAGCAATCAAACTTAGTACAAAAATTAAAAACATAATTATATATCGCAAAAAATGGAGTCCTGCGTCGTTTCGCCCCGCAAGCGGTTGGTCCCGCGGGGCGAATCGACCAAGACTCTTTTTGAAGGTCCCCATTCGGCCCGCACCAAACAATGCGGGGCGAATGGGGACCTTCAAAAAGAGTCTTGGGCGATTCGCCCCGCGATTCACTTTTTTATCTGTACATTTAAGTAGAAAAGTAGTCAATGGAAAAAATAAACAATTGCATTATTTTGAGGGCGTCATTCTGTGAGTCCTATGGGAGTGTATGAACAAAAATGCATTTGTTTGAATGATGCAATTGATGATTGAATGATCATCACATGAAACTAATGTGCCAAATTGGTTTCACGTGTTGTGTAAACATAAATATTTCATTTGAAGCAAACAAATGAACCATTCGATGTCTTTTTATCTACAATATACTTTTTAATTTTATCTAGAATAAAAATATAATTGTCATGGGGCTCTTTAGAAGTTTGTGGGATTACCAACCGTGTCCCACAGCTGCCATGATAGAAAAAAAATTTTTATGGTAAATCTGTCATGTCTCACAGAATTTTTTGAAAATCATTTATCTTCAATCTATATTTATAAAAGAAAGTCGTATTAGTTACACAATTTATAACCTAAGAACAGCTGAACCGATTTGGCTGAAAATTGGTGAAGAGATAACTTAGAACTAGGAAAAGGATATAGAGGATACTTTTTTCCAGTTCCTTTTAATATATTTTTTTACTTTACTTATTATCTGCAAAAGCTCTGTGTGCAAAAGTAATCCGTTTGCATGAATTTTGCTTTGACAGCTGTAAAAATTATAAAATGACAGCTGTCAGTTAAAAACATCAGCTACCTGTCATATAAAAATGACAGCTGTCAAAATTAAAAGAGGTATATCTCTGTAACTGTCAATTTTAGACTATTGATGCTTTCACAAAAGTGATAGAGCTCAACGATATCTACATTTCGGATGACAGCTGTCAAACTTAAATCAATTGAATCAATTGTTGAATCAATAATAACCGAGATAAATCACTTTTAAGTTTGACAGCTGTCATCCGAAATGTAGATCTCGTCAAGTTCTATCACTTTTGTAAAGACAGCCGTAATCTAGAATCGATAATAACCAAGATATATCACGTTGAAGTTTGACAGCTGTCATCTGAAATGTAGATCTCATTGAGCTCTATCACTTTTGTGAAAATAGCAGTATTCTAGAATCAATAATAACCGAGATAAATCACTTTTAACTTTGACAGCTGTCATCTGAAATGTAGATCTCGTTGAGCTCTATCACTTTTGTGAAGACATTAATGGTCTAGAATCAATAATAACCGAGATAAATCACTTTTAAATTTGATTTGATAGCTGTCAACAGAAATGTAGGTCTCGTCAAGTTCTATCACTTTTGTGAAGACAACAGTAGTCTAGAATTGATAATGACCGAGATAAATCACTTTTAAGTTTGACAGCTGTCACTTGGTCAGCTGTTACTGTGACATTAGTCGTGACAAATTACACGATCCGATTTCTAACGTGTACGAGGGATTTTTCTCATCTTCATTTTAAGATTGAACGGTTGTCGTCAAAACCTTTTTTTCCCGCTAAATATTCATAGAATACTCGAATACTCTAGATTTAATGTCTAAATCGCTACCGGCAACACTGGTCGCCGCGGCGACACCGCCCGTGTGCCCATGGCTGTGACTGAACACTTTTGATCCAAATTGACAGGAATCAACACAATACCGACAAAACTGGAAATCTCGAGAGGAGGAGGTTTGAAAATCGTTTTTTTCTACCACTATCTCAACTCTAAATATGTCAATATGTAACTGTCGCAGAGATCAAGTTAAATTTTATAGAGTATAACAATTCTTTTTATAGCGTTGCACATCTGTCGATTTTTTGTAGTCGGATTTTTATTTTATGTCATGTAATTTTATGCGTGGCTGTACCATAAGAAATACGTAATACTGATGCGGGAAATTGATCTTTATCAACGTGGGCCCAAACAACCACTTCTTTTATAGTTATTGGCGTTTGGCCCCGCGGGCCCAATGGGGGCCTTCAAAAAGAGTCATGGTCGATTCGCCCCGCGGGACCAACAGCTTGCGGGGCCAAACGCCGCAATACCCAAAAAATGGAGCCACCGTTTCACCGTTTACAGCATTCGAATAGTTTGCTGAAATTGGTGTGACATCCACGTACATTTTTTTTTGACGGGCAAACGTGCCTTTATTATCTACAATAAGATACAAAACGATTATTATATGCTAAAACTACCTACACTACTACTACATAGAAAGCAATTGGATCATCCACAGACCCTTGAAGGTCTAAAGATAATCCAAATGCTCGAGCCCTCTGCCAGTTGGCAGCGTGCCCAGCATGCTGGCAGCATTGCCACGCTGAATGGCAATGCTTATACGTTGAGCCAAATAAACACCAGCATTTTGGTCACGCGTCGCGTCTACGTACATTATTGTTGATTTATCAAAGGTGTAAAGTTAGTAAAGTAACGGCTTGTAGAGTTCAGTCCTGCAGAGTTAGAAGCTTGGCTCTACATGAGATTTGATAACTTGTTGATAGTGCAAACTGTAGTTTCGCCTTGGCCCCATTTCACATGAAAATGTTTTTGTTGGATTTATTATTTCCCTGAAATGAGATACACAAGTATTTAAGCCTCATATTAAATAAGTACATGTTCCATAGAAACACTCTTTCGATGAAATTGAAACCACAAAAGGGAACATTTACAATTACCTTCTTCATGAGAAAAAAGGATCCCAAGAAGTTATCAATTCTCGATATTTCATATACGATATGGAAAAATATAGAATAAAAATACTGAAAAAACAACCTAACCTAGTGAGGTTTCAGAGGAGAGAAAAGAACCTGTGTTTGAAATATTATATTTAATAAGGTAGAGATGTAATTATGTAATTCTGCTTTGTCTAAAAAATTAGTGTTGCGATACAGCGAGGCAATGCTGCCAGCATTCTGGCCACGTTACCCTCTGCCACGGGTCTTTTAGATTAGTTTTATTAGAGCATAAGTTTTAGTGTTTTATTTTATGTAGAGATTGAGTTAATAAGACATAGATTTTGATTTAATTTACACACACTGTCCGAATGACTGCGTTTTACGTAAATATTATTATACTTGTGTAAAAACAATCAAAATCTGAAGAGTGAACTTTGCAGAAATTTTACAACGATGCAAAAAGTAAGTTTAGATATTTCATCGACTTTGAAATTGCTGAAAGCATTCAAAATTAATATTCAGAAATCATTCAAAATTTACAAACAGCTAAGCTAAACAATTTCTGATCAAATTCTAAGCAAATTTAAACACAATGCTGTTGTATTTACTCTCGCTATTTGATTCAAACCTAAATAAATGATGCGATGCAGTGATTTGTTTGTGTGTTTATACTAAAGGTGTTGTTTGTTTTGAATGACGGTATCATTTTATTGTGTTAAAGTTAAGCAAGACGGCTAGAATAAACAAATGACATCAGTTCAGTGACATTTTAGCTTGCGCAAATCATAGTAAAATGTTACGTATACATTTTCTCAAAGATTACAAAATATAGATTTTAAGGTAGCGGTGGCATAGTTAGTCTGCGGATGGGTTACAGTCGGCGGAAACTTTAGACAATATGTATGATGACAGTAATCAAAAAAACATTTCTTTATGTATTTATTTGATGAAATAAAATTCATAGAGTATATAAAACGTAATTCATATTTATATTAAAAGCGAGATTAAAGATATTTTCAAAACTTAAAATTACGCAGTAACTACAGTAATCTGCCATGATGAGTTAAACACCAATCAGAGCGCGGTGACGACACGTCTGTCATACGACGTTTTGTTTGTATCAATTTGTATTGATTTTTGACCACACTTCATTGTTTATTAGTGCTTATCAATTTAATAAGCAATTTCCGACGATTTTGTGTCTATTTAGGGCGTATCAACAAAAAATCCAGGCATAGAACAAGTATTCTTCCTGAAGGCATAAAAATTTTCTCCGATCAGACCCCCGCCCAACAAAACTTTCTCAAAAGTCTCAAAGAGGAATTAAAACGTCGGGAAGATAACGGTGACAATGGTCTGACTATTAAATACATAAACGGTACACCGTCGATTGTTAAGACTGGTCCAAAAAACTACAGGCAATAAATACAGTTGCTCCCAGCTCCCCTATTGTCAATACTTACGAAGTCTTGAGCAACTATAACAGTATTACTCATAATAAGTCTCGACTTACATTCCTATACCTTAACGCCCGAAGCATATGTAAAAAAGGGAAGTTTGACGAACTAAAGTGCATTATACAAGCTATCCCAAACACAGTACATGTTGTTTTATTAAGTGAAACTTGGTTTCGTTCTGAAGATCAAGGTTTGCAATATCAACTCCCTAATTATACTCACCATTACAACTATAGGACTGACTGTCGCGGAGGTGGAGTTTCAGCATACGTTCATAACAACTTGAACCATACAATATCAGACTCTAAGTATATAGAAGGGAATAACTATCTATGGGTACACCTGCAGAAATACGCGCTGGACGTAGGCGTTGTATATAACTCTGGACACACAGATTTTGATAATTTCCTCGAAGTGTATGGTTCTCAACTAGAACGTAGACGCAGAGCACTCGTTTTTGGCGATTTTAACATAGATCTTCTGACAAAAGACAATAAAGCCAAGCAGTATAAACAACTTTTGAAAGAACTCGGACACCAAATCATTAACAAAGTTGATAAAAAACACGCTACACGAGTAGGTACAACAAAGAAGTCTATATTAGATCATATTAGTACTAATCTTACAAATGACAAATTTCACATGATAACAATGAACTCTTCTCTATCAGATCACAAGCAATTATACCTTGAAATAAAACACGTGAAGCCACCACCGAAAATATACACACAATACGAAGCCTTAGACTACGCCAAGTTAACTCATGAAATGGAAAATATAATGTCACAAGAAACAAACAATGACTACTCAATGTTGGAAGAAAAGATTAAGCAGTGCATAAAAAAACAGCAAAGTTGCCAAAACTAAAATACTAAACGAGCCTCATAAAGACTGGGTAAACAAGGAAATTATCAGAGAAATCAATGAAAGAAATATACTTTGGACAGAACATAAGAAAAACCCTGAAGATGCCGTGCTAAGAGAAAACTTTTCCAAAAAAAGGATAGAAGTAGCCAAACTCATTCGAAATACGAAGAATGCTTACCACTACAAGGAATTTACGAAATGTAACAACAAGCCTAAGAAAATGTGGGACCTAGTAAATGAGTTAGTAAGTAACAAATTTCGGCATAATAGTGCTCCCCCAAAACTTGTTGTAAACTCCCAAGAAGTTACAGATCCGATTCAAATATGTGACATCTTTAATGATTACTTTTCAAGTATAGGGCCATTACTGGCTAATGAAATACCTAAGAACTATCATGTCAACCACATGTCTGCATTACCCTGTACCACTACGAAAGATGCAAAAATCCTGAAATTTGAACCGTGCACACATAAAGAGATTTTAACCACTATTAAAAGCTTAGATTCAAATAGCAGTGTTGGCCTTGATGGTATTAGTACTAAAGCAATAAAATGTATAGGGCCTTTGATAGCAGATGAATTAGCTAGATGCTTTAACAAATCCTTGGAGAACGGAATATTCCCAGATAGTTTAAAAGTAGCCAAAGTGATACCAATTTACAAATCGGGACCCAAAACTGACCCTGGCAATTACCGACCTATATCGGTGTTACCAGTAATATCTAAAATCTACGAGAAGCTTCTACTGCACAGACTAGTAAAATATCTAACCTCTATAAATTACATCTCAGACCGACAGTATGGTTTTAGGCCAAAAAGTGGCGCCTTGTCAGCAACAATCGATCTTGTCACCAAAGTCAAACAGAATATCGATAAAAAAAACTTAGTTTTGGGTGTTTTTATTGATATGAAAAAAGCATTTCACACTGTGAGCCATAATTTACTTCTAAAAAAATATGAAACGATCGGTGTTGCTGATAAAGCACTACAGATACTTAAATCTTACCTCACAAAAAGATCGCAAATAGTAAAATATAATAAAGTAACTCAAAGCAACGCATTACCTATATCGTGCGGGGTGCCACAAGGCTCGATTATTGGCCCCGAGATGTTTGTGGATTACATAAATCACATTCACGACTTAGGCCTACACGGTGATATAACACTCTATACGGATGATACTTGTCTATTTTATTTCGGCTCTTCCATCACTAATTTAGTTTCACAAGCTCAAAGTGACCTAAATTCTTTGTATGATTGGTTCCAGTATAATTTGCTAACTATAAATATTTCGAAAACATGTTATGTCCTTTTTAAAGCTAAAAATAAACCTGTTCCCCCCTTTTCACCCTTAACAATTAACGATGTTCCCCTTCAACAAAAATCTAATGAGAAATATCTCGGATTGCACCTAGACTCACACTAAACTTGGAGTACACATATCGAATACATAAAAAGTAAACTTGCAGCAGTACGTGGCGCACTCCGAAACATTGCACGATGCCTTCCGCGAAAATTACGTATGACAATCTACAACGCCCTAGTTAAACCACATCTTCTATACCTAATCGAGATTTGGGGATGCGCTGCTAAAACGAGAATATGTAAATTACAAAGATTGCAGAATAAAATCATTAAAACCATTTTTAACTATGACTACCTAACACCAACTAAGAAAATTTATTCAGCAACTAAAACAATGAATATAAAACAACTCTATAAATATAACACATGTATCTTTATTAGAAAAACTTTAACTAAAACTATTCACACTAACATAACCTTTACAAAACAAAAAAATGTTGTTAACCGCCGAACTCGCCGGGCGAGTTATATCGCAATTCCAAAGCATCGAACAAATTACGGTAAGACAATGCTCACAACTGAAGGTGCCAGACTTTATAACTCACTACCCTCACAAATAAAAAATGTTAACTCACTTCATGCCTTTAAAAAAACTTTAGCCGAATACATCATAGAAGATGTATTGTTATAAGTAAGATAAAAGAAGTGTGAAGTGAGTCTGTATTATGTTGTATGTTCAATTAGTTAATTTACTTTGATAATATGATAATTGAATAGGTACGACTAAAATTGTAAAATATGTTGTAATTATGTTATCATGTAAGTGACAAACTGTTTGTCTTTATGATAATAAATATCTTTAAACCATTTATCTGGCCTAATAGGTAACTCTAATTTGCCTAGAGTCGATTACTTAATGTTGGGAAAGTTTTCGAATCAAATGTATTATGTATTTTTAGTATTATTATTGCACTGGGGGACTGCACAACACTTCTACATCTTAGATTTATTCAAGTTTAGACGCAATATATTTAAATTCCAACTAATGATGCAATGACGATTACTGTTGATTTCACTTATGGCGTCACGAGCTGACGCCATGACACCTTCGAGTGTTTTTTGATGTAAATATAAAAGTTATAATTATAATGGCATTTTTATCGTTTTCAAACGTTATTTTCTGAAGAAATATTATATTTTTATGATAAAGTAGAGACTTCCGAACATAAAAGAACAGTTTTTCAAAATTAGTCATCATGCCTATTATGCGCTACTGTAATTCAAATAAAATTCAAGTTGTAGGTCGTGTTTTTTATGATTACTTTGCTGCCCTATGTTTTCAAATGGCAATCTTGACAAGATATATTAGCCACCTAATCCTGGCTGAACGAACGTAGTAACGTGTAGTGTTCGTTACTATTTAGTTGTAATCTATCTAATGATTAGTTTATATTACATATCTGCACCAAACCGCACTGGGCCAGCGTGGTGGATATGGCCCAACCACCCTTCGTGGGTAGGCCTACGTCCTGCAGTGGACTATTAAAAAGGCTGATACAGTACAGTACAGTACATATCTGCTAGTTTTTGCCCTTGAGGACCATAATTTTTGTGTCATTTACTTCGAGCAAATATCTACAGAGCCACAGTCCCTAAGTGAAAGTAGTAAAAAAATGTCCGAGCGCCGTCATACATACCGACTTAGACATTTACATCAAATAATTCACAATGACCCGTTTTCTCGAATCTCGACGTTATGTCACCTAATTAGCGCTTGTAATCGAGCACTTCGGCATCATGTAGCGTTGTAGTCGGCTTGCATTCGCCTTACGACTAACTAAAAAGTCTGCCCACGACGTAGCTTGGGCAGGGTTTTGGCTCGGACACTTATTTTACGTTTGAGCAAATATCTGTAGAGTCACAAGGCTCTATAGATATTTGCTCAAAGGTAATATAATATGGTCTACGAACTGGACAACTAGCGTAAAACGTTGGCCTATGAAGTGTATATGTTTTATACTCCCTTCCTTATAGTGGAATATTTCATATTTTAGACACTAACAAGCCATATCTGTTTTTTGATCACAACACGGACATTTTGCAAGCGGAGGTCCAATGCCAAGCTTGTAAATCTTAAACAGGATTTTATACGAATCTGTCGTAGATTTTCACTTAAACAAAGTGCTCGACTTTTTCTTTCTCCTGCCGCAATATAATTTATCGTGGCTACGGGACAGGTAGAAAAATACGTTTGCTGTATAAAAACGTCATTTTTTAGCGTTTTTTCAATACTTACAAGCAATGATGTTTAAACTACTTCAATGCTTACAAGTAACTATATGCAATAGTGTTATTGATACAGCTTGCTTTTATTAAATAAAACCTATAAGATAAAAATTAAAAAATTATAATTTTCAATTTTTGTCAAGATGTCTCTAACACATCATTATTTATGATTTGTTTCGTTAAATTTTATAGCCACAATTGCGAATTAATAGAACAATTTTATATAATTTCATTTAAAAGAAATCTGATAACGATAATTTTACTTGATTAATTAGTTAATCTTCCGAGAATTGCAAGGAAAAATCAAAATTTAGTAAATTAAAACACTAGTCTGAATCCACGTTGAAACTACAGAATGTTACGAATAAATGGTCCCCAAACAAATCAATTTTGAAAAAAAATATACGAAACTTACTTCGGGGTTTACGCTTTATAATAAAATCGGACTACTCTGTAAAAAAATGCATAAAAATGCAATTCGTATACAAACAATGAAAAATTTACGCGTTGACTTGAGCACCTCCTCTGTTTCGTCTGTCTGTCACTGACTTTCACCATATACCATATAGAATTCGAATAATTTGCACGAATTGATGTGACATCCATTTACAATTTTGTTGATTTATAAAAAACTATTTTAAATTTACCTATATATCTATCAGCCGTAGGATGTCCACTGCTGGACATAGGCCTCACCCATGGATTTCCAATAAGGCCGGTTGGAAGCGGCCTGCATCCAGCGCGTTCCTGCGATTTTTATTATATCGTCAGTCCACCTAGCCGGTGGACGTCCTACGCTGCGCTTGCTGATCCGTGGTCTCCATTCGAGAACTTTCCTGCCCCATCGGCCATCCGTTCTTCGAACAATGTGTCCTGCCCATGGCCACTTTAATTTTTATTTTAAATTTTTCAATAATTATTTAAATTTAAATGGAACCACTTAAGAAGTAAATTCTTTCGCACCCATAATTTTTTTTAAATCGGTTCACAATTGGCGAAAATGTCGATGAAAATACATAAAGAAGAACATGTACCTCTTTTTTTGGAAATCGGTAAAAGCAATAACGACAAATGTACTTTTTCTATCGTTCGTACTAAAGTTTCAATTTCAAATTGTCACAAACAACAAAACAAACTGCATACAATTTTCAAAAGCTGCAATCTATCGTTCCAAATTCCCAGAAAACCAGAGCCGATTCGATATCAATATCCGATCGCATTTCGATTTCGATAAAATAAATATGATATTTTCGTATCGCGAAGGCAGGTGGGCCGATATTGGTCCAATCTTATCTGTATCTCGTTTCAATTTCCCCATGCTCTTGGTTGCAGGTGCATTCTGACATATGGCTGGCTATTATCGGAGGAATGTATGTGCTGAACGGATTTAGGTCCTGAAATATGGCTTTCTGCAAAAGATTTGTGGAGAAATCTTGGAATTTTATTTTTACTTTTGCATCAAGGGAATGTTTTTTACTGTGCGCTTGCATAGTTTAAAATTTAAATTAAAATATTTAATGTTTAATATTTTTATAGTTTAAACGTTAAGGGACAATGATATATAAAAATACATAGGGTAAGTAGATATTAAGGCGGTAAATCAGTTTTTAAGGACGAGTAAAAAAGTTATTGTGTAATTATTTTTTGCAAAAAATAGCATGACCGACTTCACCCGTGTACAGAATCATTACATAGTATGTCAAACAAAGTCGCTTTCCGCTGTCTGTCCCCATGTATGCTTATATCTTTTAAACTACGCAACTTTGATGCAGTTTGTTTTAATAGATAGAGTAATTCAAGAGAAATGTTTATATGTACAATACACCTGTACGAAGGGGCGCATCGCTAGAACGCAAATATTGTGCACGGATCGATGTAACATTTTTCACATTATTGTTGATTTATTAAAAATGGCTTAACCGATTTCAATAAAATTTAAATGGGACCAATTTTGAAGTATATTCTTTACAATAAAAAAAGAATTATTGAAATTGGACTATTATGAAAAAAGTTATGCGTGGTTATACGAGTACATAAAAAAAATACGCGTCGAATTGTATACCTCCTCCGGTGGTTCGTCGGTCAAAAATGTAGACAAGTGGTATAGGTGTCATTTTCAAATAGAACAAAATATTAAGTTTGTAAGTATTAGTAAAATTACTGCTCTCATGATAAATATTTGAAATGTATATAACAATACTCCTAAACTTAATGAAAATAATCTCCCAAAACTGAACTATTATTATAAAGCTCCGAAAATAAAATGAAAAAGTTCAAACAATATCAAGCCCTCAATTTTCACAAATACCAACAAATTCAAAACCTGCCATCTTCCATCGTACAAGCAGTTTGAAAAGCTGCATTTTGTGAGCGTCTCGAAGTTTCGATTGGACCTGCGTCAGCACCGGCGACGTCGCTGCAAATAAAACGTGAAACAAACGGGGCCGCGGCCAGACAACTTATACTTGGATATACTTCGACAAGCTATTATTTATTTTGAGAGCATGCAACGGCAGATTGTATGAAAAAACAGCTGGCTCAGCGCAGTACCTAGGTACTGCTTCAAAATCAACGTTTATTTTATGAATTTATTGAATGGTTTAGCAACATTATCTCTCAAAGCTCTCTCTGACTGATATTCATATCACTCCTCGTTAATAATTTATTTGTAAATTTGTAATATCCTTATGCTAGATGCATAAAATAAAAAAGATAGTATGTTTTTTTTATTGTATGTATTATTAGAAGTATTTATGTAAGTATGGCTAGTTATTATGTAGTTTATTTTACTGTTAATTTTATTATTGATATGTAGTAACTTTCTTTCATTATTTTATTGTTTACGTTTACACCTTCCTTGTCGTCTTTACGTTTCCTTGCATCCCAGAGAGGTAGTCTGGAAGAAATCGCTTTTAGCGATAAGACCACCTTTTGTGCCTTTTCTGTTTTTATTTCTTTTGTGAATGTTTTCTTTTTAGTTGGTGTCAATAAAGTGTTATTGTATTGAAATTGTTTGATGTTAACATAATTATTCTGCTATTTTAGGCAAAAACAAATCTAAAAACTCAAAGATTGACTAACTAATCTAATCGTTTTTGAGTTATAAAGGTCGATTATATACTACATAACATACTTAGAGTTTTAGTTCAGCATTTTCGATTGCCTTTAAACGCTCATGGAATAGTTCGGTAATCTTTGCCGGGCGGTAATTGACTACATGATATTTTGTTGTTTGGTAGATTAAGCCGGCTTCCAATTACCCAACGCAAATGCACTATGTAATTGTAATAAATTCAGTGTAAACGATTTACATACAATCCAATGATTTTTTTAGTTTCTATCAGTCGTTATATCATTTGGAGCATAAACTGCTCCGAAAAACTCTATATGTGATGGACATATTATACATAAGGGAAATTTAGGAAAATAATACAATGAAGTTTTCATTTGAAACAGTTATTATAAAAATACCCTGAAATGAAGAAAAAGATGTCACGAAACCTAAAAAATATAGACCACAAAGTGAAGCAATTAACAAACCCCCAAAAAAACCGTTTCGTATCAGCAGAACATTTTACTTTTTTGTCTCAATCCCGCTATTTATAAGTGCCGCTAAGAATTTGTAATCTAGGCCATTTGTCCTGCGAGCAAATTGACAGTGATGGATAGCGCATCAAATGATACCCGTGGCGCGATGGCGGCGCGATCTCATTAGGCGGTGGTTTTGTCGCCGCGCGCGGATGGCAACGAGATTTACGCAGTTTAGTGCGAGAATAAAGCCTTATAATGGCGTTGTTTAGGGAAATCTGGAGATTTTCAGGCTTGAGAGAGTAGGTAAATTATTAATTTTGTCCTTGGTATAGCGGCATGCAAATACGTTAAGTACATTTGCGAGGTGGACTGATGGTCTAATAGAGAACGTAGTATGTAGCGCAAGTCAGAAAAGATTGACGAAAGATGGAGGCTTCTTCATTTCATACGTTATGAGACCTTGACAATGTAAGTAAGTAGCAAGTAGCTCTGTGCAAAAAGTTTGTCGCTTGGTTGTGTTTATTTATGTTAAGAATTTAGTACCTATAGTTAGTAAAAAGGAATGCTTTAAAAATCCCATCTTTCTAAGATACGGTTTTTAGAAGAACCTAATTCTATGCAGATTAAAAATATTAATGTCAGAATCTTTCAGCACAGAGAACATAGGTATGGCTGGATACAAAAAAGCAAAATGTAAACACAAATAAATCACAAAATCGATCATCGTTTCAATAACCTTCAAGTTTGTAGAATAATCCAAAACTCAATTCATTCGAAATGATCTACCGCAAAAAATAAATAGCAACAAATTTGTTCGAAGTTTCATCCCCAGTCCCTCCAATTTCGGCGTAATTGCTCAGACTTCTCCCCCTCAATACTGGAAATCGCGTTAACCATTCCACTCAATAAAATAAAGGCTTCCATGGACAAGAAAACATTATAATAACTGGATTCAATTTGGAAAGCACCGCCTCGACGGGCAAAGATAATAACGAAGTTTTTTAAAAGAAAAAATCGGTCAAGCGCTTCCGTTGCCTTTCTAGAGGGTTCCGTATTACGATAAACTAATTTACTCGTGCCTTACCTTACGGTGGGGGAATGGATAAAGTTTTGGAAGAAAATATGGGGAAAGTAGAGCGAAATTTTGCTCTTATGGTTATTAGGAAATTGGTAACGGATATGTACTTTGGTAGATTGGAAATGTGGGCACATAAATAACGTTCGTATATTGCGCGGAGATTCAATTTTTGCTGGTTCATTGTGGGTTATGAGGGTAAAGCTGCCTACTATTGATGGGGAGAGTATTATTGCAATACTCTTGATATTTTTTTATTTGACTGTCCTGCAATAACTAAACTGAATTTGAAATAAAAAATGTACAGCTAAATTATGCAACAGATAATTAAAGAATCTCAACGACAATTAAAATTCAGTTTAACACAGACTATTATATAAATAAAATATTTTTTGCATGTGTGAAAGCATCGAGGTTAGTAAGTATAATGGCTAGTAGTTACCTCACAGTGAAGCGATATACAAAGACTATGATTATGAAGAACAGCACTAAGTGTTCGTAGATATGACCTTAATACGAATGAACCCTAAAACTTCGAGCAAATAAGTACAGAGCCACAGTCCCGAAGTGAAAGTGGTTAAAAAATGTCGGAGTGGGACGCCACTTTGTATGACGATACATACTGACTTGATATTTACATTAAATAATTCACAATAACCCATTTTCTCCAATCTCGACGTTATGTCACCCAAGTAGTGCTTGTAACCGAGCACTTTGGTAACGCGCGGCGTTGTAGTCGGCTTGCAATCGCCTTACTTCTAACTAAAAAGCCTGCCCACTACGTATCTTGGGCAAGCTTTTGGCTCGGACACTTTTTTGCACGATTGTGACTCTATATTGTATATTTGCTCGAATCCCTAAAAGCATAAAAGTGCGAATACCAGTAGGACATCGGCGAACGGCTCGCGCTACAGTTCCCAGATTTATTGTCATAAAGTTAGCTAAGTGTACCCTTAGCTACGAGAGAGCACACTTGTTTCTTTTACTAGCTGCTACCACAGGTTATATGCTAGTAATAGGAATGCCGGAAAGCGTAAAGCCCAAGGTGACGTCTCCAAATGTGTGGCCAGAAGGTATTCGTTTTGCTAACTGGTTTTTTCGGAGCCGTTCAAACCCAGAAGCAACACTGAAATAATGTTGCACAAGAGAATGCCAGTTAAAGCAGCAAGTGGAGCGACACAAATTGATGACGACCTACGATCGACGAAGACGACAACATTTACATCTGTGAGTGATTCTTGTAATGGTCAGGGCACTCTGAAAATTTGTCATCAAAACATAAGATCTATCAAAAATAAAACTAATCAGTTGGAAGTAGCGCTACAATGTGAATTAAAATGTGACATACTATGTGTAACGGAGCATTTTTGTAGAGAACACGAGATTCAGTACATAAATATAAATAATTTTGTATTAGCATCTTATTATTGCAGAAACACCATAGAGCACGGTGGTTCTTGCATCTTTGTTAAAAATAATGTAAATTATAAAAAGTTACACGCTTTTACAAAGCTTTCGGTTGAGCAAGTGTGCGAAGTTTCTGCAATAGAAGTATTAGAAAAAAATATTGTTGTAGTATGTATTTACCGCTCTAATGTTACTGGTGCGGCTCTATTTTTTACTGCCTTCGAATGTCTGCTCAACAAATTAATCGAATACGATAAAGAATTTGTGATATTGGGCGATGTAAATTTCGACGCGATTGGTAAGATGAACGGCGACTTGAGAAAATTAAATGAGTTACTTGCAATACACAACTTATGTAATATTGTAGACTTTCCTACAAGGGTGACTGACATGACAAGCACCTGCTTAGATCACGTGTATGTTAGCTACGACTTGGCAGCAGGCGCGCGTGTGGGGGCCGTGCGGTGCTACTTATCCGACCACCACGCTGTCCGCGTCAGCGTGCCATGCGAGGCCGGCCCGAAGTCTGCGCCCGCTCGCCTGATCAGGTCGTATAGCCAAGCTAATCAGGATAATTTCGTGGCTGCCGTTGAAAGTGTGGACTGGCTAGAGCTTGAGCAAAAATATGCGAGAAAGTCTCCAAATAAAATGGCAGATGCCATTTTAGCAGTAATAAAAAATAAAATTGACACTTGCTACCCATTCAAGAAGTGCAAAATAATGTGTAAAAGCATTTACTGGGCTACTGACGAAGTTTTTCATCTCAAGGGTTTACTTACAGAAATGCGTGATATGTTAGTAAAATTTCCTACAAATGTAGAGCTAGAAATTAAAATCGTCGAATTCCAAAAGCAGTACAATAGTTTATTACAACGCGCGAGGAGCAATTATTACTGTCACTTAATACAGCAGTCGCCAAATTTAATCAAAACTATGTGGGACGTAGTAAAATCAGAAACAGGGAAATCCCGTAGAACGCAGGACTATACAGAGGTGCTAACGCGACCCGACGGGTCTAAGTTCTGTAGTAAGTTGGAAGCCGTAGAAGCTGTCAATTTACATTTTGTTAATTCGGCAGCTTCGTGTGGCGCCCCGGCCGCAGACGTTGTAGCAGCGACCGACGCACTGTTGGCGACGAATATATCTGCTGACCGATCGCTCAGATTGAGGAAATTCACACCGGAAGAGGTATTCCGCATCCTGACACGTGGCGTAGCAAAGAAACAGTCGAAAGATGTGTACGACATCTCTACTTCACTCCTGCAGTCTGTAGCCGCACCTTTGGCGTACATACTCTCATCTCTGTACAATCGATGCATAACAGATGGTGTGTATCCTTCAGCTTTAAAGCGTGTCAAAGTATCTCCTCTATATAAAGGGAAAGGGCATCAAGAGGAGATTAATAGTTACAGACCTGTGTCAATAATTCCAGCACTCGCAAAGGTTTTTGAATATGGTCTGAGCGCTAGACTTACTGAGTTCTTGATGGACTGCTCTACATTATCAGAAAGACAATATGCTTATCGCAAAGGTCACTCAACTACATCCCTCACTCGAGAGCTTCTCCGAAAAGTACTGGGTGCGCGAGAAAATGGGCAGCAGGTTGCGGTTATGTTCTGTGATCTATCCAAGGCATTCGACGTCGCTGATCATGGAGTACTGGCTGCTAAGTTCAGGAATCATGGCCTCGTCCATAATGAGTTACAGATGCTATCAGAGTTTATGTCAGGACGAAGCCAGGTGGTCGTTGGGGATGGGGGAATGGTCAAATCACAGCAGCTGACGACAGTGATAGGAGTAGCACAGGGATCCTCGCTCTCTAATATAGCGTTTTCTCTCCTTCTTAACGATCTCCCTGAGAACATAAGCAACGCGCATATACTAATGTATGCTGACGACGTGGCAGCAATAGTAACTGCCCCGACTGATCAAATGCTAGAGCAAAAACTGAACCAAGTCGCGAGTGACCTGATTAAATGGTTCCGCATTAATGGGTTGATATTAAATATAAATAAGACCCACTTCCTCCATTTTGATCTTTCGGGACGCAGAAGAAAGCCTCTTAGTGTAAAAGTGGAGAGAGATAAAATTGAACAAGTGTATGACACAGTTTTCTTAGGCTTCAGTCTCGACAGTGCGCTCACCTGGGAGAGTCACGTTGATAAACTGTGCCTGAAATTGGGTCGTGCGTGTTTTGCTCTATGGCGGATAGCGGCAGTACTTCCGGGAAACATGGTTCGTAATTGCTATTTTGCATCGGTGCATTCTCTCCTACAGTATGGCGTCGAGTTCTGGGGACAATCCGCAGAGTGGGAACGAGTGTTTAGACTGCAGAAGAGAGCTGTGAGAGCCATAGAGAGAGTGCCAGAGGACCAATCCGCGCAACCGATGTTTCGAACCATGAAAATCTTAACTCTCCCTTCTATGGTGATATTAGAGGCTGCCCTATATGCCAGAGACCATTTGGAAGAATATGCGTGTAGAGGCAAGCAGCGCTCGCAGCCCCCGCGTCGGGCGGGCGTATTGCGCGTGCCCCCTCATCGGCTTGTGAAGTCATCCAAGCAGATCCATATAATTGCGACAGATGTTTACAATCACCTCCCAGAATTAATAAAAGATGCACCGTCGCGGCAATCATTCAAAAATAAAACAAAAAGTTGGCTTGTTGAGCAGGCATTTTACAAGGTACGAGACTTTCTTCCTAAGGTAGAGTGACTGATGTATTGGTAATTTTAAGGACCTATAGAATGTAGAGATTAATTTGACTTCAATTATGTGATAAATTTTTGACATTGATATTTCGATTTAATAATCGAAATTTTTGTTTGTTAATTATTATTATTATTTTTTAAGTAATGAATTCAATTTATTCCTTATTTAATTATTTCCATGTAACAATGAATGACGTGTAACTTACTGTTATAAATAAATGAGTCTGAGTCTGAGTCTGAGTCTAGTTACTACCATGATACGGCGTCTTGAGATTCTGTTGGTTGGGACTTGACGTTTATGATGTAATACGGAATCAGAAGGTCTATTTTCCTAGGATAGCGTAGTTCGTCATATAGCGGCCGTAATATAGTAATCCGTGAAGAAACCGTAGTGGTCTAGTAGTAGTAACACCCGACCTGCAATCGTGAGGTCGTAGGTTCAAATCCCGATCCCGTACCAATGAGTTTCTTTGGAACTTAAGTACGGAATTTCACATCATTGGCTTTTCGGTGAAGGAAAACATCGTGAGGCAACCTGCATACGTCCGTAGAAGAAATTCGATGGCGTATGTGAATCCACCAACCCGCACTGGGCCAGCGTGGTGGATATGGCCCAATCACCCTCCGTGGGTAGGCCTACGTCCTGCAGTGGACTATTAAAAAGGCTGGTACAATATAGTAAGAATGATGTCGCTAAAATGCGTAGCGCGTAATAGGGCAGTTTTCTATAGAGATGTAATTGATAGCGTAAAGTGAGAGAAAACTTAACGCCAGTTATATTACAGCTGCTGTACAACAACGGTACCGCTATCCTGGATAATTATTTTTCGTATAAAATGGCAAACTGACTTCTATCGTGTACAAAATCGAATAGTTTACTCGAATTGATGGAGACAATTTTTCCATTTCTGTTGGTTTAGAAACGGCTCAACTGATCTCGATAAAATTTGAATAGGACCATTTCAGGAGTCTACCCCTTTGAACTAAAAATAACTTTTTGATTCGGTTCACAATTGCTAAAAATGGCGATGAACATACACAAAAAAATACATTCATTCCAACAAAGAACCTTTTGGAATTCGGTTAAAAACTAGAGTTTAACGTTTAAACAAAACATCTACACTCTAGATTTAAAAATTTAATTTATGCATTCTAAAACGTAAATTCATAGATTAACAAGCTTTGCTTAGTTTGGGGTCAGAGGCCGTGTGTAAGATGTCCCAAAATATATATTAAATATATATATATATATATATATATATATATATATTAACATGACGTTAGTTATTTCCTAAAAAAATAGGACAATTTTATAGTAGCAATCTAAATGAACAATGTTAGAAAATTGCGATGGTGTTATTGAAAAAAAATCCAAACGTTTTCTTTAAAAGCAATTTCATTGCTTTTCCACGAATCTAGAATAGTTAAATGGGAAATTTTGCGAATGAAATATACCGATTGCTTGAAAGTAAGTAACCATCCAGATTTTGCTAAGTAATAGTTACACTTAGCTTTTATGTTCAATAAAAAGAACGTTTGATATTCAGCCGCTTTCACTTTCTGGGAATTCAGGCTTTGAGCTTTTCTGAGAAATATAAGCAAGCAGAGATTGGAGAAAAAATGTTTTGCAAATAAGAATTATGTTACGTTGCCTGTGGTTTAATTATTATCATAAATATGTAATTTCGAGTTAGGCTTCTGCAGCTAAAATTTATTGACGCTATTCTTCTTCTTCATCCAATCAATGGTTCAAATATGATTATTATATACTTTACTTATTTAATTATTGACGCTACTGATTTTTATTATTACTTATGTACCTATTATATGATTATTTTATTTTAGTCATTGTTCATCCGAAAATGTTAAGCTTCATGCGAAAGTATTATGCAAAATGTATGGTTTATCCATTAGTTAAAGTGGAGACCACGTACCGGTATGCGCAGCGTAGGAGTTTTGGTCGTGAATAGGTATGTATCAAAATTCAGTAGTGACGTTCTATATACAGGGTTATTTCTAATAAATTAGCATCCTTTAGGGGCTTATTCTGTACATAAAAACTAACAACTTTTGTTCTGCGACTTTGGTCATAATTAAAAAAAAACCGCTGTTCCAGTTGTGAACAACTTTTTTTTGAGTTTTGACAAAAGTCGCAGAACAAAAGTTGTTAGTTTTGATATACATAATAAGCCCCTAAAAGGATGCTAATTGATTAGAAATAACCCTGTATATAAAAAAAGATGTACACATTTTTTCGTTTATTGAAAATGATATCACGTTTGAGGTTTTGTGCTTATTTATTTATACTAAAAATTTAATTAGGTAGAATTTTGAAAAATTGTTACCAGACGATTCCAAGTGCCTGTATTGTGTCTATAAAGAAATTTTTACATTGACTTTAAGGCCCTCCTGTTTAAAAAAAATGCTAACTGAAGCAATTTAACTCCACACAACCAATGATCCATAAATAAACAAGACATGTCTTAGAAATCGCATGACATACGGCGGTACTCGTCTCTTCGTATGCACGGGAGCAGTGAGCAATAGTCGGCCATTTGTCCGGAGATTGCTCGCACGGACTGTAATATATGGGCGTTCTTCCACTAGACTATCAGAAAGGGACACTACCATATATCTTATCAATAGGAATGACTATATCTGTAGTGTTTTTAGAAATTATCTGAAGATGTATCTTATCTATGTTATTACAAGTTTGGTATAGACATTTTTAAAGTTCATTCATGCGCGGTAGAAATTTGTTATCAAATTCTAAAGCAAAAATTTCATTGACTATAATAGGCAATAACAATCAAACACAATAAATGCGTACAACTTATACATAAATAAGCCACAATACAAATCACATGACATATAGCGGCTCTTGTCTCCTCGTATGCACGGGAGCAGTGAGCAATGGTCGGCCATTTGTCCGGAGATTGCTCGCACGGACTGTAATATATCGGCGTTCTTCCACTGGACTATCTGGAAAGGATACCATCTAATGTCTTAAAAATAGTAAGCTCTATAGTGATAGGGGTTTTTTCAGAGCTCCTGTAAGGCAGCAGCTTATATTTGTCATTTTATTATTTAATTATTTTTTCAGATTATGCAGGCTTTATTTTTTAATGAACACATTTCCCCGCACTAGCAGTGTGACCACGAGTCCTAAATTTTATTTATTTAGGTATATCAAATTAGCACGGTAACAATAACCAATTACACTAATGATAATATTAATTGACTGCCTCGGTGGCTCAGTGGTTAGTGACCCTAACTGGCTATATGTATCTATATAGCTTTACATGCACTTAATATCATAGTGTCTGTTTCCTGGATAGTCACACACACACACTCACACACACACGTGTAACGCTGCAAACCTTGACTCTCACGAGATCTCGTGTATTGCAGTGTTACACACACACACACACACACACACACACACACACAAACACACACACCACACACACACATACACGCACTTACGGACGTTCATAAAACTTTTAGGTTTATAGAATGTATTTATCATGCAAGACATTTCTGTTTACGTGATAAAATAATTTAAATAACATTTTAAGATTTCGTTTCATAAGATTTATAGTAATTATTGGTTTCTTTTTTAATTTAATTTCCTTTTACCAAATTTAAAAACCCATTGGGTATATATTCTTACTGTTACATCGCACTCGAGCTTCAAGACACAAGCCACGTGCTTAGTTTGGGGTTCACTGCACTACTGTATACTTGCCTTACCATGAATTCACTCTGCTAAATCTCATAACTATGGTATTGAACATCTTTGTAACTTGTGTGTTTCATTGTAAGTTTTCTAGTAAATAAACTTTCTTTCTTTCTTTCTTCTTTAACTTCTGGATCAGAGGCGTGGGTTCGATCCCCACCCAGGGCAAATATTTATGTGATGAACATAGGCGTTTGCTCTGTGTCCGGGTGTTATTTAGTTACTATATATATAAGTATGTATTTAAAAATAAGTATAAGAAGTATATCAGTCTCTGGCAGACCTATGGTATTGAACATCTTTGTAACTTGTGTGTTTCATTGTAAGTTTTCTAGTAAATAAACTTTCTTTCTTACTTTCTTCTTTAACTTCTGGATCAGAGGCGTGGGTTCGATCCCCACCCAGGGCAAATATTTATGTGATGAACATAGGCGTTTGCTCTGTGTCTGGGTGTTATTTAGTTACTATATATATAAGTATGTATATAAAAATAAGTATAAGAAGTATATCAGTCTCTGGCAGTCATATCACAAGCTTTGCTTAGTTTGGGGTCAGAGGCCGTGTGTAAGATGACCCAAAATATTTATTTTTTTTATTTCGTCAATGTCAAATTTCATAACATTAAAAGTACATATGCATTTTAATAGTATTTAAATAGTTCATTTTCGTAGCAGGGTTTATGCTCAGACTTATTGACGCAAACATGCAGCAAAAGTTGGTTCTAACATTCCTGAAAAAAAGCCGCACAGACTGTCTAACCAGTACAGTTTAAGCAGATTAAATACACCAAGCCGCACAAACTGTCTAAACAGTACAGTTTCAGCAGACTAAATACACCAAGCCGCACAGACTGTCTAAACAGTACAGTTTCAGCAGATTAAATACAACCAAGCCGCACAGACCGTCTAAACAGTACAGTTTCAGCAGATTAAATACAACCAAGCCGCACAGACTGTCTAAACAGTACAGTTTCAGCAGATTAAATACATCAAGCCACACAGACTGTCTAAGCAGTACAGTTTCAGCAGATTAAATACACCAAGCCACACAGACTGTCTAAACAGTACAGTTTCAGCAGATTAAATACAACCAAGCCGCACAGACTGTCTAAACAGTACAGTTTCAGCAGATTAAATACATCAAACCGCAAAGACTGTCTAAACAGTACAGTTTCAGCATATTAAATACACCAAGCCACACAGACTGTCTAAACAGTACAGTTTAAGCAGATTAAATACAACCAAGCTGCACAGACTGTCTAAACAGTACAGTTTCAGCAGATTAAATACACCAAGCCACACAGACTGTCTAAACAGTACAGTTTCAGCAGATTAAATACAACCAAGCCGCACAGACTGTCTAAACAGTACAGTTTCAGCAGATTAAATACATCAAGCCGCAAAGACTGTCTAAACAGTACAGTTTCAGCAGATTAAATACACCAAGCCGCACAGACTGTCTAAACAGTACAGTTTCAGTAGATTAAATACACCAAGCCGCACAGACTGTCTAAACATTACAGTTTCAGCAGATTAAATACACCAAGCCACACAAACTGTTTAAACAGTCCAGTTTTAGCAGATTAAATACAACCACTGTAATATAATGACGTTTTTCGCTCTGGACTATCAGGTAAGCAAATCATCAAATATGTTAGAAAATAAATAGATGTCTCTTTTGCAGCTTCCGCCTAAGGTTGTACCGAAGGATGTTAGAATGTTCACCTTTGTCAGTTATTCAACCGTCGATAAGTAGGGTGCCAGCATTCCAGTGTTTAGTTTTGAAGGACAATATTTTCAAAGTATTTCAAGGTAAAGGAAAAGCGCAGTGCTGAGATGAACACATATTTGGCAAACTTCAAAACTGTTTCTGAACGCAGAACCGTGTAACAAATGCGACTTTCGCATTGGCATGATGATTAAGCAGTAAAGTATAATTAGTCCGTCAGATACATATACATATAATATTAGACACGTATTTTTTCTTGTGTCAATTAAACAAAAATCGATGAAGATATTCCAAATGCTTTCACATTAAGTTTACAAGAAAAAGGAACGTTAGCCCGGTGAGCTATTATATTAACAATAAGCTTATTAGCGAAGTGACGAGCATACGAGACTTGGGTGTGGTTGTGGATGCTAAGCTCGATTTTCGGGATCATATTGATTCTATAATTAGAAGAGGCTCAAGATTGGCGGGTTTTGTAATAAGGCAAACTAAATTTTTCAAGGATCCCGAAATCCCAATAATTCTGTTTAGTTGCCATGTCAGATCAATTTTGGAATACTGCAGTCCAATCTGGAGCCCTTCATATGCAGTACACATTAAACGCTTAGAAAACAATTTCTGTACCATCTCTCATTCGCGAACAATCTCTGCCGTCGTCTTACTTCTTACGATTCCAGACTCCACCACTTCAATATGTACACTCTTGAGCACAGACGTAAAGTAGCGGATATTGTGTTTCTGTACAAGTTGGTAACCGGGAAAATTGACAGCCCTGAACTGCTCGCAAATTGTTATCTCAAGATTCTACGTGGTCTCGTTAATAGAAGAACATTCAGCCTCCCTACTAGCCGTACTAATTACTTCCAACATTCGCCCATGTATCGGATATTTCTCTCCTACAATAACATCTGCCATAACTTAGATATTTTCCATAGTTCACCAGTTCAAATTAAGAAATACTGTGATCTTTACTTAGCCTCTCTTAAATTTGTTTTGAATGTCCTATTAATTTTATTAGTTATAACTTTTTTTCTTTTCTTTTGTGTAACACAATCATTATACGCATGTTGTTTTTGCTCTAAGAAGGTTGATCAGCTTCACAAGTAAATTTTTAAGATTTAATTTAACATTTTGTATGTACTGCATCAACCCGTTTGCAAAACTATTACTTTTCGTTCCGTCACAAGTGCCATACAAATGTAACTTCTGTGAGACAGGTGACGTCACAACCCCTACTCCCAAACGTTGACAAGGTTTATCTTTGTCATTTTTTGTTTGATTGACAAAAGATAAATACGTGTTCAATATTTTAATTGATAATCTACGGAATAATTATGATTTTTTTACCCAGTCATCATGGCTATTAAAGTCAAGTACAACCAATTTTCTTAGCGTCAGGCTAAAAAGGGTATACTTAATTATATTTTGACTATCCTAATAAATTTAAAAACGTAGTGCAGTGTGCTCACCAGTTCATTGGGTCGATAATATGAAAGTTGTAGGTTTAGCCTAGTTTTGTTCCAATACAGTTATTGCTACAGGACTAGAAGGAGCTACTCGTACAACAAGTTTATGGTTTCCAGTGAAAGATCACAGGCTGTGGATAGTAATGAAATAATCTTACTTTCTTCAGTTCAAAATATGCGTTGCGATACCTAGTGCAATGCGGTGTTGAATAATTTCAATGAAATATTGTACAATTTAAATTAAATCATTAATTAGTTTAGCAAAATACACTGTAATTATTAAGTTGTTGTAGATAGTTGGTAAGTGTGGTTAAAATTAATTAATGATTATTATTATAGCGTGTAATTTATATCGTAATAATAGCGCACCGCAAATTATAGCGTTCCTCTTCATTGTTCGAGAAATAATAACCGAGATGTTGGTTCCGGGTAAAGTTGTTCATGTAAATTTATCTATTTCATTATGTGCTGTTTCTACAGTAATTTCATCCTAGTGGGAAAAAACTGGACTTAGTCTTGAGATCGTGAATAGGCTAGCTGACAATTTTTTTTAATGTTTTCTTGTAACAGCTATTATACAAGCAATTAATAAACAGAGTCGATTTACAAAACAAAAATAAAATCAACTTTGAAATAAAGAAGTTTTCAATTTATTTTCTTGATAGACAAAGAGCGCACTATAGCAGAATATGACGTCACGGTCTGTGTCATACATTCGCCATACTATGTTATGCTTTGTGGGAAAGGTTTAAAGCATCCTCTCTTAATCCCTACCGAAATGTTTACAAGGTTTTATCTCAGAACTGGATTAGCCAATTTTAGTTATTTTTCCTGTTTACGAATCATAGTTAATTGCAGAATTCACTAATCTTAATACTTTTAATTAATTCAATACAAGTCAACTACCTTATTTGGTTTTAGTGGACGGATTTTTTATAGTATTATTGGCACAAAGAAAAACAATCATACCCAGGAAAGAGAAAAGAACATTTTATGCTATATATAACGGGACTTGGGAACGTGTGGGGATAGTCGTGACGACTATAGTTTCGGTCGCATTCGGTGACCTTTCTAAAGTTGGCGAGTGCTAGCACGCGGAGCCGTCTCGCAATGCACTGAACTTGAGAAAGGTCGCCGAATGCGACCAGAACTATAGTCGTTACGACTATCCCTACACGTGAGTTCAGTCCCGTTATATATAGTATAAAATGTGTGAAAACCACGTTAATTTCCAGAGAAAGGAACAGATATTTAGAGTCTATGGAATCTACAGTCCGTTCCATAACAGCTGAGATTGAACCAGTTAAAATCTATTGAAGAATTGGCACAAGTCGTAAAAATAATACATAGTTAGTACCTATTTTGAGCACGAATTTAACACTTTTTAAAAACTACCAGAATACAGTGATATTTTTAAAGCAAACCTATTAGGTAATTATATTCGCCAAAGGTCGTCGCGGCTCTAGTTCACAGCGGTTATGGAACGGAATATACCACAATTGTAAAGACAGTCTCAAAAGAATAAAGTCTAAAAAAATGTTAAAATTGAGCAACAAAAATTTGATAAAATGGATCTCAGTTTTACCTTTCAATAAAACCTATCTAGCGATATAAGCTTAAGGACCAATGTCGTTAAATTTTATCAAAACTGTAATAAATTTATAAAACTTTCAAAATGTCTATAACTTTTATGTAAGCGTATAAAACGAAGCAAGCAATACGCATAAACTACGAAGAAGCTCTACGCTATAAGTCTAAGGATTTTCTGGAAATCTAGACTAGCTCGAGGCGACACTACGCATCTTAAATCTAAATAAACTTGACATTCATACACTCACACATATTACACTCTTACTAAATAAATAAATTTGAAATCTTTTAGTTTAATATTCTTTTTTACCGACTTCCAAAAAGAGGAGGTACTATGTTTGATATATTTTTTGTTCATCGATAATTTCGTCAATTTTTAAATCGATTATAATCTTTTTTTATTTCCAAAAGGTAAGTAGTGTGAAAATTATATTGTTTGTGATCGGAATTAAAACTCACGACCCCGTGGTTGTAATGCAAGCATTATTCCACCACAGCGTTATATAATATACTTGCAAAATTGAACAGCAATTTTAGACTAAAACTTCCTGAAATCCAGATTTTTTCGGGCTTTTACAATAATTTATACATAGAGATTACAGATTTTGTTTATTTTTTTTTTGCTCTATTCACTAAAGAGCATATAAACACTTAGTGCAAAAATATACATAGTGGGTGTTTATCACTATGGCTGAGCGCTACCGAGTCTCAGATATCACATTACATTGTAGGTCTCGGTTGTTTTAACCTTAATTTAAACCATATCAGAGGTCTTCAGGCACCCTAAAAATCTAACACTAGGGCTAGCCACCTGTCATATACGAACTTACTTACTTACTTACTATGCATTGTGAATTACGAGTAGTGTTATATAGTGTGCTCACAATTTGGTTCTTTGAGAATCTATATTATAACCAGTACTCTGATATAGGGTAAAATGAAAAAAATTGTACCACGCGTCTCTCAATAAAAAATTTACACCACACAATGCGGAAAAGTTCGAAAATTGCAGAGCAAACACCAAATTGCGGCTGGAGTCACAGCACTCAAATCTAGTTGAGTAATACGAGAACATAAAGTTAGTGTTTAACCAGAGAGATCTAGAAAGAGGTCGTTTCTATACCCGGCGCGCGAGACGCAGCAAATAAGCATGTATACTCGTATATACCGAATTCATGCTAACGACTCACAAATTAGCAGTTAAATGCAGTGTTGTTGGGCAAATAAGTAATTTGTGTTCTCTCTGTGCTTTGTGACTGTGAGTAATTATTTTGGGATTACTTTTGACTTTTGTCATTAAGCGAAGTTGTGATTTGAAGTGCAGAATTCTAAGATGCCCAATCTCGTGAGATCTTTGCATAACTCTAGACACGAACGAAATAAAGAATGAACGAGCGAGATAAACGAAACGTCGAAACTTAACGCCGCTTAACGGCGTTACTGAACTCTCAACTATTTTGTCACAGCTGAGGTTGAAACAGTTGGGTGCCTGAAAATAAAAAGGGGGTGATATTAAGGAAAAATTTCTGGAAAATAACTTTTGACGCCTTATAATATCATATATAATTTTTGAGGCATCCATCATATTAGAATATAACTTTTATGACAAATTATTTTCAATGCAGTTTTGCTATGGTTCGAAGTGTTCTGCAGATGGCCGTCAGAGATCGAAACGAGGCGGTGATGGAGGCTTTGGGCTGAGAGAAAGAAACAAAATTGGCATAGGACGTGAAAAATGTGTATTTGTAATTTAGAAGAAATAAGCATTGTGTGCAAGCATTCATGCTCGCCATCGAAGGCTCCTTCTTGCGGCGGCGTCGTGTGTCGGGTCGTTCTCCTCCCTCAAATATGGTCGAGGAGAGCGATGGCTGCACATGTGTCACACTCGTGATCGGGTGCTGCTTGCGGGTCTCCGGTCTGCTCGTGGCATTACTACTACCTACTAACTCTCTGTGTACAGTAAAATCAAATAATTGTAAATTTTAGTTAACAAAGGGCACAGACCCTGGAGTCTGTGGTTGGTAAATTTTAAAAAAAGAATTGTTAAAACAATAATTTAGACGGGGTTGTTAATTTGGGTATTGCGGCGTTTGGCCCCGCAAGCTGTTGGTCCCGCGGGGCGAATCGACCATGACTCTTTTTGAAGGCCCCCATTGGGCCCGCGGGGCCAAACGCCAATAACTATAAAAGAAGTGGTTGTTTGGGCCCACGTTGATAAAGATCAATTTCCCGCATCAGAATTACGTATTTCTTATGGTACAGCCACGCATAAAATTACATGACATAAAATAAAAACCCGACTACAAAAAATCAACAGATGTGCAACGCTATAAAAAGAATTGTTATTATACTCTATAAAATTTAACTTGATCTCTGCGACAGTTACATATTGACATATTTAGAGTTGAGATAGTGGTAGAAAAAAACGATTTTCAAACAATGTTGTAATGAAATCGAAGGAGTAGTTGAAGGTGAGAAATTGGATTTTATTTACTTTCTATTATTTAAGATCAAGTATGTACACATGTGCATGTGATATTAATTAAATACTCATAATAATGTAACGATAGTATTTTACCGACGTTTTTCACTATTATCGATGCTAATGTAACATATAATTGGGTTTAATTTAATTACACATGTAAAAAATCTTATGACATTCAAATAAACAATAAAATTAATGATAAATTAAGTTTTATTTAAAATATCGTCAGTATAAACTATCGATATTTTAATTAAAACTCTATCTAAAACTCTGTGGTCACGATCATTCGTCGCCCATCACTAATCGACATGCCCATAAAGTATGACATTGACAGGTACTGTCTGTACTATTAAGAAATTCAGGACTTCATAGGCGTGATTTTTCTGACAGCTGTCGCAGAGATCAAGTTAAATTTTATAGAGTATAGTATGTTTATGAGCCTTTATTATCACATTGTTGAACAAAGGCCTCCTCTCGAGATTTCCAGTTTTGTCGGTCTTGTGTTGATTCCTGTCAATTTGGATCAAAAGTGTTCAGTCACAGCCATGGGCACACGGGCGGTGTCGCCGCGACATCGCTCCGCGGCGTCACCGCGGCGACCAGTGTTGCCGGTAGCGATTTAGACATTAAATCTAGAGTATTCGAGTATTCTATGAATATTTAGCAGGAAAAAAAGGTTTTGACGACAACCGTTCAATCTTAAAATGAAGATGAGAAAAATCCCTCGTACACGTTAGAAATCGGATCGTGTAATTTGTCACGACTAATGTCACAGTAACAGCTGACCAAGTGACAGCTGTCAAACTTAAAAGTGTTTTATCTCGGTCATTATCAATTCTAGACTGCTGTTGTCCTCACAAAAGTGATAGAACTTGACGAGACCTACATTTCTGTTGACAGCTGTCAAACTTAAAAGTGATTTATCTCGGTTATTATTGATTCTAGACCATTAATGTCTTCACAAAAGTGATAGAGCTCAATGAGATCTACATTTCAGATGACAGCTGTCAAAGTTAAAAGTGAATTATCTCGGTTATTATTGATTCTAGAATACTGCTATCTTCACAAAAGTGATACAGCTTAATGAGATCTACATTTCAGATGACAGCTGTCAAACTTCAACGTGATATATCTCGGTTACTATCGATTCTAGACTACTGCTCTCTTCACAAAAGTAGTAGAGCTCGACAAAATCTACATTTCGGATGACAGCTGTCAAACCTAAAAGTAATTTATCTCGATAATTATCGATTCTAGACTACTGTTGTCTTCACAAAAGTGACAGAACTCAACAAGATCTACATTTCGGATGACAGCTGTCAAACTTGAAAGTGATTTATCTCGGTAATTATTGATTCTAGACTACTGCTCTCTTCACAAAAGTGATAGAACTCATCGAGATCTACATTTCGGATGACAGCTGTCAAACTTAAAAGTGATTTATCTCGGTTATTATTGATTCTAGACCATTGATGTCTTCACAAAAGTGATAGAGCTCAACGAGATCTACATTTCAGATGACAGCTGTCAAAATTAAAAGTGATTTATCTCGGTTATTATCAATTCTAGACTACTGCTCTCTTCACAAAAGAAATAGAGCTCGAAGAAATCTACATTTCGGAGGACAGCTGTCAAACTTAAATCAATTGAGTTTTTTTTTTAGTAATTTTGTGCTTCCTTTTCTATATAAACGCGCTATAAAGTTTTGTAATCTAAGCGGTAGTTCATTTTATGGCGCTAAAGAGAAAGTAAAGAAATGGCTTCTCACACTTGATTACGATGCTACTGAGTCTCTGTTTATCATACATACTTAATACATACCTAATACTGACTAGCTAAAATAAATTAAATTCAAATTTAACAGAAACATGACCTTCACTACAATACCTGAAACTGCCCATACGCTCACACGCACACACACGAACACACACACACACACACACACACACACACACACACACGCACACATACACCTTTCGCTGTGTTGCCTTTCGTTGTCTATGAAATTCTAAATAAAATTGAAATCACGCAGTCTAAATAAAATTAATGTACAAGTTCTCTACCATATTTCGGTAATCGGCCTCAGTTTCCTGCGATACAGGCTAGCCCTAGTGCGGGGACTATTGTCAATCTGAATCTGTACATATTTTAAGGAAAATAAATATTTTTGTATTTTGTATTTTTGTATTGAATCAATTGTTGAATCAATAATAACCGAGATAAATCAATTTTAAGTTTGACAGCTGTCATCCGAAATGTAGATATCATTGAGCTCTATCCCTCTTGTGAAAACATCAATAGTCTAAAATTGACAGTTACAGAGATATACCTCTTTTAATTTTGACAGCTGTCATTTTTTATATGACAGGTAGCTGATGTTTTTAACAGACAGCTGTCAGTTTTGACGGGCAGCTGTAATTTTATAATTTTTACAGCTGTCAAAGCAAAGTTCATGCAAACGGATTACTTTTGCACACAGAGCTTTTGCAGATAATAAGTAAAAGTAAAAAAATAAATTAAAAGGAACTGGAAAAAAGTATCCTCTATATCCTTTTCCTTGTTCTAAGCTATCTCTTCATCAATTTTCAGCCAAATTGGTTCAGATGTTCTTAAGTTATAAATAGTGTAAATAATACGACTTTCTTTAATAAATATAGATAGAAGATAAATGATTTTCAAAAAATTCTGTGAGACATAGTTTGACAGATTTACCATAAAAATCTTTTTCTATCATGGCAGCCGTGGGACATGGTTGGTAATCCCACAAACTTCTAAAGAGCCCCATGACAATTATATTTTTATTCTAGATAAAATTTAAAAGTATATTGTAGATAAAAGACATCGAATGGTTCATTTGTTTGCTTCAAATGAAATATTTATGTTTACAAAACACGTGAAACCAATTTGGCACATTAGTTTCATGTGATGATCATTCAATCATCAATTGCATCATTCAAACAAATGCATTTTTGTTCATACACTCCCATAGGACTCATAGAATGACGCCCTCAAAATAATGCAATTGTTTATTTTTTCCATTGACTACTTTTCTACTTAAATGTGCAGATAAAAAAGTGAATCGCGGGGCGAATCGCCCAAGACTCTTTTTGAAGGTCCCCATTCGCCCCGCATTGTTTGGAGCGGGCCGAATGGGGACCTTCAAAAAGAGTCTTGGTTGATTCGCCCCGCGGGACCAACCGCTTGCGGGGCGAAACGACGCAGGACTCGTGTTAATTGATTTAATTTAATTATAAAATAAATTTCTATTTTAATTTTAACTATGGATCCTGTGTCTGAAAATATATTTTTATTTTATTTGATATTATTACATAATTTTCTCTAATAACGTCTCGGTTCTCTATTATACATACTTAGGTTAGTTTAGTTTAGTTTACTAACTTCTTAGGATGAGAATAAGGAGATCTGTAGACGATCCAAAGTTACCGACACAGCGCACCGTGTTAGCAAGTTGAAAAGGCAATTAGTCAGCTAGATGCTTCAGAGAATGGATGACCAATGCAGTTTTCGAATAGAAACTAGCAAGCAAGCGCAACGTAGAACGTCCACCGACTAGATAGACAGACGATAGCGACTGACGAAAGATTAGCGGCGACACACTTTTTGGGATGGGTAAAAAATAAACTCGCGTCGGGACACGTGACCTGATCAAAAATTCGTAAGACGGTGGGAAAGTAGACCGCCAGCACGGAGTAATATCCCCCTCTCTTTCTACCGCGCGGCGATAATGTATGCCTGATCTTGCGATTATGTATGATGACTCTTTATCTCGAGAACGAGTAAAGATATCGAGTTGAAATTTAAACTGCATACGCTTAACTATGGTCTCACGCAGATGTGTAAAAGAAAAACTTTTCAGTTATCATTTTAAAAAGTTAGTGCCGTATATGTCGTAAAAAAGCAGCATATTTCGACACTCACAAAAATCAAAACCTACAAAGTACTTCCCGTTAACAGAGAACTATGAAATTTGTCGACAAACATTGTCTAGAGTCATAGAGTACACATATATGTGACGAGAAAAGTGAAAAAAAAAACTTTTTTGTCGGTGGTTTTAGTACTAATATTTACAACTTACTTCCCAATTTTGTGAAATTTTCTGGATTTGTACGGAACCCTCGATGTGCGAGCCTGACTTGCACTTTGTAAAGGTCCATCTGTACATAGCTGTCCACATGTAGCTACTTATATGTATTTTTCTTGTAACAAACTATGTCTCCCACTAGGTAGGTACATTTAATTGTTAAAATTTAATATTTTGAGCAACTCAACTAGAGTTATAGAAAATAGCTCCACAGGTGCTAAAATAATGTAGGTAATAGATGTGAGATATGATAAATTTTACCTTTATTGATGTATTACCACAATGAGAAGAAAATTCACATGCTTTGGTAATGATGGGACGCGCCCTGGACGTCGGATGAACAGGAGGCGAGTCACAGAGAACGAGAAACGGTGGAGCCTTCCTTTCCTACGCCGAATCCAGGCTGGAATAGATTAAATTAGGAATAAGTTTCTTAATTTTAGTATCTTAAGAAAATCAGGAAGAGATATTAGGATGTCAGGAAGCTTATGTACGTTTCAAAGGCAACTTGCACATTATGTATGGTATTTTAAAGTCTGAAGTTTATTAGCAAGAAATCAGCATTTGGAGGATTGAGTTATATACAATACAAGTCCAATAATCTTTATTGAGAAGAACTGTAAAAAGTAGTAATTTACTAACCGTGTTATTTTGTTCTATAGATAACAATACCTAATATAATTTTAGCCAATTTTAAGGATTTTTGCCGCTGTCGCCAGGTTAGAAGCTGTCCTGCAAGCTCTGGGATCTTTTATATGGAACTGAAGACTTTCGGAGGCTGGGAGAATGTCAAAGACTGGAAAGAGTATCCTGAAACGAACATCAAATAATTAGATTTGAATATTTAGTTTACATATGCAAAGAATCGTAGTCCAATTGCAATACTTTACTTACCATTCAACTTTAAATATTGCATATTCGTTTATGTAATCTTGTATTAATATTTATAGGTATTTCGAGCAATTTTATCCGATTATTTTACTAGGATTTAATATTTACACTTCACAATAACAATGAAAAAAATCACTATTGCCAGCGCGTGATTTTAAAAAAAAGAAACAGTTGTGGTGTAATATTATTGTACGGTAATATTTGTTCAAAGAGAAAAGCGTTAAAAACAATGGCACAAGATTGTATTGTATTGTCATCAGATTAGATGACTATTATTCTAGCTACTTTGTGTAAAGAAAATAGTTTAAATCGTATTTATAGAAATAACAGGGAATCTGTAAAAGTAACGGAATATTTAATTTAATTTTATGGGAGGCAACATTGTAATAAACTACCAGTGACGTCACTGACATAAAGCAAATATGCTCCATAACGCAAGTATTGCAGTTATTTGGATTATTAGCGTTAAGATCGTTAGTTGTCTTATGCGTTCTATTGCTAGTATTGCATTTAATTGCGTTGTTGGGCTTATGTTCCGAATGAGTGTTTTTAGCTTTAATGGCATTATGAGCACTATGGTGATTATTTGCCGGATTTCGAAGCTAAGGGACGGGCATATTTCCAGCGTGCCGCTGAAATACTTTGGAAGGGAAAGCTAGCCGACTACGAGGACGAGAGCCATAGGATGGATCATTTGGTGAGGCAATTCCGATTTATTTGTGGGAGATTGATTTGTAAAAGTATACGACTTTTAAACATTTACAAAATACCTACATAACGGAGGACCTGGACCCTTGGGATTATTAGAAACCGTGACGTCAGCTGCGCTAACGTCACCATCTCCTTCACCCGGCTCATTCATTGCAAATAATGAAAACACAAATCACAAACAACAGTTTAATTATATTACGAACAATTAGCACCAAAAATTAACAAAATCACCGCTTATTAAAATAGCAAGAATCTTAGAAACTAACAAATAATAATTCAAATCGCACTCACAATGTTTCTCTTTGAAAATCCGCCGCCAAATGTGCCTCCGCTGCGACCCCGCATTCCAAAATCAACATGGCGCGGTCGCAGTGAAGTCATGGAATTAATTCACTACTTAATAAGAAATCACTTCATTTATTGTACGGATAATCGAGTGGTTATTACTCAAAATATTTTAAAAAAACGTTTTGAAAACAATCTAAACAATAATCAAACTATTTTCTAATTACAATAATTGTAACATCGAATTAATCATAGACTACTAGCGCCACGGCGCGGCCGTGTCGTGAAACTCGCATTTAAAATAACCCGCGTTTATAATTAAATGGTCAATCTTTAAATCAAAGTTAAATAATCTTTAAACCAAACTAGTGTCGCTTATAAATCGAGAAATGAATTTAGGAATAGACAATTAATAATCACAATAAGTTTTAACTAAATAGAAGTTTTTGTTTGCTGTCATAACAACAACAAACCTAAACTTCACATATTCGCTTTTTAAAAACTGTTATTACATTGAAATAAGTAAGTTAAGACTACCAATCGAATACTTAAACTAATCAACGCATATTCATGCGTGATAATTGACCCTAATTTAATTGTTTTGGTCTCTGGCGTCGACACGGCCATACAGCGAGACGTGTGCGTGCTCTGCACCAGTCGCGATTCTGGAAATGGAAATTGATTTTTCTGAGCTAGGTATCCGTACACCGGTACACTAGCGGGTAACTTGTTCGTTGTAGGTTATCAATTGTTTCCAAATGAAATGAAAATATTATTATTTACTCACAATCATTGTAACTAGTTCAAACAAACAAGTCACCAGCTAATATTTTTGTACCAACAGTCATAATAATTATGTCATGTTTAGGCATCTTCAATGTAATGAGTAATGAAGTACGAATGGCGATAATTCATAGTAAATAGACAAGATTTTGGCTGTACAGGGAAAGTGAGCACAACATTGAAGTGTTCGTAATATTGACACCTCTATGTATTTATTTATGTCAATGCAAACGCTCCGCGCGTCCTTGCATGATTTGATTTCTCGTAGACAGGGATGTTGCTGTGGCGCTGAGCGGTCTCGTACGCCGTGTCCACAGGGGCTCTAAGGGAAAGGGGGACTAGGTCGATGCTGGGGCCTGAGTAAACAATATGACCGTGGTCCCCAGAGGCCCTAAGAGAAAACAAGATATTTGAACTTTGCTTACTTGAAGTGCTTGTAATGCTCCACGCATACTCGCACAATTATTTGATAGATAGGAATCGATGCTGTGGCGCTGAGCGGTCTCGTACGCCGTGTCCACAGGGGCTCTAAGGAAAGAGGGACAAGGTCGATGCTGGGGCCTAGGCCTAAACAATATGACCGTGGTCCCCAGAGGCTCTGAAATATTATTGACTTGTGAGTGATGCTGTGGCGCTGAGCGGTCTCGTACGCCGTGTCCACAGGGGCTCTAAAGGAGTTGGGAAGGACGATGCTGGGGCCTGGGCCTTAGTTTTTATGACCGTGGTCCCCAGAGGCTCTGAAAATTTTATTCGATGGATACTCGTAGATAGACATATGCATTGTTATAGTATTGATAAAGCTCACATGTGGTTGATGCTGTGGCGCTGAGCGGTCTCGTACGCCGTGTCCACAGGGGCCCTAAAGGTGTTGGGAAGGTCGATGCTGGGGCCTGAGCCTTAGTTTTTATGACTATGGTCCCCAGAGGCTCTGAAAGCTGTATAGGTGAGAGGAAGTAGGAAAATGGATCTTGTACAGACTTACAAATTTGAAGCTAGTCAATTGTCAACAAAGACAGGCTAGCCATAATAATAAAATTGGTTTTCTTCACATTGTTGTGCTTAGCAATGAATATCAGGAAGTAATCAGTAAAAAGACGAAACTAACCGTTACTTATGAGACTAGCCGCTGGGCAGTTTGGGAAGTAGATGGCAGTGGCTTTTCTGGCATACTGATGAGCTGGGACTGGGATGTAGCTGGCTGCTCAACGTCGTCAGCCAGGCTCGTCGAAGACTCTCCAGCCGGTCGGGGCAAGAGTTGTAGTTCAGGGTTATGGTCGTCCGTCGACACGGTTTCCTGCTCGCCTGGTTGCGGTGCTCGACGTAGCTGGTCGTGAGCGACTTTACGTGGGCGTCCTCTTCCAGTTACACGTTTTATCATGTACCGATCATTATCCAAAATTCTATTAATTTCGTAAGGCTCACTGTATTTCAAATCTAGCGATGTCTGGTTACGGGGATTGTTCTTGACGAGTACATAGTCACCTCGCTGAAAGGGGCGTAATTTAGCTTTGCCCATGTCAAATCGTCTCTTGTTATATTGTGCTGCGTCAGCCATTTTTTGGTGTACGTGTTGTTCGAGCAAGTCAAAGTCTATACATTCATTATCAATGTTCACCAACCTCAATAGTTCCGGTGGTACGCTATGTTGACGGCGTGTCAATAGAGTGAGCGGTGCGACTCCCGTTACTCTATGCGGGGTGCAATTGAGTGAGAGCTGTAGAGCTTCTAACGCAGTCTGCCACTCCTCGGTGTCGTAGTTTTTTATCATAGTTAATGCATTTTTCAGAGTGCCCATTACTCTCTCGACTTGTCCATTCGCTCGGCTTACTCCTGGCGCAATAGAATGCATATTGATTCCGAACCTATCTGTGTAGACTTTGAACTCACCGAGAAATTCACGGCCTCCGTCGACCACGATCTGCACGGGGGTACCGAACAGGTGCACGGCGCGTTTCAGGGCTGCAAGCGTGCTGCTTGGGCTTTTATCGTTGGAGTAGCTAAGTAGTATGTATTTTGTGAACGCATCAATAATAACGATCACGTACTCATCGCGCCCTTCGGCGTTCCTTGTACCCAGTTTGCCTGTGACATCCATATGGATGACCTGGAATGCTGCAGTGGGCTTCTGAATCGGATGCAGCTGTGCCTGTATAGCGCCTGATGCTCCTTTTGAGGTCTTACATATTACACAGTTTTCTACAAACCTCTTGACAGTTGTGCTCATCTTATCAAACCAGTAGGTTTCCCTCAACTTTTGTAGGGTTTTCTCCCATCCCGGGTGCTGCAGTGCGACGTGGAATGAGTTCATCAAGCTCCATTGAAACGACTTAGGGACTACAATTGGGTTATGTATCCCGAGTATAGGGTCTGTGAGTGTTTTCTTAAGTACACCGTCCTCTAGCGCGTAGCCATCCATCGGTTCGTCTTCCATAATGCTGTCTATCAGTGACCGCAGGAGGTCGTCGCGACGCTGCTCGATCTGTATCCATTCGGTGTCTCGTGTCATAGAGTTCACGGCCATTTCGTTGGACGGATTTCTACTAAAAAAATCTGCGTGTTGCAGCCGCTCTCCTTTTCTATACTCTACCTCGAAGTCGTAATTTTGCAGGAAGGCCCACCATCGATGAATTCGAGGAAGGAGGTCCTTTTTATTCTTGGTTGCTTTTAAGGCATTACAGTCTGTTATTACCTTAAATTGTCGGCCATAGAGGTAATAGCGAAAGTGCTTCACTGCCCTTACTACTGCCAAAGTTTCGAGCTCGTACGAATGGTAGCGGCTCTCAGCGTCAGTGGTACGCTGGCTCATGTACGCAACTGGATGCTGACGTCCTCCGACAGACTGCACGAGGACTGCTCCGTAGGCGATGCTGCTGGCGTCAGTGTAGAGCTCGATCGGTGCGCTTTCCTGAAAAAGCATAAGCGTAGGCGCAGTAGACAAGTGTTTTATAACTTGGTTGCGAGCTTCGTCATGTCTTTCGTTCCATTCCCACTTTGCGTCGTTTTTAGTTAGCTCATAAAGGGGAACCATCAATCGCGAAAAATTGGGAATGAATCGTCTGAAATATCCCGCCAAGCCATTGAACTGTCTCACTTGTTTGACATTTTTCGGAATAGGTGCCTTCGTTAAAGCCTCCACTTTCCTTGGGCTAGGACTGACTTGTCCGTCGGCAACGATATTGCCCAAGTACTCTATGGAGCGTTTAAAGAAGGCAGTTTTGTCTACATTGATAGAAAACCCAGCCTCCTGGAGCGCCATTAATATGCGCTCTATGTGGCTTATGCCTTCAGCAAATTCTCTACATTTTGACAACACGTCATCCACATAGACCTGACAAACCTGGTCTGTAGAGCTCATGAGGTGAGCTAAGGCTCTATTTATACAACGTTGGTAGACCGCCACTGCGTTGCTAAGACCGAACGGCATCGTCAAATATTCAAATAAGCCGTCCGGAGTGACGAATGCGGTCTTCTCAATTGAGCTCTCCGAAATTGGGATTTGGTGGAACCCTGCTGCCATATCGATTGTAGAGAAGAGAACCCCTCCGGCAAGTTGATCTATTTGATCCGAAATGATTGGCAACGGATAGTGATCTCTCAGAGTGTTCCTATTTAGCTCGCGGTAATCCACGCACATGCGATCTCTACCATCTTTCTTTTTGACCAATATGACTGGGCTAGAAAACGGCGACTTGCTCTCACGAATGATCTTATGCTCGAGCAGTTCATTAACAATTTCGCGAACCTTCTCCCGTTCAACTGGGCTTAAACGGTAAGGTCTGCGTTCGACACATTTATTATTATCTTTTAGACGAATCTCTAGCTCACCGGTATTAACTCGTGAACGAGGGTAGCCATGAATGAACAAGTGCTCGTATTTGTTTAGTAAAATCTTTAGCTCATCGATTTGGTCGTCATTAGTTAAGTCGCAATTGAGGTTATCAAATTTTTCGCTGCGAGATCGTACGTGGTAAACGACCGGCTGATGTACCAACATCGCACCCTGAGAGTTCACTAGTACACTTAAATTCGTATTTTCTACAAGATTCATGCCTACCAGCATATCATAGCTCACTTCGTAGTCCGGCACTACGTGAAACTCAAGTTCGATCCGCGAACCATCGATGGTACAAACAGTCGTTAATGTTGAGAGTGAAACTACCGTAAATTGACCTAACCCTTTCAAATAGCTCACACTATCGACTCTTTTTCCAGGCAGCTTTGCAGCTAACGATTCGCGCATTACTGAACATTCAGCGCCACTGTCAGAAATCGCAAGAATTTTCAAGTCCCCCACCATCAAAGGCATTGAATTCAATTTAGGAGAGCCCACACAATTGACATTGTTAACTACAGAACGTTCTCGTCTGTAACAAGTCTCGTAAGTATGCCCCGGTCTTGAACAGAACGTACATGTCGGTCTACCCGCATTTTGTGGTGTATTCTTATTGTCTTGTTGACGCGGATGAGTATCAATAGTCTTATCGCGATAACGACAGTCGCGCGTATCATGTCCCGACTTTTTACACATTTGACAAAAAGGTGCGGGTGCAAATCGCATCCGCTTAGTGGCACTTTGCTGCAGATTCGATGCACTGAGTTGAGGGCGCTTAGTACTTCGAACAGAAGCTGCCACTGAAATAAGTTCGGGTACTGATGTAGCCCGAGCGTTCAAAAGTTCTATTCGCAGTCGCTCATCTCCGATACAACCAATAACAGCTTCAACCGCGTCATCATTCGACAACTTATCCTTAGTAACTCGTCTCCACAGTACCCAGGCCTGTGACAAGAATTGCGCGATGTCTTTCGAATTGTCATAAGTATGTTCTCTGAAGCGCGCTATATCCCGCGAATAACGATTTTCCGGTTCGAAAGTCATAATCAAAACATCTCGCAATTCCTGCCACGTGGTTGTGGATACAAGCCAATTGTCTACCCACAATTTCGCACGACCTTTAAGTAAACTGCCGGCTTTCATCCTAACCTCGTAATCGTTTAACCCATAAATTTCCATAGCTGTAGTCACATGTTGACACCATTCTCTAACCCCCATATTGGCATCCGGATCGTATGACGGTAAAAACACATCATTAATTTTAACTTTAGGCTTATCCGGTTGTGACGTCATACGATCGGACACGTGTTTCATCATTTGCAACATTTGAGAGAAAAACTCCACTGGTACTCCATTAACAGAAGTGTTCACACTTTCGTTATGTAAATCAGAAGGACGAGCAGAAGTGGGTATGCATCCCACTTCTGATAACGGAGGACCTGGACCCTTGGGATTATTAGAAACCGTGACGTCAGCTGCGCTAACGTCACCATCTCCTTCACCCGGCTCATTCATTGCAAATAATGAAAACACAAATCACAAACAACAGTTTAATTATATTACGAACAATTAGCACCAAAAATTAACAAAATCACCGCTTATTAAAATAGCAAGAATCTTAGAAACTAACAAATAATAATTCAAATCGCACTCACAATGTTTCTCTTTGAAAATCCGCCGCCAAATGTGCCTCCGCTGCGACCCCGCATTCCAAAATCAACATGGCGCGGTCGCAGTGAAGTCATGGAATTAATTCACTACTTAATAAGAAATCACTTCATTTATTGTACGGATAATCGAGTGGTTATTACTCAAAATATTTTAAAAAAACGTTTTGAAAACAATCTAAACAATAATCAAACTATTTTCTAATTACAATAATTGTAACATCGAATTAATCATAGACTACTAGCGCCACGGCGCGGCCGTGCCGTGAAACTCGCATTTAAAATAACCCGCGTTTATAATTAAATGGTCAATCTTTAAATCAAAGTTAAATAATCTTTAAACCAAACTAGTGTCGCTTATAAATCGAGAAATGAATTTAGGAATAGACAATTAATAATCACAATAAGTTTTAACTAAATAGAAGTTTTTGTTTGCTGTCATAACAACAACAAACCTAAACTTCACATATTCGCTTTTTAAAAACTGTTATTACATTGAAATAAGTAAGTTAAGACTACCAATCGAATACTTAAACTAATCAACGCATATTCATGCGTGATAATTGACCCTAATTTAATTGTTTTGGTCTCTGGCGTCGACATACATTATTCATTTTAAGTCTGGCGTGTATTTAGTTGGACCTTAAAATACTTGATTTATTTCAAAGAATCTTTTGATTGGATACCCTCAGTCTCTTACGCACAATCTTACTTTTTATTTGTATTGTTGATTTGTTATTTGTGTGCTTGCTTGTTCTTACTGTGCCCATTTGCAGGTTTGGACTTTCTAATATGAATATGTTGTGTTTTTCTATACCTAAACGGATTATATTAAGCGCCTTATTTTTAATATTGCGGAGTGTAATATTAATTTGATTACTGCGCTTAGATTATAGCGTATGCCAAAGTTCAACGGAACCTTGAAGATTTATGATTGTACCTACATTTATTTATCTCGATGATACTTGTTTACGTGAAATACCCGGATTTGAAATATATGTTTTAATCTTCGAAAAGTCATACGTATTTTTAGCGTACTCGAAGCGTTTAGTGTACTCAAATTCATAGTACCAATATTTGGAGATTTACTAAAGTGTATTAATCTTTAACAGAGATTGTCCCATGTTTACGATCATATTTATGTAACATGTTTTATATGAATGATTTTAATGTTCAGAACTAAGAACTATACATTGTTATAGTGCATTTTCTAAATATTGTAATATTTAGAGTACTCAAGTTAGTAGTACAGACATAATTACATTATGTAAGAAATCTGAAGGTCCTATCAAAGGATAGTTGATACTTTGGAAATTCACAGGAGTTTTTAGAATTGACTTTGCTTTTACACAGATATTTCATCATTCAATTTTAGCTATTTTACTCACAAGAGTTGAGTGGCGTCAGGGCTGGGGTTTTTAGCTGTAAATGCCTCTAAAAACAGACCATCGATCTGGGGATCAGTAGCCTCTCGACCGTATGGCGGGTGAACCATTCCGCATAACAGAGAAGTTCAATTTACTGACTATGAACCAAAGGCTTGAAGCTGTTACTAAATTTAACTTATTAATAAGTAAAGTCTTTCTACAAGCAGAGAACTATAAATATGATCACACTTTGACTGTCCTTGATGAGCATTTCGATTCTTAGAGTGGGAGACTCTAAATTGTACTATCGTTTATATTTAACTAAGTTTTGGATATTCTTTGATGTAATTCCTTTAATGTTAAGACGGCTATACCAGAGACGTAGGTTCTCTTAGCTAGCTGTTAAAATATAGGTAGGGAAATAGCCTAGGTAGGTAGGTAACTTCCATAGGGTCTAGGGGATTCTCTTGGTTCCATTCTTTGGGACTTAGGGAAACCCCACAGTAAACTTTTAGATCGGATCCCTCATATATCACCATATGAGGTTAATTTTGGGGGAATGGAGGAACCTGGGTTCCTCCAATCCCTGGGAATTAGGGGCTTCGGACACCGTAACCGAAGATTGGGACAATTTGCAAAAAAGATAGTCTTGCCCCCTTTTGTGAAGACATGACAGACAGACAGCATTGACAAAAGTAGTATAGCCCTTCTGGCTGTTCTCATAACAACAATACGGAGGACTCCTGCCCAAATCAGGTCAGACGAGGGAGACTATTTGGCGCGGTGGAGGGGCGCCTTACCTATGCCGTGATATCTGTTGTTATGCTATAATATTTATAATATTTTTCCATTTAAAGTAATAATTCCCAAGGATTCTATCAATTTTATTAATCCTGAGGAAAGTGATTTCATAACTGTCTCTTGAACCATTTGAAGCAATGTTTATTCATCATCTTAATATTTGTACTCTATCCTTTAGGAATTAGTATTATGTTCTCTTGATAGCTCTAAGGAAATTGTGTAAAATGGGAAATCTTGACTCTTTAAGTTTACGGTCCCCAAGTAGTCAATATGAGTATGAGTTTTATTATGCGTTAGAAATATCCTAGTTGTAGGTCATTATGTAGTGAGTATTAGAATTTTAGGTTGTTTAAATATCGGTTAGGTAGTTTCCAAAATCACCACAATCTGGGTTTTGCGGATCACAACGTTGGGTTCATACTAGACGATCATTGGCCATATTTAGTTCATAGTTAGTTTATTAGTTCAAAATTAGTTAGTTCATAGTTAGTTCGTGTTTAGTGTATTAGTTTTAGGTTTAAATTTAAGTAAGAATAACTCTAGTCAGCATGGTAGGTAGGGCGTGGTTAGACGGGATTATTATTTAAATAATTTTGGGGGATAAATGTATAGAGACACATAATATCTATGGGGATATTTTTATTTATATGGGGGGGGGGGGGGGGGGGTTTACAACTTGTACGGTATTTTTTTAAATATTTCGAATAATAAAGCTCTATTTACACTGTGGCACACCGGTAGAGTGTTAGGCAGGCGGTAACGACGCCAGTTCACCGCGCGACGTTTATAGCCCATCGCTCGACGTAACTGCTTACAATGACTTATACCGCCGTTATTGGCCGCCATTTACTACTGATTTGTGTGGGAATCAATGTTTGATTCAACTACTTAATATCTAATGGAATAAATAAAATAAATATCAATCACATCTTACACGCGGTCTCTGACCCCAAATTAAGCAAAGTTTGTAATATGGGTGCCAGAGACTGATATACTACTTATACTTATTTTTAAATACATACTTATATAGATAGTAACTAAATAACACTCAGACACAGAGCAAACACTTATGTTCGTCACATAATATTTGCCCTGGGTGGGATCGAACCCACGCCTCTTTGACTCAGAAGTTTGTTACGGGGCCACCTACTTATATGAAAATAAAAGAAGGTGGTACGTACAACAGTATTTATTTGCGGGTTTTTTTTTACAATTGCCCGGATCATCAATTTATAACGTTACGCGGCCACTAGGCAGTTATATGGCGCCTCTTCACAATCGGCGATCATAGACGATTACACGCGAGCACGATCGTGTAGAAGGGCTACTCGCCTGTAGTAGGCCATGATCGTCCATAGTCGTCGTCGTGATCGCGGCGATCGGTGACTTGTCGGTTTTTCGGACACGCATCAAAGGGAATCGCGTGTAGTTGGGAAGCGCGTGCCATTCTCTTTGCGCGTGCCCACACGATTGCCGATCATTCATTCACTGGAGGGCAGTGGAGCCGTTCGTACGTCCGTCGCGTCGTTTTTTATTATACTACTATTTACTTATACTATTACGATGAATGCTCAAACACCACCATTTTTTCTTCCATTTTTTTTTCACAACTTTTCGTTCAACTACAGTGATAAAATGATTGTATATGGAAATTAAATTAATGGTAGCTGCAGCTATAACCTCTACGTCCATCTTGAAGGCTTGCCGCTCAATAAATGAACACGGACGATCGTGTGGATGCTTGCACACTGATCGTGACGATTACGTTGCCAATCACAGGCGATCAACGAGTGTCGATCATCGCCGATTGTGAAGAGGAGCCAATAGGCGAGCACTTCCCTTGTTCCTAATGGGAACCCACGCGGCGCAGCGATGGACGCGCAGTAGTGGCGCCGCCGGAGTCCTGAACGGGAAGTGAGAAGAACGTCCTGAAGGGTCGTGCCGCGTAGTAAGTTGGAGGTCTTGTCCTCAATGTTGGAGGATGTGTTCCCCAAATCTCGGACCCTGGAAATATTGTCCAGTTACTCTTTTCTTGCCTTAACCGGCCGGCTTGGAGTGGAAACTGCAAGAGCTAAGAACCGAAGTTCCAGGGTGGAAGTGTTAAAGAACATAACGCCGCTAGTAGCTCTTAGTGAACGCGCAGAACACCTCCCGACACTCTAACACCACCCCGGCGCCAAGTCGCGGTAGCGTATGTGGAGGGCCCATTCAGTGGACGGCAAGTCACCACCGCCTAAACATTGTAAAATGAGGCATTATTTGGTGGGTGGCGAACCTCATTCTATAGCCCATCTTTGTGATTCATCTACCAGCACATCACAATAGCCAGAAATACTGTAAATCATATCTAACAATAGTTCTGATTATCATCCTTCTTTATGTACTTCTCTATGTACTACAGTTTTATAACTTTTAATGTAAAAGGGCCTCTCAGTGTTGGCTGCGTCTCCGCTGATGCCTGCCAAAGAACCAAGCTTTGCCTGTGAGTTTATGTGAATAAAAGGAATAATAACATATAACAATTACAATGTTTCCAATCTAAAATAACCTAAATAAACTAAAATAATATATCTAAATTAACCAAAAAATAGCCACTAGCCAAGCCGACAAAAGGTTTAAACAGTATCTAGCCTCGGGTAACGTGCCCAGATTGCTAGCCGTATTATCTTGCTGAATTATAATAAAACCATTAGCTACATTTCCAGCAGACACAATTCTTCTTAAAGAATATGTGTTTTGTGGTCACTTAATAATTAATTTGATTTAATTCTAAATTTATTATTGTAATTGTCACTAAATTCTAAACTTTATAAGTTCTAAAACATTGATGATTTTTTTTCGTACAAATTATGTTGAATTTGCGGTAAATATTGCTACGAATTATATAATTAGTAGTTCTACACACGGAGTCTCTACTTAGTCCTGTACACGGAGGGCGTTGCGCTGGTAGCCAGTAGAACAGTTTAATTACTAGTACAGGCACCAGCCAGACCCATAGCTATATATGTAATCTATGTTTGATTCTGGATATTGTATAATTACGACTAGTATTTAGGAACTTTCAACATAAGTTCTATTTAATAGTGATTTGTCAGTAGTGTACTCACTATAACTCATACAAATAGCAACACGTAGGTACAAAAACTTAACCATATCAGCGAAAATGAACCGGGAAACTGAGTGCATCGCTAAATTGCATATCCCTGTTTTTACTCACATTACGCATGTGTGTGCAGACAAACACAAACAAGAGCCAGGGTTTGGTTAAAAGCTAATCTCATTAGTTGGATTGTGATCATAAAACAACAATTTAACTGGTCAACATGTTAATAGGCACAGAGCTATTTGCCGAATTAAATTACTAATGTACGTTCTGTGTAATTATAAACTAAAAATAATTAAAGTACCTTTCAATTATTACCTGTTATTATTCACCGATACATAATATATATTTCAAAGTAGATCAATTATATACCTACTGTTGTATTTACAAGGTTTACTCTTAATACTTTTAAATCTAAAAATAAAGGTTTTTCACCTGTCCCACACAAGAAATTCATAGACGCACAAAAAAGATTATAGAACGACTGTTTTTTTTTCTATTTCGGAGTTGGCCCCGTTGTAAGATTTAGTTATAACGATTGATATTCTAGACTTTGTCCGTCGCATTGTCTAGAGAAACACATTGTGTAAGATATTTTTAATTCTTTACTTTTATCATCATTGCGAAAGTGTTTGTTGATGTGTTTGTTTGATCAACTTTATGTTTTACACTGATATAGTTTAGAGGTGTTATAGATTACCTTCTATCTCGGAAAAGTTAAAGAACTCTATGAAAATCCGCACCTTAAACAAAAATTGGTACAGTGTGGCACTAAACCGCCAAAAGTGGAAAGATCGGGGAGAGGCTTATGTCCAGCAGTGGGACACGAGAAGCTAATAACAACAACAATGAGAAACCGCAGCTTAAGCTATTTAAAAGTGTAAAATAATATTTTGTCCTGCATCTCCCTACCTATAAACTCGTAGTGTTCAGTAATTCAGGCTCCGGATCAGTGCCAGTTGGTCGAGTGCCACCCGATCTGTTAGTTTATTAATTATCTTCGGATACGACCAGCTATTTATTTTATCTACTAAATTAGTTTTAACAACGTCCATTAAGTTTGTTTTAACGCGAAAATTTATATGTATGGATGTTTGTTCCGCTTCCACGCAAAAACTACTGTGTCTACCGAACGGATTGAGATGAAACTTTGCAATAGTAATGCATAAACATCAGAATAACAGATAGGCTATAATTTATAAAGATATTGCGTGAAACGAAGTTCACCAGATCGGCTATTATTATATAAAGTTTAACATAACATCCAATCGCTTAGATTGATCTAATAACGTCAAAGCACTGTTCGGTACTTAATTATAGGTCCCGGCACGTAAGTTGAACCAAAAAATATCACTTCCTTTCGTTAGCAGAGAAAACAAAAGAGAGGTGAGGTAGCTATGGTTTAATGTTCAAGTTGTTTGCCGGCTACTATATTAACATTTATATAAATATCCCTTGAACGATAAATGTTAGATGTAGGGCTACACCTACACACCAATGAGTTAAATAAATAAATCTTTTAATTCCATGACCAATATATACAAAACAAAACAACCATACCTTTATCTTCTAGGCACATTGCATGTATTACAACATAATTATAGATTTAGATCATTTAGAAGTGGTTTTTGTTCAGCGTATTCTTGCAGTATAGCAGAATAGGTCCACGTGGGCAATATGCGGGCGCGGTTGCGGTCCAGCTGCCATCCGACTGCAATAATCTATGAAACCGCAGTTTTCAAATGAACTATAATCGGACGCCATTGTATTGCAGTTTTCATATGTATAGCAATGACATACAAGTCGGCGGATGTGAAGTTACCTACAAGCTGCAATGCTCGTGTCGCCTCGTGGAGAGTGTGGATATTCCAATACATTGGCATCCGGACGTCAGCCGGATCGCATCCGCATATTGCGTACGTAGCCTAAAGCCCCATCCACACTCTCCTCGAGGCGACACGAGGGAACGCTAGAACGAAAGAGTGGACGGGGCGCTCGTGTCGAGTCGCTCTTGCCTTTTCTTCGCATCCGTCCGCGTCGCCTCGCACGAATGTCTCGCCAAGGCGCTCGCGAGAGAGTGGATTTGGATGGGGCATAACTGTGCAGAAAGAACTTTAAAAAGTACAAAAAGATTTATCTAAATGAAAACTCCTTCTTTGTTAAAAACACAAAACAGCAGATATTATAAAATAAAAGCTCTCCAAAACATGTGTCGAACCGTTCTGGAGGAGCACATTTTTACGACTGGAAGGACATCAAAATTTAACACTCCGGACGAATGTTTACTGCACTTGTGAAGTTAGGACGGTACATGAAGCGGTTCAGTGGCATATGTATGAAAATGTATGAAAATATGGAAATTATGCATGCACCATTCAAGATGCAGGTTGTAAAATTTTACAACCGCTTTTCACGCCAGTTGAACGATATGGCGGGAGGAGTGGAACAGTAAACAAGTTTGCACGGCTTGCTTTGGTGTCGATATTTTGGGAAAAGTGAGGCAAAATATTGAAACATAAGGTTGCGTGATTGTTTAATTTTTTCTTTAGAAAAGTGATGCAACACGGTTCGTCTATAGAGAGTAATAGTAGAGTCCGAGATTATGTCTCCATGTGTTCCGTGGCGATTTAAACCGTGTAGCCTACACTCATGCGTAGTTTTATTCTTGACTTGATTTTTACGGCAGTTACCAAGTTTTAATTAGCTCCGTGGGTAGTAATGGTTGACAATTTCGTGACTTTTCTTTATCCTTGGCTGATAAGGGTATCTTATTTTTCTGCGCCCCCTTGAATCTTCTCTACTCAAAAGATCTGATACGGTACGAGAAGGTTCAGGAATATATCCTGAAATATACCCCTTTCAGCGCATAACTGACAACCATTGGGATTTTGTGCATTTGAAGCAACTCCTACCCTCCTAAGTGATGAATTTTCACCCATAAGTCATTTCATAAAGCAGGTTGAAATAAAAATGTTGGAAAATCGTGTGATCTGCTTATCTCTGGCCGCTGGTGGCTGTGGTTGGTCATCCCGTCCTATCTGCGCTGAGCCTAATAATGTAAATTTATCTAAACCGGGGTCTTAACTACAACAACATACTATACTACTTACTAAAGCTAAAACTACCAAAACTCTAGGTACTACATAATAAGCAAATGGATCATCCATAGACCCTGATTGAAGGTCTAAAGATAATCCAAAAGCTCAAGCCCACTGCCATTTGACAGCGTGCTGCATGCTATCTGAATGAATAGCAATGCCTAAAGCGTATATCGTCGTTGCAAATTTAAAACCTCCTATGTGACACTTTTCTTATAAATTAGATCTTAAAATTTTTTGCAAGATTCTTTTAGGAGCTCTCGTTTGCAAAAACTCTTATGTGAACATCTTAATATTTCACTGACACACGGTGCATTTATAAATTGCCTTATGTGACAGCCTACTAAGAACTGTTGATCATTTTTTTTTTTGCTTTTCTCATAAAGTTGTTTTTTTGCACATAACAGATTTTAAATTTGCAACGACGATACTAAAATAACACAGAATACCAATCAGTTCAGTTGGTGTTCTGAATTACCAAGCATGACACTAGAAACAGTGCAAGTTTTAGTACTGCATAGCAGTACCGGTAACGATTATGACACTTCAATTCATACCATCCTCGCCGCGACCTACTTGAGCTTTCGACTGCAATTGCCAAATATGACTTACTCTATTTGAACACAATTTTAGTATTATGCAAGCGCACATTTACGTCGGTGTTACGGGTCGAAAGATCTCGAATGAAGACAACGTGCAAGCGAGTTGGTGGTCAAGCGCGTACTTATTCGCGACGAAAACAAATAGAGACTATTCAAAATAGATTTTATTATTGCATAAGTGCATTCATAGTGACAACAAGGCATTTAACGCTTAGAACTGATGACCGATGGGGCTGCAAGTCTTTGAATAGAGGCAACGTACCGGCAAGCGTAGTATAAGACGTCCACCGATTAGATGTACAGATGATCTGATTAGGACCGCAGGAATGATCTGGATGCAAAGCATACTATCAAACTCTCTTATTGAAAATCTTTAAGGGAGGTTTCTGTACAGCAGTAGACGTTCTAAGGCTAATATGATAATGATGATGACGAGTGCGCTTAATACATAAATGCTTTAATGTGTAGTTAATTATTTCTCAAAGCATTTGATCCGAGAAAGGCGCAAAATCACGTAAATTCTCATTGACTCTACCTATTCAATAGTCTTAAAAGAGTTATTGTTCCTGCAGAGAGTGGTAAAAGCAAAGAATTACACGTGCCATTTCCCATTACCAGCGAGCTTTCTGTCATGGCGATCGATAGTGCAGTAAGGGCACTAGTGCACTATTCACTAGAGCTCACTTATTGGCCAATCAGTTTTTCAGAGAAAATTCAAACACACGATTCAATGGCGACGCAATTTAAACCGGCCGGCAACTTAAACCCTCTTGTAAGACTAGGTCTTTCGTATGGCTAGACAGACGCGATCAACGCGCCACCCTTTTATGGTGGACATACCGCATGTTAAAACCAAGCGTTCTAAATACACATTTCTCACACGAACAGCCAGAATGTGGAACACTTTGCCCGAGTCTTCCCGCTAAAGTATAGCGTGGGTGTCTTCAAATCCTGAGTAAATATGTATCTTCTAGGTAAGCGTGCTACACTATAGACTGCATAATATCAGGCAATATGTAGTCAAACGCAAATCTAATTAAAATGTTTGCGGTAGGGTCACTGTTGACAACTAATTACGTCGTGTAAGGACTCGCACAATTTATTGAATCTCATAGTATCAGCTAAATCGATTACTTGCATCAGCGTTGAGAAAGGGTTTTAACATCGTTGCCTTGTTTGACTTTGGCTATTTCAAGTGATTTATCACTCACTATTTGACCATTTCAGGGTACTTGTCACTCAGTATTTGGCCATTTCAAGGGACTTGTCACACACCATTTGGCCATTTTAAGGGACTTGTCGACTATTCTTATATTGTTGTCACTGTTGAATGACTTTAGTCTGAAATTATTTGTTTGATGAGTTCTTTTTACATGTGATTTTTAAATAATAATTATAAAAGAAATTAATGTATAAATTGTACTTCACGTTATTTTATTTTTTTGACGAATCCTTTTTTACAGCTGACTTTTTTTTTTGAAACGTACAACTAAAGAAGATATTTCTATTTTAATAAAAACTAATTATGTCATAACTGAATTGTATTATATTTAAATTTTGGTTATATTTTTGACAATGCCCTTTTACAGCTGACTTGATTAAATTTATAGGATATATGTACGTAGGTATAGCATGTTACGAATGTTTGGCAACTGCCGACATTTAATATTTCGTTTTCTATGAAATGCAAACAATGTTTTATATATTTCATACATGATTGTTTATTTTTTTGTAATGTAGGTAGACTGGAAAAACAAAAGAACTGCTGTAAGTTATGACGAGTCCAAAATAGAACCATTTATACTCCTTTTCGTTAAATGAGAATGTGTAAATGTAATATTAGGTATGTCAATATATGATTTTCTTGCTTGCTTTCTTTCTTTCTTTCTTTCTATTGTAGTGCACGCTTGTCCTCGCTGTATTGCAAAACGAGTTCCCTTTCCGTTCTCATTCCATTACCGTGAGTGGAACTTCATTTACATATTTTAACGTCCGTTTTATATATTTTAAACAACAGTTCCTGCAATAAATGTTCGGCTTTGAGCAACTCAATTGGACGAAAATTGCATTTCTGCTATATTTTGTTCATTTTAATATTAATAATGCCTTTTTGTAATAATGAGTATTAAATATGACTTACTCTATTGGTTGGATTCCTTGCGGATCGACCGTATATTTATAACGTGAGTTTTAGCCGTATTCTGTTATAGTTATGAGTATTAAAACCAATTGGTTTATAAATATTTGGTTATTGGATGCGTTCTGTGGTTAAGTTCTGCAGCTAGCCCATTAAGTACATTATTGTATATTTACGACTTTATTGTATTATTTCTGAATTATTATTTTTCGCAAAACCTACTTCAATCGTATACGAAAATCGAATATTCACTCGAATATGATGTAGGTATAGAAATCGAATATTCACTCGAATATGATGTAGGTATAGAAATCGAATATTCACTCGAATATGATGTAGGTATAGAAATCGAATATTCACTCGAATATGATGTAGGTATAGAAATTGAATATTCACTCGAATATGATGTAGGTATAGAAATCGAATATTCACTCGAATATGATGTAGGTATAGAAATCGAATATTCACTCGAATATGATGTAGGTATAGAAATCGAATATTCACTCGAATATGATGTAGGTATAGAAATCGAATATTCACTCGAATATGATGTAGGTATAGAAATCGAATATTCACTCGAATATGATGTAGGTATAGAAATCGAATATTCACTCGAATATGATGTAGGTATAGAAATCGAATATTCACTCGAATATGATGTAGGTAGAGAAATCGAATATTCACTCGAATATGATGTAGGTATAGAAATCGAATATTCACTCGAATATGATGTAGGTAGAGAAATCGAATATTCACTCGAATATGATGTAGGTATAGAAATCGAATATTCACTCGAATATGATGTAGGTATAGAAATCGAATATTCACTCGAATATGATGTAGGTATAGAAATTTTACATTATTGTTTATTTTCGAAAAAAAATATATGAGACCCTTTCGAACTAAAAAAGTTTTTTTTTTATTGGTATTGAATTGAAACACAAACTTACTTGCGGGGTGATAGAACTAAAGCCGACGATATCCTAGAGAAAAAAAAGGAACTCATAGACAAACAGTCATAAAAAACACACCCTTCTTGATCACAAATACCTAAAAATAAATTATAAAATTGTAAATACTTTTTTTTTTAAATCCCCTACCACTAGGGTAAAGGAAAATTGCGTAATGTACAGCGCATTGGAAGAGAACTCTTTAGATTTTGAAAGCGTTATTTCGCCAACAAGGCAGAAAAAACCAAATTCTAAAAAAACTGACGATTTGGTTACTATTAAAATAGTAGAGAGCAAAATTAGTGATGGCGATATCAAAGGCGCCGCACGAGTCCTGTTCTCCAGCGACACTATTGCCCCCCACACACCCGATACGGTCCAGTCACTCCGTGACAAGCATCCGCCGGCAGCATGTCTCCACCTGCCTGAGCCACCACACATTGATGACGTTGTCATTGATGTGTCAGCTCAGGAGATTGCAGCGACCGTTTCTTTTTTTCGGAGTGGCTCAGCCGGAAGCCTAGATGATCTTTCGCCTCAACATCTAAGAGATCTTCAATCTTTTAGCTCTGGTGCGGGTTTGGCAAATCTCATGTTATCTGGGCGGGACAATGATGACGTCTTCGAAGTTTTGTATGGCGCTAACCTATGGGCACTTCAAGATCAATTTTCAAAGAAAAAAATTTCAAGAAGAAGAAAAAATTCTATGTAGTAGTAGTGTAGGTAGTTTTAGCATATGAAGTAGTATTGTATCATATTGTAGTTAATATAATATTTTTGGATACTTGAACCGATTTTATTTCAAAAATAAAACATCGAATTACTTCGGAGAATTATAATTCAACAAAAATAATCAAAAGTTAAACAATCGGACAGCGATTCGACACAATTTAACTAAAGATAAATGAAATATCGGACGATGTTTCCACGACGGTGGCTCGAGGCAAAGTGTCGGCGCGGCGTTTGCGCACCGCCTTTTAAATCATTCGCCGGCTGTTACTCGTCTACCTTCCAACACGGCCTTTCTTGATAAATGAGACCGTCCTCGGTCTCCCTTAGCTCTGCGGGCCAGTCTCAAGCATTGGCATCGAAGCTTAGATGGTGCTCAGGTTCGGAGGGTTCATATGCCACGCTTGAGTAGAAGTCTCTTGGTAGTTCTATGCAACCCAGACGTGCTCGGAACCTGTTCATTTTCTTTTCACAGCTCTGCTACCGGAAACAGCTAGACTTCAATTTGCGGCTGTAGCTCAGCCGCAGCTGAAGTAGTTTCTTCCTTTTCTAGGTCAGCATCTGTACAGAACGTGAAAACGATTTGCGTATGTACGATATCATAGAAAAGGCTTGAAGGCAAGTCAAAAACTATACAGACATGAAGTTCTTCTTGCTCAAAAAGATTCAATCATTAAACATGAAACTGAACTGAAAAAAAATTTAAGTCTACAAGTATCGCCTTGCGAAGGCTGTCAAGAATCATTTCTTGTAATGGTCACGGATTAAGCTCAGTTCAGATTCGTCAAATCTTATTAAAATTCACTCGTAGATCAACCGGGTGAAAGTAAAATTTCATCAAAGGCACTTTGTAACCATGACTATGATTATGACTAAACAACCAAGAAAGAAACACGCTTGAAGTGTATCCTGTGTTATGACTAAAAAGAAACACAACTACGTAGCCAATAGACAGCAAAAATGTCAAGAGACGTATACTTAACTAGTGAGTTACGGCGCGGCGGCGTGAAAGTGCGAGCAAGTAAGCAGCACGATTGGATGTTTTACTCGCTCACAGAGACAGATGCTCGGCGCAGAGCCTGTCCCGAGCAAGCAAAAGCACGAATGGATGCTTTACTTGCTCCCAAGGACAGAAACACGGCTTGAAGCATGTCTCGACCAAGCAAGAAGCACGACTTGATGCTTTACTCGCTCTCAGGGGCAGAAACACGGAGTGAAGCAGTATCTGAGTAAGAAGCACGACGTGAGACAATACTCGATTCCCAAGGACAGAGGCACTACGTGAAACAGTATCCCGCACTGAGTAAGAGGCACGACGTGAGGCATTACTCATTTCCCAGGGACAGAGGCACTACGTGAAGCAGTATCCCGCACTGAGTAAGAGGCACGACGTGAGGCATTACTCGTTTCCCAGGGACAGAGGCACTACGTGAAGCAGTATCCCGCACTGAGTAAGAGGCACGACGTGAGGCATTACTCGTTTCCCAGGGACAGAGGCACTACGTGAAGCAGTATCCCGCACTGAGTAAGAGGCACGACGTGAAGCAATACTCGTTTCCCAGGGACAGAGGCACTGCGTGAAGCCGTATCCCGATCGATCTGAGACAAACCAGAGAAAACACAATTAGAACTATGAAATGTAAAACATCACCACTGAGCCACTGCTAGGGTCACAAAACGTGTCAATGACTAACAATGTCTCTCAATAATCATCTAACTCAGAAACAATTGCAAAGCTTTTACGTTAATCGTTCAGGGGCACATTTCCCTTCAAATAGATGAACATCACCCTTAAATCAACCTTCGTGGGTATGCCCGTCATCCTGCAGTGGACCATCAAAAGGCTAACACCGTGCAGATGAAAATGATAAGGATCAGATGTATCTTTTTACAAAAAGTAAACATTTCACATAGCAACACATTGTTAAACGTAGGTACTTCTATAGACAGACCGAGACGTAACAAAACACTTGGCAGGTTACGTTCATACTCTTCAATTGATCGGGCACAAACTTGATCATTACAAGTTTATCAGTGTACAGTACTCCCTACAAATTGTACCAGTAAATGAATATTGCACGAACAGTAAATCATATTAAAATTAGAAATCTTTATTTGCATCTGTAAGTTATCGCTTATCGGGTGTTAGCAGTGGGTGACTGGGCGTTACGTATCGTAGCAGCTTTATAAAATTGTTACTAGCTACGTAGCCGAAAAACTGCTCTTTGCAATGTCGAAAAACTGCTACACTTAATAACCTAGCTACGCCGTGTCGCGCTCGTGTCGTGGCTTTTCTGGTTACTAAAAACCAAACTGTTTCGTTGCAACCCACGCGACACCGACGGCTACGCGGCGACGGTCCAGAACTAATCACGGCTACATACACAGTTAGTGAAGAATCAACTTTAGCTTTCTTTAGAGAAGGTTAAATTTAGCTTGCTCTAAGAAAACCAGTTTTTTCTCTGGTTATGGCGCCATGATAATTAAATTTCACCGTTACGGCAAGAAGAATGTAACCGGTTATTTTGATAAACTAGTGTTGCGATCGGGTTTTCAAAACTGATAAATCTAGCTACTACCCATGTCTATCGGGTGTAGTCCTGACAAGTTATCAACAACACCACTTGTCACCAAAACTTTCACGACTGCCGGGCGATGGTGTAAAACATTCAAGGCTACGACTTATTATAGTCGACAGGTCACCAAACATTTTACCTTTTCCAGTGCAAAATCAAACATTTATGCACTCACAACTGGGCCACCACATTCCATCACATTCAGTGACCTCGATGAGACGCACTCCCGCGTTTTATCGGAAACGCTGCAGCGTCACAACTACAAACAGAGAAGAAGCGTTTTAAAAAGAGTTGATCTTCTTTCTTCTTTGTCACGGCAACTACATAGATAACACTTTGGATAAAAACAACCCTAAGTACATACTTTCAAATAAAACCCATCAGAACGCACAAACTGCAGCTGCAAAGCTGCCGGCTTTAATGATTGCCTTACTTGCCTGCTACTTTTGTCTTCGACTACATGTGAAAAATTACATAAGTAGAACTTAGATCTTATCAGAGCTCGGTCACACCTGACCTTGACTTTTATTTTAAAAGGCTCAGTTTCTTTCACTAGAAAATAATCATTCCGAAATCACACAAAGTAGAATTTACAGTTCCCCAACAAACATCTGACGGGACTAACCCCGTCATTAATCCTCTCATGGGCCTGAATCGTAATTTAAACAAAACCCGATTCGTAAAAGTCGGTAGTCTAGTACTTAGCACGGTCTGTTTTGCCATTGGTAAACATGGGCATAAACGTAAAATGTAAAAGTAATGGATAGCTCTCACCAACATTCTGAAGAAGTGTACTGCATCAACAATGCAGTCTGTTACCGTGACGTTGTCTGCCACAAACAGTTTACCAGCCTCTCTTGGTGCTTATTGCCACTGAGCGCGATGAGGCTTGCTGACGACGGTGATTCCCGCTGAGTAGCCGACATCGCAAAGGTGGCAGGTGGCAATGCCCACCGAACAGGTGCGAAGCCTGCTGAGGGTGGCATGCCCACCGGTCAGGCGGCGAGGCCTGCGAGTTGCGGAAACTCGACGCACCCTATGAGCTATCAAGTACTGCTCCAACACTTCACTTCACTATTAACTCGCGCCTAGTTTCGCTCTCAAGCAACTACCTTCATGTAGATTTTGCGCAAGCTACTATTTCGATGGCCATTACATTGTCCGACATTTCTTTGCAACATAATGTGGGCAGAGTAGTGAGATAGAACAACGCGTGAAACGTAGATTCTATCCCACTTCTGATTTTGGATACTTGAACCGATTTTATTTCAAAAATAAAACATCGAATTACTTCGGAGAATTATAATTCAACAAAAATAATCAAAAGTTAAACAATCGGACAGCGATTCGACACAATTTAACTAAAGATAAATGAAATATCGGACGATGTTTCCACGACGGTGGCTCGAGGCAAAGTGTCGGCGCGGCGTTTGCGCACCGCCTTTTAAATCATTCGCCGGCTGTTACTCGTCTACCTTCCAACAATATATAGTTTAAATAATATTTAAAAGTGATTTAACTTATGCGGTCTAAGTAACCAAATAGGTAGGTTGTAAGAAAATAATGACCCGTAAGTAAACTGAATAAAGTGCTGTCTCGAGCACCACTATCTCACTCTAACCAGTTTCTAATAAAAGAGACCTCATTACCCACTATCTGTTTGAGAAATAGACTTCACTACGCACCATTACTGTAAGCACGTGACATTATTCACTGCAAGGTGGTAACACACCGCAATGTTGCCAGATAATATTTGTTTCAATTCTTAAAGATTTTTTCGTATTTAACTTTTGAAGCTTTCACATTTTGGAATTCTAAAGTAGGTATTTATTTTTGATAGAGACTGTCCCAGTCTGTCTTTAGCATATCTACTTATTATTGTATGCGTATAAAATATGTTGGTTCAACTATTTAGATAAAAATTCAGACATAATTTATTTTAAAAAAAAAATCTGTATTCATACATCTGTACCAGCCTTTTTAACAGTCCACTGCAGGACGTACGCCGAATCGATGTATCATCGGTGTAGTAATTTTTACATTGTTGTTGATTTTCCAAAAATGAGTCATACGATAATAAACGAGTTAGTTTAAATTTTATCGAAATCGGTTTCGGTAAAATTTAAACTAATTTAACATTTCTGAAGTATTTCTGTTATGAACTGATTTTGATAATTCTTTTTAACCGACGAAACAAATGAGGTTTACAAGTAACTAGCCTTTTTAATAGTCCACTGCAGGACGTAGGTCTACCCACGAAGGGTGATTGGGCCATATCCACTACGCTTTTCCAGTGCAGGTTGGTAGATTCACATACGCCATCGAATTTCTTCTGCGGACGTATGCAGTTTGCCTCACGATGTTTTTCTTCTCCGAAGAGCAGCCTGTGGTGTGAAATTCCGTACATAAATTCCGAAGAACTCATTAGTATTTGAACCCACGACCATACGATTGTAAAGCCGGTGTCATTACCACTAGACCACCACAGCTCACGGCAAATTTTATATAAGACACACATTTTTTTACATGACTGTCCCGGGAAGTGAGATTTTCTTTGAATTTATTTTATTCAATTTGGTGTATAATTTTATTACTGATAGGTAAAAAAAAAAGGAACCCTTATAGGATCACTTAATTGTCCGTCTGTCCGACTGTTTGAAATCATATACGTATATCTATAGTCTATTACAGTTGTGAAAAAATCAAACTTCTCATTTTATACTATAAATAACGGGACTGAACTCACGTGTGGGGATAGTCGTAACGACTATAGTTTCGGTCGCATTCCCCACACGTGAGTTCAGTCCCGTTATATATAGTATAAAATGTGTGAAAACCACGTTAATTTCCATATCAAACTTCTCAGTTATCTTTAAAAAACGTGAGACGGTAATGTCGTAAAAACCTAAAAATAAATATTTCGACACTCACAAAGAAATCAAAACCTACAGGGTATTTCTGGATGTCTAGAACTATGAAATTTGGCAAAAACATTGTCTGAGAGCACAAATACAGGAATAAATCTGAAAATCATTTTCAATTAAATCACGAAAATATAAAAAAATATAAATATATAAACATACAAAAAATATGGGTCCAAAATTATTATGTAGGGTATCGTGTGATAAAACTTTATTAGCACATGTTAAAACAGGTTTTTAATTATTTTTACGTGTTATTCGTAATGTTTGATGTATAATGAGAAAAAATATAAAACCTTTTTCTTGACAGTATAATCATTATATTTTATAGAGATTTGAACAGCCTACTTCTAATTATGTTAAACTTCTAGGATTTGTGTACCCTCGGAACCCTCGGTGTGCAAGCCTGACTCGCACTAAACATGTCCGATTTTATTTTTATAATTTAATAAGTAAATATTACATAATAGCACATACAAATAAATTTAACAACAATATAAAGAATCTATACGGCACTAAACTTACCAAAAATGAGAAACGAAATCCCGTAAAAAAGCCAATAGTGACCTTTCATTCATGAACTTTTACTTATACTTATCCGTAAGAACAAATTTAATACAACTTGTCCCTAGCTGTTGTACTTTTTGTAAATAGTAACAACATGATCTGTTTGTATTTCTGGTTGTTTCATTAATTGTTTTTTAGTGTTCCGTACCTCAAACGGAAAAAACGGAACCCTTATAAGATCACTTTGTTGTCCGTCTGTCCGTCTGTGTGTAGGTCAAGATCTCTTTATCTCGGGAACGCGTAAAGACATCGAGTTGAAATTTAAACTGTATACGTGTATCTACAATCTCTTGCAGTTGTGTAGAAGAAAATCTTCTTAGTTATCGTATAAAAAAGTTAGAGCCGTTCATGTCGTAAAAAAACGCATATTTCGACACTCACAAAAATCAAAACCTACAGGGTACTTCTCGTTGACATAAAACTAAGAAATTTGGCGAGAAGCATTGTCTCAGAGTACACATATAAGAATAAATCTGAAAACTGTTAATTTTAATTTGAATCTCAAAAAAATAGGGACTCAAAATTCACAACATTTGTGTTCAAAATTCAAAGTGAGTAAATCGTATCATGTAAGGTATCATATAAAAGAACTTCATTAGCACATGCTAATACAGGTTTTTAATTATTTTAACAATGTGTTATTTTAGATTTATGACGAGAAAAGTGAAAAAAAAAAACATTTTTGTCTATGGTTATAGTATAGAGATTTTAACAACTTACTTCCCAATTTTGAGAAATTTTCTGGATTTGTATGGAACCCTCGATGTGCGAGCCTGACTCGCACTTGTACAGCTATTTTTAAGTGTGCACAATAAAAAAGTCTCTCTAAATAAAAACTCTATGCAAAATGGACGGTGCGTCATCACCATAAAGTTTTCGTGCGAGTTTCAAAGGTCCACTCGTAGAGCAGGACGATCCGTTTTGTAGATCGCTTTGATCACTCATTTGCAGCAGTAAGGTGGCTTGTTGGCAACGTTTGAGTCTAGACGTTATTTCATTTAATAAATTTTACATTTTTATTTTTATAATAAGAAATTTTACATTTATATTTCATTTTCTTTTTAACTAAGAAAGATACGGATGAGGTTTTCAGGTTGACGCGATTTTTATTATGTATGAGCACCCATTACTTTTCACAGAGTTGTCCGATTTAAAAAATTCTTTTTCGTTTGGTAGACTATACTTCAGAGGTAGTCCTGTATAAATTTTATTGAAATCGGCCGAACCAGTTTTTTGATCAACAATAATTTGAATACTTCTACATCGATCCGTGCGAACTTTTCGAGTTATGTATGCGGTCGAAGTGGTTTATGCCAATTTTTGAGAAAAATAATAATTATTAATACAGTGTTTGTATCTGCCTACTACAATATAGTGTAGTGTAGTACTACATTAACTGTTTTGAATGTTTGATGTTTGATGGGTGTGGAAGCAACTACTGACATTTTCAATGCATTACAATTGCAGTAATGTAAACACTCTTAGGGTTCATCAATTTTTTTTAATGTTTTTTTTTTATTTATTGTCATCTGTCATTGATAGGTGTGCAAAGTTTAAAGAAAATCTGATCGTTCAAAGTAGGTCAAAATCGAGCTCAATGAGGTTGGTTACAAGCAAGCAAGCAAACATACAGGTGAAACTGATAAAATTGTGTTAAAATCATGAAAGATGAAGAACGAACGACATAAATTTTGTTTACTTTTATCTCACAGCTTTTGAGTATAGTTAACTGTTACACGACTCAATTATATTTATATTTTAAATACCATCTATTTGATAAGTTACAGCTATGCAAGTAAGCTATTTAATATTAAAATGCCTTTAGCACCATTATCATATTAGCCATAGAAAATACAGCAGCTCCATAGATTTCGAATAAGAGCGATTAAACGTAACTTGCATATCAGTACATTTCAGACATGGCTAAACTGTTAGAACATCCAGGACCTACAATTTAACGTGTCATCAGAGCCACGGTAGCGCTCAGCTGTAGATACCACCCGTAGTGTTTGTTTGGCTTAATAACTTTGGATATATTATAGTGACCTGGCCTATACGAACTTACTTATTACATTATTGACCGAGCGTAAGTGAGGTCTCAGTGTCTACTGGGACGAGCCGGCACTTGGGTGTATGTTTGTATATATATTTGTTCGACGATAACTCAAGTACCGCTCAACCGATCTCCATGAAATTTAACATGAACGAAGTTTATATTTATAGAATTTTTAATTTCGAATATGAACATCTTGTGTTAAGTGGTTGTGAAGATACGAAGGCCGTGGTAAAAAGAGGCAAAACGGCGCCACTTTCTGCGGGAGTTGTGGATGACTATTTTAAACATTTCACCGACCGATACCTAGTATGTCTTTCTACATTTTTAAACAAATCGCTGACTTTCATACAAATATTGTTACATTTTTTTTAATTCCAGTAGGTATTTATGATATAAAATAGGTATAGCGCGAGGTCCAAGTCCGGAGTCCGGGGCGGACTACTAGTATTATGTAGTCTTAACCACCGTTTGTCGACTAATAGACTTTACGTCTTACGCTGCAGTACGCGCACATGGTCTTTCTGCGAGTACTTAAAACAGAACAAATATCGTTATTCAACCTTGTCAGTCAACGTCTATTGTTGCTGTCAGCTATCACGCTACGTGAGACGCTAATAACAAACTTCATCCTTATTTTCGCATATTGCAGGAAAAGGAAAACTACTCGCCTTTGAGCAAGTCGCACGGAAAATACTCCATTTCTGTTTCCTGAACAGGTAATTTTTATTTCAAGCTTTGATCTTACCTCTATCATATTTCGTATAAGTTGTCTGACTCGTGTTTCTGTGTTTTGTCAGTATTTTGATCCAAATTGGTTATTTTTCCTATGAATAGAGCCGGTAAAATAATGTTATAAGAAAATATTTAGAGCTAGGTTATTATGAAGTATATAATTATTGTTTTAAGGTATTTTAAAACAATGATAAAATAAAATTAAAAATTTGCACTGATATAACAATACAAAATTTTACAATTTTTTTTTTTTTATTTGTTTAAATTAACAAAGATAGAAAGAAAACTCATTGTTCTTACCAGATTTATCGGTATTTGCTTAGGAATTGTAAAACAAGTAAATCCGAACCATGAATGTACTTACCCTTGGTACTTACTTATGACCTCAGAATAATGGTAAGTAATAGAAATTTCTAAATAAATATTACTCAAATAAAAACAACGTTACAGCTGTCTTTTCATGTCTGGTTATACAGCCTATGCGAGACTGAGTGGAACAAAAAACACATTGTCTGTCAAAATATGGTATACGTCAAAATCACAATAAATAGTTGGAATGTCAAAATAGTTGGAATTTGGTCCACATTGTCTATTGCGATATGATCGGAAATTTGAAACCTCTAGTTCCAACAGAAGTTTCAAATTTTTGATGATTTCATCTTCCTATTTTTTACCTTTTTGAATTTAGACAGCAGAGATAGCTCAACCTCAATGCTAGTTTGTGAAACCCTTCCAAATTACGTAAGTTCAGGTGCATGTGCATCTTTTTTAACACCTTTTAAACTTCATATTTCAAATGGGACAAGGTGATGTATATCTCTTGCAATTTTAGTACGGTTTCTATTAGTTTAGTCCTTGTACTGAAATCCGAACCATGGACATGACAAGCGACATATTTCGTCTGCGAGTATCCACCAGATATGATAAACACCCTCACAGGCAGCGCCACCGTGTGTTACAACTGTCACATTCAGTGTCATCACCAAATCAAATATGATGTGAGGTTTATGTTTCATTGCTATTGCAGCGGAGATTCTCCATCACAATATTATATTATTTCATATCCTGTTATGAGACAGATAAATAAAATGCTTTTTTACCGATGAAACGGAGGAGGTACTCAATTCGACCACCATTTTGTAACCACATGTTACTTTTTAATTAATGATCCGATTTCGGTAACTCTTTTTATGTTGGAAAAAATATATTTTGAAATTTGTCTCATTTAAATTTTATCAAAATCGGATGAGCCATTTTTGATAAATCAACAATAATGTTAAAAATGCTACATCGATCCGTGCGAAATGTTCGCGAATTCTGTACAAGGTTGAAGTCGGTCATGTCATTTTTTGCTAAAAAATATATATATTTTTTAATCCCATCATAAACACAATAATATACAAAACAATACAATAACTCGAGCAACTTTTTTTCAATTGTAGAAAGTTGCGATTTTTATAGAGTATGTACTTAAACATTAATCATTAATACTATGTTGTAAAAAGGTATGCTAATTATTCATCACGTATTTATGAGAGTATTATAGTGAGATGGTTGTGCTCAAAGAATAGAGAATTTAAAAAAAAAAACTATGCGCGTTTCAATGCAATCTCAGTAGGTAACATGGAATAAAAAACTGCACCACACTATTGCCACCATAGAATAAGAACTGAGAGACAACACTTTGTCCCATTTTAAATATGAAATGTAAAAGGTGTTAGAAAAAGATGCACATACACCCGTTCCCGTAAATTACGTAATTTCGAAGGGTTTCACAAACTAGCATTAAGCGATCTCGGCGGTCCAAATTCAAAATGGTAAAAAGTAGGAAGGTAAATGATCAAAGATTCGAATCTTCTGCTGAAACTAGAGTGTTCAAATTTCCAATCATAAAAAAGACAAAGCGGAACCAAATTTTTAACCATTTTGACATTAAAACTTGTGATTTTGACGTATGCCGACAGACATTGCGTTTTCTTTGTTTTTAACTCTCGCGTATGCTGTATAACCAGATATGAATAAGACAGCAGTAACGTAGTTTTTATTTCAGTAAAATTTAGCAATACTTCTATTACTTGTCATTCTTCTGAGATCGACACTGTCGCTACTATGTCGGTACAATGTATCAGATAGACATAAATCTACACAGACACGTACGTCAAACTAATTACACATGACGTCTGGTTCTGAGTGTGGTTTTGAGCTTTAACCTCAAATACATCAATAAATAAAACGTCCGTATAGCAATGTATCGGACAGCACACGATATGATAAACGCCCTCACAGCGCCCACGATGTGTTACAAGTGTCACATTCAGCGTAATCAGAAAATCTAATATAATTTGAGGTTCATATGTGTATCGTTCTATTTTGAAATAAAGACAAGACTTTAACTCGAGAGGCGAAATGTTCGATAAATCATAAAAAAATCGCATTGCTGCGAGTATGTCTCGCTTTTATTTTAAAAATGTTTAGTATAAGACTAACACTTAAATACCTATAGTATGTCCCGGCACGTAAGTTGAACCAAAAAATATCACTCCCTCCCTTTCGTTAGCAGAGAAAACAAAAGAGAGGTAGCTATGGTTTAACGTTCAAGTTAAACCATAGCTAGTACTATATCAACCTTTCAATGTCAAAAGTTCGCGAATTAGGTACCAGTAACTAGTGCTGTTAGTTAAATTTTCTAACAATAAAGAAAAATAGGAATTGTAGTTGAAAGCTGAAATTAGTAAATAGAAATTGGAAAAACGACTTGCCGTACCGCTAGATGTACATAATTATAAATAGCTTAAAAAAGGGTTTTGTTTACGACAGGTTTTTTTAACTTACACATATTACATCAGAAGAAATAAAAGTGATATTTCTTCTCAAAGAGTTATCTTTGTGATAAGCATTTCAAAAATCCGAAGCGAACGCAGGATTTGAACCTTGCCCCTTCGGATCACTAGCCCGACGCTCTAACCAACTGAGCTAGCTCGCCTCCTACGCAAGCTTCAAATTTCTGAAGTGCTTACATTTCCCAACTTATAGCGTTGGTGGCGCCACCTGTGATACCCGTATTAGACAGGTTATCACTCAACTAGAAGTTATTAGAACTTCTAAAGATTGACGAGAGATGACGCACTGCTAAATCAATGTTATGATGTTTATTTTAAGTGCTTTCCACACTAGATTTTAATCTCAAATAGTTATCTTTGTGATAAGCATTTCAAAAATCCGAAGCGAACGCAGGATTTGAACCTTGCCCCTTCGGATCACTAGCCCGACGCTCTAACCAACTGAGATAGCGCGCCTCCTACGCAAGCTTCAAATTTCTGAAGTGCTTACATTTCCCAACTTATAGCGTTGGTGGCGCCACCTGTGATACCCGTATTAGACAGGTTATCACTCAACTAGAAGTTATTAGAACTTCTAAAGATTGACGAGAGATGACGCACTGCTAAATCAATGTTATGATGTTTATTTTAAGTGCTTTCCACACTAGATTTTAATGTCAAATAGTTATCTTTGTGATAAGCATTTCAAAAATCCGAAGCGAACGCAGGATTTGAACCTTGCCCCTTCGGATCACTAGCCCGACGCTCTAACCAACTGAGCTAGCTCGCCTCCTACGCAAGCTTTAAATTTCTGAAGTGCTTACATTTCCCAACTTATAGCGTTGGTGGCGCCACCTGTGATCCTGCGTTCGCTTCGGATTTTTGAAATGCTTATCACAAAGATAACTCTTTGAGATTAAAATCTAGTGTGGAAAGCACTTAAAATAAACATCATAACGTGATATTTCTTCTTTCACTCTTTTATTTTTTATTTTATTTCACTTTGTCTTTGGTACACGTAAAAAACTGTACAAGGTGTTTTGAACATCACAAGCACATTAAAGAATTGGGCAAAGTTGCCTAAATATTTTTATACTGAATCAACATCATTACGAGCTATCAAAGAAAAAAGCGAATTGGTCGACTCCAATTAAGATCAAATGAAACTTGGAAGTAATATCATTTACCTGGCGAAACGAGCGTAATAATTTATTCTGATATTTTTTTGTTTCGATTTTAAAAGCTCATTAGGATCATGGAACGGTATTTAGAAGTCTTATTATGCAGGTAAGCAGCAACATAAAATAAGATCTCTTCTATAAGTGGTTTAACGTTACACATCCACTGCCAGACATACCTAGGTATTAAACTAAAAAACTTAAATCCAGCATAGTATTATATTGGGTTGATAATTACTGTTTTTTTAATATGTTAGGGAGGCGTATTTCCAGCGGTCTACTACAATAACGACGCAATCATCGTCATCGTGACAATACACGATAAGAATAGATACAGTAAATCAAACCCCAAGCTATGCAATATCCCAAACTAAGCAAAACTTGTGATATGGCTGCCAGAGACTGATATACATGTACCTACCTACCTATTTTAAATACATTATATGTATATATAGTACCTAAATAACACCTACGCTTCTTTGACCCAGAAGTTAGGGTCTCTAATCACTGAACCAACGAGGCAGTCAAAGTACAAACAGTACAGGCCTACAGGATATAAAGTATTTGGTACTCATTCTTCTCAAATAGTTCAATGGGATACGTATCCAAACGATGTTTCAATCAAAATAGCCAATGTAACAGTAAAATTCCAACAACAGAATATACCAAACGAAATTCCTCGAGAATAAAATACAAAAGGCCATTCTTTCGACGATGTAATGCGTAACGAGTAAATTTAAAGCTACAGCGCGCCGCTTGATGTTTTAACCCTAGTGTAAAATATTCTGCCATATTGTGCCGGGCCTGCGAGGCCTGCGCCTCTCTCGTAGAAAATAGGCACGAGTAGCATAAAGGGCGAGTTAGGCCAATGGGTTCGGTGCAACGCAGAAGCTGAGATCAATACTGTTCTCAATTTTTTTTGCATCAAACCTTTGAGACTACTACATACTTACTGATAGATAATTGTTTTTTTCTGGCATTGTTGTATTCTTTGATTGTATAACTTGATTATATATATTTGTATTATATTACTTCTTTCTAAGTTGTATTGATTGCAGATTGTTTCCAATTGATTTTACTGGGGGTTTACATGGAAGGCTTGGACGTCCGTGGCTGAAACTTTTCGTTTTCTTGTTGCTGTATGCAGATTTTGCAGATATGAGTATAACAGTTTGGTATCCATAAAACTATTTGCCATGTGCCTAGAACAAAGAATAGCACTAAAGATAGAGTCAAGTCAACCAATAGAACAAGCTGGTTTCCGCCTTGGCTACTCTACTATTGACCAGATACAGACATCGGACCAAATAGTAGAGAAATATCAAGAGTTCAATCAGCCGCTCTACCTGGCATACATATATTGACTAAGCGAAAGCGTTTGACTTAATATCACACAAAAGCATAATTATGGAGAGCACTTTCAAACCAAGGCGTACCGAGTATCTACATAAATATAATCAAAAATATTTATAAAGTTAGCCAGTTAGTATAAGCCGGGTGAAACTGGACAGACTTGACCATAAACCTATATAAGATCTGCGGTAAGACAGGGAGACCCCCTTTCAAACAAATTTTTTTAGCTGTGCTACAGGACATCATGAAAGACCTAGACTGGAACAAAAAAGGAATAAAGACAGATACAGAGTTTCTAAGCAACTTGCGTTTTGCAGATGACATCGTCTTATTCGCAAAAACATCAAAACAGTTAGAAGTAATGATAGAAAAGCTAATCACCGCCAGTAATAAGATAGGTTTAAAATTGTACGCCACAAAAACGAAAGTTGCTACGAATAGCAAACAAATTCCTATAGAGGTTAACGGAACAACAATAGAGTATGTAGAGATCTATGTATATCTAGGTAAAAAGTATCATTCAAAAAATCTAGGCACGACATGGAAGAAGTATTGGAGTTTTAAGGAAATCTTAAAGGCGAAACTTCCATTTAAGCTTAAAAAATGTAATAGATTCTTGTTTGTTGCCTTGTTTAACATATGGAGCACAGATATGGATTTTCCAAAAAAGAACCAAAAACAAAATACGAACGTGCCAGAGAGCTATAGAACGGAGCATTTAAGGCATCAAGCTTAAATATAGACAGAAGAGCGAAGCAATCCGAAAAAAGACTAAAGTAATAGACGCAGGACAGCACGCACAGAAACTCAATGGAGTTGGGCAGGTCATCTAACCCGGACTACAGATAAACTATGGACAAAACGTGTCACGGAATGGACAGGTCCAAGCGGGAAGCGAAGTAAAGGAAGACCTAAAGATCGATGGATAGACGATATACTACAAGTAGCCGGTAGAGCCTGGATGCAGACGGCGCAAGACAGAAAAAAATGGAAAAGGATGGAGGAGGCCTATACCCAAAGTGGGGCCATGCCTACTAAAAACTATACTAAATTTTTATGTTTGTATATATATATTTTTGTAAATAGCATGGAAATAAAGAGGCTTTATTATTATTACTATCCATAAAATATTCGCTTATGGACAACTGATTTATGTAAGATTTGTAATCTTCATTATTTTGTTTACATATAACTTTTTCCTGTGCACAATGCAATTAGCATTGTAGATGGCTGTTGTTTGAAAAGATGCAAAGTATGCAAAGATACTCATATTTAAAACATGTTATAGGTACCTACGTTATTTAGTATTTGCAGCCTAAAGTTTTTTTAAAATTTTCTTTTGTGTTTGTTCGACGAAACGAAGGAGGTACTCAATTCGACTCGTATACATTCATATTTTTTTGTGTATAACCGCGCATAAGTTTTCACCTTCGTAGTGGTCAGACTTCGACAATTTTTGTTTTATTGGAAAGACTACTTTAAAATTGGTCCTATTTAAATATAAATGAAATCGGCCTAGCTATTTTTAATAAATCAACAATATTTTACAAAATGCGATCCGCGCGAACTATTTGTGAATTCTGTACACGGTTGAAGTCGGTCATACCATTTTTTGCAAAAAAGATAATGATATAATGACTCTTTTGAGATATTTTTGTTAACCTTTTATTAACCTCCGAAGTTTAGATACTGGCAAAGAATATACTACGAAATTGGTATTTGACTCGCACGACCCGTGCCCTGCCGAAAATAAGACGAATTTGCCCCAATGTGACGTAATAAATTTCCCCAAGTACTTTCGTAACTTTACCTTACTAATAAAAAGCATATGGCTTAACAATTCGGCCTAAAAGACACTGATTTCATTTATTTTTGAGCATTTCAATGATTTGCTGTAATTTATTTTAAGTGCAAGATTTTTGGAAACTTATAGCAGCTTTTATACTATACGTTAATTGGAAAGTCTATCAAGCGTAGTTTTTGTTACTTACTAAAAATATGGTAGACAGTTTAACTACCGTAAAAATAGCTACCATACCTACGTCTCTTTGTAGTTCCCATTTATTGAAACGCAGCAAGGCACTTAGCTTAAAAAAAAAAAAAAGCGTCGCAGGTGAGGTCGCTCATGTGCCATTTTTGTAATTTTGTAACGTTAACAACATTGCTCTGTCATTGCTAGTACAACTAAAAGTGTTTGATACTTGGTGACACCAATAATAATTCAGTTTCCATTAGTAGACTCGCGTCTACCAAGTAGTCGGTATCTGCTGACTAAAGTCTTACTGTCAGTTCACCGTATCGCGGTCAGCCACGACGGTTCTCTTATTGCACAAAGTATAATGTGTTTAAAAAATCTGGGCATAATTATCGTCATCTACAGCCTTCCTTATCCCAATGTAATCATATTAGGAGACTTTAATTTACGATCTTGTAGTTTAAATATTAATCTGCAATTCAATTCTTTATTAGCATATTGTAAACTGAAGCAATATAACAATGTTACAAATTCTTACAACACCATACTGGACTTAGTCATGAGTAGTCTGAGCGATGGCTGTGTGAGCGTGTCAGGTGACATAAAGATAATTGAGCCGGAGGATGCCTACCACCCGGCGCTTGAGGTGCGCCTCCGCATCCCGCGCCCGCGCGCCCCGCCACCGCCGCGCGCGCTCCCGCCCCCTCCCCCAGAAGATGCTGCTCCAGAGTGGAACTTCCGTAAGGCCGATTTTCAGTCTCTATACAATTCTTTTCAATGTTTGGATTGGGACGAAATTGTGTCAGCTAATGACGTTGATTTAGCAGTAGATTTGTTTTATGACAAAATTAGAGCAACGTTATATAACCACGTTCCTGTAAAAAGAAGACCTACTTTTGTTTCTAAATATCAATATCCGACTTGGTTTACGTCAGAAATTATTATAAATTTAAAAAACAAATATTTCCATTTGAAAAAATTTAAAGAATTTAACACAGAATTTAATTTTGAAATGTTCAAATTTTATAGGTTTCTTTCAAAACAACTCATAAAAGAGGCCTATGAGTCTTATATTCGTAAAACTGAACACAATATTTCAAAAGATCCTAAAATTTTTTGGAAATTTATAAAAGATCAACAAGGAGACAGAAATTCCTGTGGTGAGTTTGAGTATGAGGGTCATTTGGTTACTGGAGAAGACGCTGCGAACGCATTTGCTCGGTATTTTGAATCTGTGTTCTTGAGCGAGGCTCCTACCTTGTCCGCCGAGGCTGCAGAGCGGGACGCCTCCAGCGACCCGCTCTGCTCGTCGCGCATAGCTATTGATAAAGTAACGTCAGCTGATCTCTCTTATGCCGGTAGGCGATTAAAAGCTAACTCGTCTATTGGACCTGATGGTATACCGCCGTTTGTTATTAAAGATTGCGTGTGCGCCTTTGAAATACCACTTCTACATATCTTCAACTTATCTCTGGAAAACTGCGTATATCCGGCAACTTGGAAAGTTTCTCGGGTGACCCCCATACCTAAGACTGAGGTAAAATCGAAAATCGAAAATTACAGGCCTATAGCCGTTCTCTCGGCATTCGGTAAAGTTTTCGAGTCAATCCTGAATCGCCGCATCTCCTTGCAAGTCCGGCCTCTGTTGTCCGAATGCCAGCACGGCTTCCGCGCAGGAAGGTCCACAGCTACTAATCTCGCTAATTTTGTGGATTATGCGACGGCTAGTATGGACCAGGGAGAGCAAGTGGATGCCGCGTACTTCGATTTCAAAAAAGCGTTCGACCGCGTCGATACCGATATTTTACTAAAGAAATTTGCCGAAATAGGATTCTGCCCTAAATTGCTAAAATTTTTCTCCAACTCTTTTTCCAATCGCGTACAATATGTTTATCATCTAGGATATCGATCAGCTCCCTACATGACTCTTTCAGGAGTAAGTCAGGGAAGCACTACCGGACCGACTCAGTTCACGATTATGATAAACGATTTGCCGAAAGTTGTGAGAACGGCTAAATGCTTGATGTTCGCGGACGATCTCAAGTTGTTCTTAGGTATAGGTGGTCTCTCGGACTGTGAAGCGCTACAGCGTGACATTGATAGTGTCGTTAAGTGGGGCGAGCGGAATAAGTTGGAATTTAACATTTCCAAATGTAAAATAATAACTTTTACCAGATCTCGCTCGCCTTATGATTATGACTATAATATGAATCGGGTTCCGCTTGAGCGCGTCACAGAGGTGCGAGACCTAGGCCTCACGCTCGACACACAGCTCACATTTAATGCTCACATTGTGGAGTTGTGCAAAAGAGCGTATAAATCTCTGGGATTTGTAATGAGGCAGTCGGCCAGGTTCAACGACAAGGATGCCATACTGTCTCTCTTCTATGCTCTAGTGCGGAGCAAACTAGAATTTAATTCTTTAATTTGGGACCCACACGAAAAGAAATATGCTCTTTTACTTGAACGAATTCAAAGAAAATTTGCACGTTTTCTCTATAAGAAAATGTATGGTTACTATCCTACCTGGTCATATCCTTCCCTATTTGTGACTGGGATGGTAGGGCTGAACACACTAGAGTTGAGACGGAAGTGTGCGCTAGTCGTCCATTACTACCTACTTTTTAATGGTAGAATAGACAACCCTACGGCATTATCCCGGTTAGGATTGTTTGTCCCGGACATAGAGTCCCGCGCGCGGTGGCGGCGGCGCGCGCGGCTGCCGGCGCTGCTGGCGCCGCTCGCGGCCCCCCGCACCGACACCGCGCGGTACGCGCCCACGCACCACGCACTCACACTGCTCAACGAACTGATTGCTCGCCAAACTGATACCGATTTATTCTTTTCAAAACTCAGTGAAATAATTCGAAACTGTGTTATTTGCTTGCCTAATATTTGTAATTATTCTTAAGTGTTTAGAGATAAGTTATTTTAAGCTCAAAAACGTTTTGGTTTTTTAACTGTAAGTTTTTGAATGTTGTAATAGAATAAATAAATAAATAAATAAATAATGCTGACTGTAGGCCTCTCAGTAAATACATTGGCTGTGTGCCAATCGTCTCCAGAGGGGCTAGAAAAAGTCACATTTCAATTATTGAATCCTACAAAATGCAGGCATAATTATGATTGAAATAAGTTATTTGGTTTTACCCACGTGACTTATATCAATCCTATACATTTTGTGTGTTTCGAAAATTCGATTTGATAATTAAATGTGATGTGATTCGATTTTGTCTAACCCCTCAGGTTAAACCCGAGATTTCAATAATTTGTCGATACATGTTGCTGCTGGCCGCCCATTTTCTAAAGTATATGATACAATTAGTCAATTCATAGAAACAACTCGACTCAAACCATTCCATCTTTGAGCAAATATCTATAGAGTTACAATCGTGCAAAAAAAAATGTCCGAGCCATAACCCTGCCCATGTTACGTAGTGGGCAGGCTTTTTAGTTAATCGTAAGGCGATTGCAAGCCGACTACAACGCTTGGTCGCAAGCACTAATTTAGATGACATAACGTCGAGATTAGAGAAAACGGGTGATTGTGAATTATTTAATGTAAATATTTAAGTCGGTATGTATAACGGCGATCGGACATTCTTTTTCTAGTTTTACTTACTTACTATATTTTACTAGTTTTACTTAGGTACTTACTTTATATTTGCTCGAAGCATTCCATCGATATTCACGTGCAAACTGAACCATTTAAGAAAAAGCGGACCAATTTTCTACTTCAAGTGTCCAAGCCTTCCAACAATAAGCTTTTAGCAACAATTCTTGTAAATCATGAAACAAACACGCTCGAGTAAAAACCTTACCCTTCCAAATTGGCCTCTTATTGATTTCCCCGCTGACCCTGACCCTATGTCAATGTCTTTGCCAAAAAGCTACGACAAATGCTTCGAGCCGTCGATTTACTGTTGCGATTGAAAATAGATCAATCGAGGTGAGTTATGACGTGATGGATTGAATTTTGAACTTACTCCTGAAGTTAAAAGCTGAGATATAATTTCAAAGTAGATAAATTGCCTCGATGTGATGTGGAGCGAAAGTAGTAAGATGAATTAAATGATTTGAGTTTTCAATAACTTGAGTAACGTATCAATCGGGTTCAGTCAGTCAGTCCTATCACAGCACCGGTACCTATTTACAAGTGAAGGTTCGCGCACATTATGTCGGGCCGCAGCAGGGTGGAGCGGGCTGCAGCGCAATATTAAATAAATGCGAAAAATGCGGCCCGCTGCGCTCCGGCATAGTGTGCGTTAGTCCATAAAAAATACATAAGTGATTTGAGCGGATTTTTGCGCTGCAATGCAGCCTAACATAATGTGCACGATACTTTAATCAGACGCAAGTGTAATCTAAATGATAAATACCTACTCAGGTAAGTACCTAAGTGAGAGCTAGTATTTATCGAGTCACCTAAAAGTTGAGTTGCGGCCAAATACAGACATTCCAGTGATAACACTGCTACACCATTAGTTAAGAATAGTTTTGCTTGTTTGTATTCATAGTAAAGTTAGTGTTTTAAGAATATAGAGCTTCCTGATCTATATAACCAGTCAGTATGTTTGACTTGATACTTGCTAACTAATATTCACTTATTAATACGGTAATTTAGATGAAATAAACTTATTTATTTTTTAAACTTTAAAAAAGTTAGACCATATTTTGTCGAGCAAGTTGAATTAATTTTAAACTTTCATTTGCATAAAACGAAGACATTCCATCAATATCAGAGCCAAGCCAGTGATAACCACACGAGGAAGTAACCCAAGTACCAGAAGTGCAAAAATGACTTTTATGAAGATTAGATTGCCTTCGCATGGGCTCTTTGACAAGTACTTGTAACAAGTGCCCTTGTGAGCCGGGGCAAGGGCATTCTCGTACATGGTTTGTTTACTTGTTTGGAGACGTTGTTTCTTAACTTGCGTAACAAAACACGAGTACAAACGTTTTGAAACTATATTTTTAGCAATGTTTGCAGTATGCACTGGTGTCGTAGGCCCACTACTAACATGTATTGTAATCTAGAGTACTTTCATATCTTTGCTGACTCCATAAGAACGCAACAAGATAACGCTTTCATAGAAATTTTGAATTGTCTGAAAAATCAAATCTGTGTTTCTCATTAAAATAGCTTCGTCAACAAATTAAATATTAAAAAGCCAACGTAAAGATATCTTTGCTCAGTGCAAATTGGAAAAAAATTAGTATCAGGAAAGCTGATAACATAATAAGTGACACTGTTTAACATATCTTTCTGAAGTTTTACCTAATAATATAAATATAGTTTAAAAAAAAACTAAAAAAACGCTTTTTTTATAAATCCATTGTCATCGGTCTTTGATAGGTGTGCAAAGTTTAAAGATTGATCGCTCAAAGTATAATAGGTCAAAATTGAGGTCAAAGGGGTTGATTACAAGCATGCAAGCAAGCAAGCAAACATACAGGTGAAACTAATAAAAGCGTGTTAAAAATATTTATGAATGTTATTCTCACAAAGATTGGTAAGCTTACTTCACGTTATTGGCGTCTAGAATTTGAAAGCTTTTTTGCTTTTCAGGTCGCCGTACCCAAAGGTTAAAACGGGATCCTATGACTCCGCTCTCTGTCCGTCTGTCTGTCTATCTGTCAACAGGCTGTATATTTATAATAAATAAGTTAAATATTTACTTCACACACACACAAATAATTAGTTAAATATTCACTTTAAAATAAATATGTGATTAAAATAATGCTTGAAATATTCATAGAAAATTAAGTTGTTTAGTCGCACTTGGCAGATTATTTCATTGAAATTTTGAATGTCATAATGTATGGTAGTATAAAAAGCACTATCCAAAGGTCCCACCTAACTCAAGCGATGCTAGGTGATAAGACAGGTCGTTCCAGTCGCGATAAAGAATAGTTCCACCGTAGTATCGAGCTCGTAAGTTGACATTTTACTTCGCCGTAAACATTGATGACTCGTTATCGCAGAATGTGATATCGATGTTATATTGGTACTAACGTGTTGAGAAAAATCACCAAGCATTACAAGATGCATTTTAGAAGCCGAGTTTTATCGCTGATATGTTGCTCTTTTTATTATTTTAAGCGGTAGCTTTCTTTTGCAGCGCCAGCAAATAAATAGCCACAGTTTTGTCAGTTATACAACCACATGACATCGCTAACCACTTTATACAACCACATAACATCGTTAACCGACTTCCAAAAAGGAGGAGGTATTGTGTTCGTCTGTATGTATTTTTGTGTATGTTCAATAGGCGTGATAAAAAAAAAACAATAATATAATTAGTCCGTAAGATAGATCATCAAAAATATTGGACACGTATTTTTTCTGATGACAAAGATAAACCTTGTCAAAGTTTGGGAGTGGCGGTCGTGGCGTCATTTCTCTTACAGAAGTCTATACATTTGTATGGCACTTGTGACGTCACGCGTAACTTTGACGGGCTATATCTTCATGAATTTTTGTTTAATTGATCAAAGAAAAAATACGTATCTAATATTTTTTGGTAGTCTATCTGACGGACTAATTAATTTTTTATAAATAAATAAATATTGGGGGACATCTTAAACACGGTCTCTGACCCCAAACTAAGCAAAGCTTGTGATATGGCTGCCAGAGACATATTCATTATTTTCAATACATACTAATATAGATAATACTTAAATAATACCCAGACACAGAACAATAACCTATGTTCATCACATAAATGATTGCCCTGGGTGGGGATCGAACCCACGCCTCTGTGATCCGGAAGTCAGGTTCACTAACCTACTGAGCCACCGAGGCAGTCTTGTAGTTATCATGCCTATTTGTTCATATATATTTTCGCCAATTGTGAATCGATTTCAAAAAACATTTTTAGTTCGTCTTCTTTTACTCTTGAGGTGGTCCCACTCCAAAACCTGTAACTTTTTGAGCAAAATAAACGTTATCTTAAACGTTATCTTATCTTATTTAAATTTTGTCGAAATCGAGCCGTTTTTGAAAAATCAACATTATTGTAAGAATTGTATACATCGATTCGAGCGAACCATTCGAATTATGTACACGATTGAGGTCGATTGTCTCATTTTTTGGTAAAATTAATTTTAGCGGTAGTTTGTTTTTGCAAGGCCAGCAAAATATAGCCGCACTTTGGTCAGTTGTTCAACTGCTAACCACTTTGTGTACAATGTACGTAAAGCTACGCGCAAGTTACGGATTGAAGGGAATTTTCAGCTAATTTTAAGGCAAATTCAGATTTGAGACTTTAATATAACAGAAAAGAACGTTAAGTTGAATGCTGTCGATTTTTGGATGAACGACCGAAGGCGGCATTTACAACTAAGCACTGCCGTGGCTCGGACGATACGTCCAATTGTAGGACGCCATAGGCTTTCTGACGGTTCAAGAATTATATTTACCACACCCCTACCGCCTAAGCAATAGCAATCGTTTATGACTTCATTTTAGTCATTTGGCACCGCCTATGTGACGTTAGCCATCAATTGCTTTGCGCGGATTGCGAAAGCAATCGTTGAATGAACAACTTTGATGGCTAACGTCACATAGGCGGTGCCAAATGACTAAAATGAAGTCATAAACGATTGCTATTACGATTGCTATTGCTATAGGCGGTAGGGGGGAGGTTTGTCAGGTCTACTTTTTTACTTAGTCCTGGTATGATATTTTTTTGTATTATTATAACTAGTAGGTACTATTTATTTCAATTCTGGATAGTGCTGATCTATCATGAGCACAGGTGAAAAATTAAGAATTGGTGCTAAAATCAGTGTAGGTGCTTAGATATAATTATTATGGCTTATCATGAAGCGCTATTCCTCAAACTTGGCACACTCAAGCACCTGTGTCTTGGGGAATAGACTTTCCCAATTATCAATAACTAGCTGCTCGCCCCGGCTTCGCCCGGGTGCGATTGGTTAAAGAAGACAAATAGTAGGAATCCCTTTTTTTTAAATATAGCCTATGTTCACCAATCGGTTCAGTAGTTTCGGAGCCTATTCATGTAAACAAACAAACAATCAAATCTTTCCTCTTTATAATATTGGTATAGATTAAGACTCGTCAATTAACGTAATTTGATAAACATACCTACACTATGCTATGCTTATTGAAAAAAAAAACAATGACAAAAGTGAATGTCAATGTGTGTGAATGTGAATCAATTTCAAGATAAAAAACCGGACAAGTGCGAGTCAGGCTCGCACACCGAGGGTTCCGTATAAATCCAGAAAATTTCACAAAAATGGGAAGTAAGTTGTTAAAATCTCTATACATCACAATCGACAAAAAAGTTTTTTTTTTTGTCTCGTCATACATCGAAAATTACACATTGTTAAAATAATTAAAAACCTGTTTTAGCATGTGTCAATGAAGTTTTTTTTATATGATACCTTACTTGTGATACTTTACATATTTTGTGAATTTTGAGGCCCTGTTATTTTTGTGATTTAAATAAAAATGTACAGTTCTCAAATATATTCCGATATGTGTACTCTAAGACAATGCCTCTCGCCAAATTTCATAGTTCTATGTCAACGGGCAGTACCCAGTAGGTTTTGATTTTTGTGAGTGTCAAAATATGCGGTTTTTTACGACATAAACGGCTCTAACTTTTTAAAATGATAACTGAGAAGTTTTTCTTTACACAACTGCAAGAGACCATAGATATACGTATACAGTTTAAATTTCAACTCGATATCTTTACGCGTTCCCGAGATAAAGAGTCTTGACATACACACAGACGGACAGACGTACAACAAAATGATCCTATAAGGGTTCCGTTTTTTCCGTTTGAGGTACGGAACCCTAAAAAGCACAGCTAGTAAGCCATAAGTTATTAACTATAACTTATCGTCCGGCGCCATACAAAGACACGTTTCCCGCCCTAAAAAATATTTTCATCTGCCACTCAAAGGCTTCGATAAATATTTATCACTCATTAGATGGAGTAATCTGAGGGGACGCCTGGGGGAGGCAGTCGCGGCCGCAGAATAAAACAGTTGAGATGGACTTCTTAGCTATAATCAAGAAAAGTCTATTAAGTATGACGTAGGCACCGTAAGAGAGAAGCAAATATTCAGAAGTGGGATAGAGAAGGTTATGGATGTTAATGATGATGGCATAGGTATCGTAAGATGATAGTGCTAGAACATATTATGAAGGAAAAAAAATCTTTCAATTGACAATTCAATGGGACTATGTCCATTAGACGGTTCCATTACAGACCAGCAAACTCAAACTTAAACTCAAATCATTTATTGCAACATATTATTATGAAATTTAATTTTTACTTTTTTATTTTTCTTCATTAACATGTTTTGTATAGTTATACATCTAACTCTATAAGGGTATGTATGGCAATTTTATTATTTCAAGATAAAAAGGCAAATAAACTACATTATATATTACTAGCTTTTACCCGCGGCTTCGCCCGCGATATAGTTTAATTTATGTTTATCTTGTCAAAAAAATATGGTAACTAAAACAGTTAGTGCGCCACAAAATATTAGCCCCAATTCAATGTGAAACGGTACACAAATATTGTAGCAAATAATCATTTTAAACCCAAAAAACAGCCAATCTCAACTAATTTGTTTCGTCATCGTTATCATCCGCAGCTTTCTTTGACCCACTGTTGGGTATAGGCCTCTCTCTTGCAGTGCCATCTGCCTCGGCTCTTTGCCGGTCGTGACCAGGCTCGACCGGCGGTATTGATGATATCGTCGAGATAGTCGACCCACCTTGCTGCCGCGCCGCACATAGCTGAGCGCTCTCACCTATTCAAGTACCCTAGTTGACCAGCTTGGTCACCACCGTCTTTCTTGGTCAAGAAGCGCTGGTTGAATTGGTTGCCACGCCATTGTAAACGATGTCATACGCAGGGCTTTTGCGACCGCCAATATCGCAGCCGTACTTTAACCGAATGGGTTTGCGCGTGGTGATGGCAAAAGGCCTGACGGTATGAAGCTGGTCCCATGGAAGTGTAGACGGCCCTTAGTATGGGACGCGACTTGCGTCGATATTTTGGCGCCGTCAGCGGAGCAGCACAAACGGCGCAAATATGCTAACCTCGGCAGTGCTTACATATTTGAGCCGTTTGAAATTGAGACATTGTGCGCGTGTTGGCCGGGAGCTCATTTTGTTTTCAAAAGTCTCTCTGAGCGTCTCGTGTACCCGCCGCGTGACCAAAATGCTGGTGTTTATTTGGCTCAACGTATAAGCAAGCTGATTGGCAATGCTGCCAGCATGTTGGGCACGCTGCTAACTGGCAGTAGGCTTGAGCATTTAGAATATCTTTAGACCTTCAAGGGTCTGTGCATGATTCAATTGCTTGTTATGTAGTAGTATTTTATGAAATTTTACATTATAAGTCTGTATTTAGTGGCAGTTAATAAAGGCACTTGCTCTATAAAAAAATCAAGTACCTTGAATTGTTGTCACTTTTCAAACCTAACCCGATATCAAAATACCTTTTACTTATAAATGCTTCTGTTGATTAAGATAAGGTAAGAGTGTACCCGCCCATAGGTTCCCGCCTTGTCGTGGCAGGAGAACTTAGTAGCCGAGGCTTATGGGCGGCGCTCGAGGTCTCCCGATTCTTTTTGGTCTTTTCCCCTTAGGCAGTTTAGAAGTTTGCACTCGAGGTTGGGCCGCTTTTCTGGGGTTTTTAAATATAGCAGCTGAGAGGCTGGCCGGCAAGTTGCGTGCCTCATGAGGAGTACCGCAACTAAGTGGGGCTGCACTTTTATCAATGTTCAATCCTAACCAAACCAACAGAATTTATGTTCGTGTCAAGGTCACAACTCAGAATCAAGGTTAATAACCTTAGTGTAACCTTAGTAATACATACTCATGCCATACTACTTTTAAAAATCAAGTCGATCCGTTTCTTCGTATATTAGCATGGATTCTGTACCATAAAGGTAGAATTAAGAAATATGTTTAACCTCTAATGGTGGTAACTAAAAGTATTTAAAAATATTTTTAATGTCAGGCGAAATGACGGCCCAGTATTAAACGTCATTGTAATATGTAGCATGGCAAAGGGAAAACTATTTTGTCCAATTTTAATGTCAGTTGTCATTGTCAATTCATACTTTATTTCCTCTTCGAGGAGCTATAATGGTGGAAAGACAATTTGTCCCTTTGCTATGCTAAGCGAGACATTTATAAAAGTCTGCAGTCAATGTATGTCACCTGTCATCTAATTACTTTTTGTGAATCCATGTTAGGCCCAATCAACCCAATATGGAACGCGCCATCGTAAATTTAATAGCAACTTAAAAAATGTTCTCTCTATCGAATGCCGAAAGTGAAAAAGAAACAGAAATAGTCTAATTAACTGTTATAATTTCGATGGTGTCTTCAAAATTGGGCCTTTTAGCGTAGTTGTGATAGGTGACAGTTTTGCTAACGCAAGATTTTGTCCTATCCTACGGGAATTATGCAATTTTCGGGATAAAATGTAGCCTATGCCCTTTCTCAGGCTCTAGACTATCTGTGTACCAAATTTCATTGAGATCGGTTCATTAGTTTTGGCGTAAAAGCGCGACAGACAGACAGACAGATAGACAGACAGACAGAGTTACTTTCGCATTAAGTAAGTAAGTTCGTATAGGCCGGGTGGCTAGCCCTGGTGTCAGAGTTTTTAGGCCGCCTGAAGGCCTCTGACATGGCTAAACGGTTAAAACAACTTTCGCATTTATAATATTAAGTAAGGATAATATATTATCAGTATGATGATATCCAAGGACTGCTCATCGATTGATTTGACAGATATTCGATCGACAGTTGTTTATTTTGACATTTACCTTCTTACTCAACATTTATCGTTATATTTTGGACATTTCACAAAATATCTTTATAAATTGTAGCCTATGTGTTATTCTGATGTATAAGCTATATTATTACAAAGTTTCATCTCAATCCGTTCAGTAGTTTTTGCGTGAAAGAGTAACAAACATACATACATCCATCCATCCATCCATCCATCCTCACAAACTTTCGCGTTTATAATATTAAGTAGGATTATTTTTCTAGATTATCTTTAAAAAAATCCTCTATGTAGATAAATTGATTATTATATTTTCTAGATTTTATTTAAAATCATTCGCCTAATGTGTAGTAGCGTTTGTATAATAGAATAATTTTTAGTTGTTTTATAAAACAGTTTTCCTTTTCGATATCTTTTAGATTATTTGGCAGTTTACTAAATATTTTTATAGCCATAGAGAACGTTATCTACCATGCACGGATCGCTTCGACTTTATACCTTTTGACACCGGCAAAATATTTTCAAAGAATAATATTGTTGACATAATATGTACGTTGATGGTATAATATAATATTGTAGTGGCCAAAATAAAGCGTATCGAGGCAGCGACTTTAAAATTAGGTTTGAAAGCTGGTGGTACTTAGGGAATGCAATCCCGGTCGATATTTTTAATCCCGGTATTGTCGGGATTGACCAACCGAATAATTGTGTAAAACTTGTGTTTTTTTTAAATTACATAGACATAATTAAAAGCTCTTGGCTACGGTAAATTATGTGAGCGTAATAATAGAAGCGCTAGCAATACAAATTTTATCATATTTTCTAGACTAATTCTCAATTTTTCTCAAAATCTTTGTATCAATTTCGTATTAAACTATTATAAATTCAAAATTCGTGTGCATATCTAAAGAATATGTTGCATTAATGATAGTTTTTCACTGGTTTTCTATATTTACTCGTAGTCATGTTTTGCTACATTCATTAAAGTTCAATTTCAAGGCGGCTGTACGTAGCAACATCAGCAGATAATAGTGTGGTAACGAAGACAAACGTTGCTATAACTTACGCGTCAGCAGTCGTAGTTTTACTGTAGTCTGATGCTGCCGTGTGAAGTTAGATAATGAATCGTATCTTTAGACTCAAAATCGTGCATGGATTAATTGATGTGTATGTACAAAAATCTTTCACATTTAATAGGATCATTTATGGTGATTCGAAACTTTAATTATACTAGAATATAGTGCAGTAGCTAATCCAGTCCGGAATGCAAATAAATAGGGGTTCTCGTTCATAATTGCTACACGATTTTTAAGATTCATTGGGTCCCAGTAGCTCTATAAATAACTAAAGTCATTTTTTCGGTACAATATTCGTAATATTGTGTGTGTTTCTCATACAACATAAGCGCATATCCAAATGTGCTATATCTGAACTAAAATTGAAATAACCTTTCAAGAACTATTGTAGAAGCCGTCTAATACACTAGATTATATGCAAATTGCTACATTATGCGTAATATCTTTGATTTTTGGTAATCCCGTCAATCACCGAGATCCCGGTCATATTTTGACCGGGAATCAATGCCGGTAATAGCAGCTGGGATCCCGGTATTTCGGGATCCGGGTATCCCGGTATTGCATACCCTAGTGGTACTTGATAAAGAATCTATTGTCTCATCAAAAATTAACAATTTTGCTTATGTGAAAACTCTCTTACTATTTAAATTATTTAAAAATATTTAAGGAAGTTATGCCTAGGCTAAATCCTTCTTCACCGGTTATACTTAGTCAGGTACTGCGTTAGTAGTTACTCTGTTTATCAATCTAACCTGTGGTCATAGCGTTCGACGGCGGGGTTGTAACAGATTGTGGTGTAAAGTGTATTTATAACGGCAGGCCTTTTTAATGTACGGTCCCTTAAATCGGATTAAATGACTCCGGTTGATGGGCCCCGAGGAACAACGTGGGAAACTTCGGCTGCTCCCGCTTTGTTTTTGGACTTTTGTTGATTGGCACGGAAATAGAATTATTATGATGAGGGTTCCTTTTTGGTACAGTAAATAATTGGATTTTTTGTTGACTTTTGGAGCAATACTCCTCTATAGATTGATTTAGGCGCCGTGAGATGTCCGATGCTTGCTTATGCGGGGTTATTTTTGATTAAGATATTTTGTTTAAAATTTTGAAAAGTAAGATGTAAAAAAATCGATAAAATATGTGTTTTAAATAAATAGTTTATCGTTTTTAGGGTTCCATACCTCAAACGAAAAAACGGAATTATTTTAGGGTCACTTTGTTGTCCGTCTGTCTGTCTGTCCATCTGTGTGTATGTCAAGACTTTTTACCTCGAGAACGCGTTAAGATATCGAGTTGAAATTTAAACTGAATACGTACATCTACGGTCTCTTGCAGTTGTGTAAACGAAAAACTTCTCAGTTAATGTTTAAAAAAGTTAGAACCGCTTATGTACTTAAAAAACGCATATTTCGAAACTCACAAAAATCAAAACCTACAGGGCACTTCCCGTTAACAGAGAACTATTAGTTAACGAGAAGCATTGTCTCAAAGTACACATAAAGGAATAAATCTGAAAACTGTACATTTTTATTTAAATCACAAAAAAATGGGGCCTCAAAATTCACAAAATATGGGTTCAAAATTCAAAGTGAGTAAATCGTATCATGTAACACATGCTAAAACAGGTTTTTAATTATTTTAACAATGTGTGATTTTCGAAGCATGCCCAAGCAGCACGCAAGCGTTGCCGACATCAAATATACAGCACAATTAGAACTTAGAGTTTTACTGGTGACCTATAAAGGTGTCAAGAAAATATTATTTACTTATAAAAGTGATTAAACCGTTATTATACAACTAAAGCTGTACTAAATCTTTATAAAATACTCCGTGTAAACTCAGGGCTTTAAAACAGAATATTTGAACTCCACTTTAAAACCCTAAGCATTTTTGACACTTCAATCTAATTTCATCCTTCAAGCTGCATAGAGGCTGTATTTTGCATGTGATCACTTACTTACTACAGCTATAAGTTTTAAAATGGTATCACTTTATACTTGTTTCTGTATAATGGTATATGAAAACTCCTTTCTAAAGCTTATTATTAATGCGTAATTGTACACTATTTTAAAACCAATAGTTTTATAACTTCTGTCAAATATGATTTTAGAGAACTATAATAATAAATTAATTCTGTAATCTTATAGAAAGTGCGTAGTAAAGCCACGGGACCTAAAATACTCTCCAGATATATTTTAGGCTGTATAAAATCTGTCGCCATTTTCGAACAAATAACAACAAAAGAAAATATATGATACGTCTATTAATTCATATCTTAACGATTGCCGAAGTTATAATTATGATTTTCAGCTACTTAAATAAATTATTTGTGGTACCTTTTGTGCAATATTGTTCAACAATCTTATGATTCTAACCTCAAAACCTTAAACTAACTTACTTGCTTTGGTAATATTCCTCGTGAAGTCTTCAGTATTTTGCGGGCGCGTGAATATTTTTCCACAAAACTATGCACTATTTCACAGTAAATATGAATTGGCACGTTGAATCTTCAATTATCACTACTTAAAGTCCAACATTTATTCTTGACTTAATTATAACTTCACAGTAAATCGGCGGTCCACCATTATCATAACTACATAAAAAGAATAATATGTATTATGTGGTTATTGTTTCATAAATTTCACATTGTAATTCTCTTATAAAACCATGAAGAACTATTATCTTTTTAAGAAACTTATAATAGAATATAACATTATATAGGCTGTATAACATGGGCCCAATTTTTACTTATAGAGGCTGTATAAGCGCTTATACAGCCCTAGTACAGCCTCACTATACAGCCTGTGGCGTACAAATAAACTAAAATACAGCTTTTATACAGCCTGTCGTGCTGCTTGGGATGACGAGAAATGTGAAAAAAAAACTTTTTTGACGATGGTTGGTCTCTATACTATATAGAGATTTTAACAACTTACTTCCCAAATTTGTAAAATTTTCTGGATTTTTACGGAACCCGCGATGTGCGAGCCTGACTCGCACTTGTTCGGTTTTTTGTTAATTGTTTATCTACCGCTTATCTATGGTAATGAAATAAATATTACCTATATATTGGGCATGCAAGCATAAGTTTAAAATCGTGAGCGTAAAATTGATATAATTTTGAAATTATGTTTTTTATCGACGGTCGTTGGTTTTATTTACATTGCATTTCGACTTGAATTTCTAAAAGCTAGAAATACCAGGTAGGTATATTAAATGGTACAAAACAATCAAATAAAACATGATTTAAAACTGTGCAGATCAAGTTTGCAATCAACGTATTCGCTATCTACGCTTTCACGGGTCGTGATATGACGGCAACTATAAGTGGGTGTAAAGCTAGCATTATAATTTTACTGAATACCTACCACTTTTACAAATCTGACACAATTTTCAAAACACTATGTGTAAAGCAAGTTCGCAATCAATGCATTCAGACTTACGTATTCACGGGCCGTGCGATGACGCGGCAAAGGCGCCTGATTATGCAGAATTGACGCAGCGCACTGATTACAATAGGGCACGTGTAGATTGCGCAGTGTGCACTCGGCTTTACTTTGTAAGGCTCCATTCATAGCAGTATTTATTCCGCGACAGTTTGTAGGGGACTGGCCTCAGAACAATAACTGAAACTATTGACTGCCTCGGTGGCTTAGCGGTTAGTGACCCCTGACTTCTGGGCTCTTTGGTCGTGGGTTCGGTAGGAGTTTGCTCTTTGTCTGTATATTATTACATTTATATTATAAGTATGTATTTAAACTGGTATGTACTTGGCTAGACGGGATGACAACAGGTGGACCAAGGCAGTCACCGAGTGGTACCCGAGAGAAGGACGAAGATATAGAGGGAGACCACCAGCCCGATGGTCGGATGACGTCATCAAACTTGTCGGGAAGCAATGGATGAGGCTAGCCAAGACCGGAAAGAATGGCGAGAAAGAGAGGAGGCCTATACTCAGCAGTGGGTGGAACAGGCTGAATAGATAGATGTATTTAAAAATATGTATATGTAGTTTATACTTTGCTTAGTTTGGGGTCAGAGACCGTGTGTAAGATGTCCCCTAATATTGAACAAAAAATTCTGGAGGATTGTCTACATATGGACTGGTCCGAGGTGAATAACCTTCCTTATTGAAGAGATGTAGTAGTGTAATAAAATAATGATGACTGGGATACAAGATACCATCATCGTTATTTAAAAAACCTCTTAAATAATACAAACTTAGAATTTGTAATTTCTTTAGAAATATACCGTCTTACCACAAAACCTTTAGGCACGCTTTAGAGAAAGTTTAACAATACAAATTGTACGGTTAAACAGTGATTAGAGCGTGTTTAAATCTTTTGTGGTCTGGCGGGGAATTTTCGATAGATTTCTAACTAAGTAACTTCGAACTATTTCTAACTAATCAACTAACTGATAAGAGATTTCTAATGCAAATTGCATCCAGTGTGCGGTCTTGCTATTACTATACACCTTAGGTACGATCGAGTAGGATTCTTAGTCTACACTTGCCAGTACCTGGTCTCCATAAGGGAACACCAACTACATGAGCCATCTGTCCTGCATGCTACATGCTTCATGCGAAATATCGTCGACCGCCAGTGGACGTCCATAACTACATCTGTGCTTTAATGACCTAATAATCTAATGACCATATTCAATTGGCCCATAAACTGGCGTTACAAAGGACGCATAATAATTTCCAATGCGAAACGTACGCCTGGGGAGCGGTTATCGAAACGTGGAACCTGATTTGTTCTGGTCACTGCCTGGGCAAAGATTACTCAGTACTGAACCGTTTATTTGAATATGTAATGTACAATCGGTATTATGTTACAGAATTTCAACGTTTACATATTAGTATACCTACACGTAAAAAAATAATTCTCACTTTATACATTTGTAGTTTTGCCATTAAACAAATGGTTCTATAGTAAAATTACTTAAAATGATGATTCATGTACTTGTGATGATGATGTCTTCCACGCCAATTTTGGCTACGGGTACGGTGGAAAAACATTACCTTGTATTATACCTACATATAAACACTCGTATTTTTTTGAGTTAAGGGTTAACTAAATGTTGACTATGTACTATGACTATGTATATTATTAGTCTATGAATTTGATAAATTAAAAGTATAGCAACTGATGTACATTGAATTAAAATAATAATTTATTGAAACTAAAACTAGTTTACTTACTATAAAAAAAAAATATAAAAAAAAATAATTTATTTAAAAAAAAACATCAAAGTCAACATTACACTTGAAAAGCAAAAACATTAAATAAATAACACACACACACACACACACACACACACAATTGCCTGAACTAGGTTAAACCTGTGTTTCAGGCTGAAAAAGAGCAAAACATGCTAAACATATATAAATAAAATAACTATTTGCTACCTAAAACTAAGTAAAATACTGCTAAAACTGATTACAGTGCAATCGTGTGACGTACTACCTAAAAACCTACCTAATGTTTTATTCATTACTAAAAAATTGAAGACTAAGCTATAAAATATACGTCTACCTAATAATTAAAAATTGCACGCGAAATTTGTATACCTATAATAATTTGGAAGTTAAAGATTGCATTTTCATCTCATTTCACTATAAACAACAATTTTACCGTATCATCGTACGACATATTGTGAAGGACTTCCGTGATTCGTTTTTTGCAGTTATTGTAGTTGACCGGGTATATATTAACTAACGCGTTTAACCTATTGTAGAGAAGCGGCCCAAGAAACCTGTAAAATTAAGAACTAAAAGCATGTTTTGAGTTTGTTAGTTGAGGGCAGACATTAAAATTCCGTCTTTTGTTAGTAATTTCTGCGCTATAGGGAAGAGCTGCGTGCTGTTTTAGAACGATGTTTAGTATGAACAACTGCCTTACTGTTAGTACATTACATGATTCATAGAGTAGTTTAGTAGGAAAAATAAAAGGACGACAGGTAGCAACTTTGAGTATCGCTCGTTGGGCTCGCTCTACAGTTAGTAATATAGTTTTACCCGCACCACCCCATGAAGTTATGCAATAAGTTATAATAGACTGACAGAGAGCGAAATAAACCTGTCTGATTAGTTTTAAATCCGCGACATGTCGCATTTTTTTAAAAACAAACATTAATTTACGAAGTCTGTTATTTAAGGCTTCCAAATGTAGTCTGAAAGTTAGAGTACTATCTATTATGACGCCTAAGTATTTCATTTTATTTGTGATCTTTATCGCGGTACACTTGCATTGGGTATTCACATGGTCTTGACAATAATGGGCAAAAATTTCTAAAACTTCTTCAGTTGACTTTTTCTTTCTCATGCTAAAATTAATGTAATATGTTTTATCTGTATTCAATGTTAATAAATTATGCTGAAGCCATTTGTTTACTATATTAAAACCAGTTTGCGCATATCTGTAGACCTCTTAGAATCAGCGGAAAAAAGTAGAGCAGTGTCATCGGCGTACGAAATGATGGTGCCGTGGTTTAGTTTTAAATTACATAGATCATTAATGTAGACCAAAAACAGGGTTGGTCCCAAAATACTTTCCTGGGGAACTCCAAAATTTGTGTTTTCCAGGTCAGAACTGAAAATATTACCAATTTTTACACATTGAGTCCTCTATGGCCCGTAAACAAATAAATGGGACTAAAATCACAGATAAACTAAAATGTTACTTTTTCACAGTTAATAATTTGATTGGTTGTTGACGTCAAACTATTTTAAATTTATTCGGTTAACGGTGTACCTAATTGAATTGAGTTCAATTTGCAGTATCGATTCAAAAACATGGCCGTTTCACTAGACGAACGTAGCACAGACACAAAACGAGAAGATCTAACAAAAGGTTCGGAATGATTGGCCTGCTCCGACACGGACATTCGCAAACAAAAATGATACGATTAAAAAAGGAACACAGAAATAATTCGGATACTCCTTCTCCCTTCCTCGTGGCGTAACAAAAAAGACTCGATTAAAAAGGCACGCAGAAATGGTTCGAATAGTCTTCATTTCTTCTTTGTTGCACTTTCCATCTCCTGTGAGTCATTTACAGTACCTCTAGCATGGAAAATGGATTAAACCATTTATCCTCTTTTAATGACAGTTGTCAATGTCAATCTATAGTTTGTTCCTTTTCGGAAGAAAGACAATTAATCTATAAGCAATTATAGGGGTGCACGGGTATTTGAAAAATATTCCACCATAAATATCAAACAAAAGTATATTAATAGTAGCGAAAAAGAGTTTCTTTCATTTCAGGTGATCTGATTGTGCTTAAGTTACAGAAATTTGAAAACGCAGTGGGCATGGCACGGAAAATTAATGACCGGTGGGGTTGAAAAGTGAGGTTTCAGTGACGTCATTCATTGTTGCATTACGTCGCTATATAACGGTAATTGTTTAATTAGTAAAACAGAGCTTTAGTATCTACTTATTGCAGCTGTATTTCCAGACATAAGCGCTGTTCAGGACCTCCCATACCAATATGATTTTTATTTGCTTTAGAGTATAAATTAATTGACGCAACATTGGTACGGTAATGGTATCTATGCTGTATTGCGACTCGTTCCTGTGCTTGAAATAAATATCTACAGCCCTCGTGGCCACCTATGCTACACGCGCTATGGCTGTCCGCGTGGTAGGTAAATCGCACGTTTACTGATTACAAACTTACATGCTCGTTCGTCACTACGGTGCGCGCCTGCCACTGTTGTGTACCGAACTCTGAGACGCGAAGGCATAATTCACGTTCCAACCGTTTGTATGAAGACGGAATACTGCATTGATATCATTACTGTGACACTGGAGTAAACGGAATAGGTTTAAAAAGCAATCGGTCTTTAAACGTGATTGTAATAATTAGATATTTGGTCCTATTCTTATGTAACAAGAACAAACCACAGATAGAACACTCGCTCTGTCTAGGATAAGAGGATATCAAATTAAAGGTCACGAAGAACTAAAAGGGTTTCCTATTTTGCCCGTAATGGAATTGATTTAGATGGTAAAGGGAGCCTTTTGTAACCCTTTTAGTGTAGATTTTTTCGCTGAAAGTAAGTAGTTTGTGATATATTTTGCTAGTACCTAAATGGAGAATCATATTGAAACACTTTAGAATTATTATTTGTGGTGAGGTATATTTTTGAATATCAAAGTTCGATGTCGGATACCTATTACTTACCTTTTGTTGTAAAGGTCTGCTATGTAAAAAGTACTATGCAACCTTTTACGTTAAATAAGGTAATAAAATTAAATAGCCTAGGCCCAAAAAGGGGTGTTATGATAAAATTTGCGTGTTCTGGTAGCTGGTAGGTACAATAAATTCATTTAATCGTGAGAATTTAACTATCACACAATTTAAAATGCTTTAGCAATTGTAATTACCTATATGCCTATAAGTTTCTTTGAGAAGTTTAACTATCATTTAACAAGGCTTTAAAAATCTTCATAAATACTGTGGTATCGAAATACACAGTTATAGTTATGTATTGATGAAATTCCACTGTTACAGGATAGTACAATTTCGATAAAATTAATAATAAAAATTGTTCGATACATTTCAATATCATCGATCTGTGAAATAATATTATAATAATTATTTATGTTATGTACTAACTACTACATACTAATATTATGCTTACATCTATCATTAAAATTTATATGAACACCGGATACAACTCACGATCATTTGAACGGTCGAGCCGCTATGCGTCCGACCGGTTTCAGAGTAGTTAGTACTCCTTCTTCAGGGAATACGCGCGCCCCCGACAACGGACGCCCGCATAGCGTCTCGACCGTTCAAATAATCGTGAGTTGTATCCGGTGTTCATATAAATTTTAATAATGAATCCTCACGCTAGTTTGAATGAAGTAATTACATCCATTAATTAATATTTATGTGTAAAATGTGTTATTTGATTGTGTATCTCGTGTATATTTCAGATCAATGGCACAAGGTACTGTTTAGATTATCTGTCACATCGTTAGTGATGGACGTAGAGTCAATAGAGACAGAAACAATTACGAATCGGTCCGTACTCAGAGCGACAGTCTGAAGAGCGGGCCAAAAAACGCACCCTCGTTCCTGACAAAATCCCCTGTACATTTCCAAAAAAGGAACGAACGGAAAAAAAGAACAGCATAAAAGGTTTAGTGACATCGTTCCGTTCAATTTTCGTGATTCCCCAGCTCGGATAGACAGACGGATAGAGATTTTTGATGTGAAAAAAGTGGGAATAGTCAGAACCAAGGTAAAAATGTAACCGAAAACATTTCCAAATACATTTTTCGAAATTGAAGGCAATTTCATTTGAAATTGCCAGTGGATAAAATCATGATGCATTTGGACAGACGTGTCCTTTCATGAAATATAAAATGGTTAAAATATAAGCTTTTAGAATATTTTTTGAGTGTCAGTTTCACTCGGTACTGGTTTAAAAGAGATGCAATTACATTTACAATTTTGAACTTTATGGTCAGAGTTTTCATGTTGAAATAACGTGGTAATTACCAATGTTTTACCAAATTTTCGCACTGTTAATTATAACGCATTCATTCCATAATTTTACTTCATATTTTGTTGTGAATTGAAACTAATTTCAATGATAAATGTTTTCCTGGAGCTAGAATGGTAAAGTTTACCGATCATCCATCCATCCATCCATCAGCCGAAGTACGTTCACTGCTAGACATAGGCCTCCCCTATGGATCTCCAATAAGACCGGTTGGAAGCGACTTGCATCCATCGCGATCCTGCGGTCTTAATGAGGTCATCCGTCTACCTTGTGGGTGGACGTCCTACGCTGCGCTTGCCGGTACGTGGTCTCCGCTCGAGAAATTTTCGACCCCATCGGTCATCAGCCCTCCGCGCTATGTGCCCCGCCTACTGCCATTTTAACTTGCCAATCCGTTGGGCTATGTCGGTAACTTTGGTTCGTCTACGGGTCTCCTCATTTCTGATTCGATTTCGCAGAGAGACTCCGAGCATAGCCCTCTCCACAACACGTTGAGCTACTTGGAGCTTACTAATAAGGCCCATAGTGAGTGACCACGTTTCTGTGCCATAAGTCAACACTGGCAACACACATTGGTCGAAAACTTTCGACTTACTTACTTACCGATATACATCATTATATTATTATATGTGGAGCAACACCATAAGCATTACCATTACATTGCCTATATACTCTTCAGTGCAATTCAGTTGACAACAATATAAGTTTACAACAACTTTATTAAGTTGAAAGTTTATAATAATATCATTAAATTTTTCTTAATTAACTTGTACGCGTCTGGTGGTGTTGTGGTCAAGTAGGTAGTTCGTCGGTTTTTATTCTAATAATCAAAATATTTGCGGTTAACATGTTTTTACTAGTCTATATAACAGTATTACCACAAAAATATCATTATTTCTTTGGATCATGAAAAGATCGGAGAAAAAACATTATTCCTGGATAAGAAAAGAAACCGAAAATGTATTCCATCTCAAAACGTCTCTATACCAATTTCCTAGACTCAGAAAATGCTTATTAGAGCTCAAGATCTATATTATGTGATCGTATAGCGTTATTTATTTACCCATATTTCGTCTCCCAATATTGATATGGGCTCATTTATCGTAACGTTCAATATTTATACCGTGTAGAACGTCAACGCGACCCAGTTCTGAGTATAGAAACATTAGAAAATGTAGAGAGACAACTTAATAATAAATAATGTGTTTTTGAAGAAAGTAAGACATCAGACCGTCGTTGCGTTGAGAATTATTAATTTTAGGTGATACATACTTTTACGTAATAAAAAGACTTTACGAGGTACACACATCTAATATTCAAAATATTGGCCAGTCTATGCACAAAGGTAAATCAACAGATTTTCACTTTGGTGCCTAAACTGGCCACTATTTTGGATTCCAGAAATGTTTAACTCGTAATCCACTACCTGGTCATGACAGCTCAATGAGTTTTAGTAGAAAACATAATAATAAATCGTTCCAATACAAATAATAAAATTGTCATACCCTTATAGGGTTATATGTATCACTATACAAAACATGTTAACTAAGAACCGCATGTAAATTTCATATGTTGCAATAAATGATTTGACTTTGACTTTAGTAAACTTACAATGAGTACCTAATTTGACTGTCTCGGTGGCTCAGTGGTTAGTGAAACTGACCTCTGGATCAAAGAGGCGTGGGTTCGATCCCCAACCAGGGCAAGCATTTATGTTATGAACTTAGGTGTTTGCTCTGTGTCTGTATATTATTTAGATACTATTTATATAAGTATGTATTTAAAATATGTATATGTAGTACATCAGTCTCTGGTAGTCATATCACAAGCTTTGCTTAGTTTGGGGTCAGAAACCGTGTGTAAGACGTCCCCCAATATTTGTTTATTTATTTATATAATTTATCGGAAAATATTTGAATTATGCGCGCTGACCTAGTGAATCCACCTTACGTACGTTTTGATAGGTCCACAACCACACTTTGTTTTGATTATTCGTCCTCAAGGACAGTAGAAAAATAGTTTAAAGTTATCCTTCTACTCTTTCCTAATAAATTATATTCCAACACAGCTGCTAAAAGCTCTGCTATCAGATGTCGCCGCCGAGACCTGGGCTCAGATGTTCGACGCAATCAATCAAATCTTGCGCCGACAGCAGTACGTTCCACTAGTGCTTAATTCCCGAGAGATTTCAATACTGCGTAAAGGTTTCAGCAAGAAATGGTAGGCGTGAGAGTGCTTAGAAAACTTGCTAAAGTGAAAGTCGTTAACCCCAGACAAACAGCATAAAATGGGGTGTTATAATATTCGTACATAGTATCAGCTTTCAAACGAAACATGTAAAGGTCCATCTGTACATAGCTGTCCACATGTAGCTACTTACATGTATTTCTCATCTAACAAACTATGTCTCCCACTAGGTAGGTACATTTAATTGTTAAAATTTAATATTTTGAGCAACTCAACTAGAGTTATAGAAAATAGCTCCACAGGTGCTAAAATAATGTAGGTAATAGATGTAAGATATGATATATTTTACCTTTATTGATGTACTACCACAATGAGAAGAAAATTCACATGCTTTGGTAATGATGGGACGGGCCTTGGACGTCGAATGAACAGGAAGCGAGTCACAGAGAACGAGAAACGGTGGAATCTTCCTTTCCTACGCCGAATCCAGGCTGGAATAGATTAAATTAGGAATAAGTTTCTTAATTTTAGTATCTTAAGAAAATCAGGAAGAGATATTAGGCTGTCTGGAGGCTTATGTACGTTTCAAAGGCAACTTGCACAATATGTATGGTATTTTAAAGTCTAACTAGTTTGCTGGCTGAGAATTACTAGCGTTTATTAGCATTTGGTGGGCTTGGTTATGTACAGTACAAGTCCAGTAATTTTTATTGAGAAGAACTGTAAAGAGTAGTAACTTGCCTTGCTATTTTGTTATAAAGATAACAATATCTAATATAATTTTAGCCAATTTTAAGGATTTTTGCCGCTGTCGCCAGGTTAGAAGTTGTCCTGCAAGCTCTGGGATCTTTTATATGGAGCTGAAGACTTTCGGAGGCTGGGAGAATGTCAAAGACTGGAAAGAGTATCCTGAAACGAACATCAAATAATTAGATTTGAATATTTAGGTTACATATGCAAAGAATCGTAGTCCAATTGCAATACTTTACTTACCATTCAACTTTAAATACTGCATATTCGTTTAGCAGTAATCTTGTATTAATATTTATAGGTATTTCGAGCAATTTTATCCGATAATTTTACTAGGATTTAATATTTACACTTTACAATAACAATGGTCGAAAGCCGGGCCAAAAATCACTATTGCCAGCGCGTGATTTTACAAAAAGAAACAGTTGTGGTGTAATATTATTGTACGGTAATATTTGTTCAAAGAGAAAAGCGTTAAAACAATGGCATAAGATTGTATTGTATTGTCATCAGATTAGATGACTATTATTCTAGCTACATTGTGTAAAGAAAATAGTTTAAATCGTAATTATAGAAATAACAGGGAATCTGTAAAAGTAACGGAATATTTAATTTAATTTTATGGGAGGCAACATTGTAATAAACTACCAGTGACGTCACTGACATAAAGCGAATATGCTCCTTAACGCAAATATTGCAGTTATTTGGATTATTAGCGTTAAGATCGTTTGTTGCCTTATGCGTTCTATTGCTAGTATTGCATTTAATTGCGTTGTTGGGCTTATGTTCCGAATGAGTGTTTTTAGCTTTGATGGCATTATGTGCGCTATGGTGATTATTTGCATTATTGGCCTTTTTAGCAGGAACCGTGTTATTGCAAATAGTTGTGTTAGTGCGCTTATTGCAGTTAAATCAATCGTATAAAAACTAGTTTAGTATAAAAGAGCGAGGGGAAACCAGCTCCGGGACAGTTGAAGCCGGAAATTCGAGGAGGCCGTACCTCTGACGGATACAGTTTAAGTCGGGAATTCGAGGATGCCGTACCTCGGATGGAAATAATACACAGTTTAGTTCGGAGGCCATTTCTCTGATGGATTATCGGGAGTTTTATTTCGCGTTGTCAAATCTTTGTTAGAACTATCGGAAAAGTGAAAATTAGTGACATCGGCTTTGTGATAGTGTAATTCAGTGCGGATCGTTTTATATAAGTGAAATTATAATGAAATATAGTGCAAATTGAAGGAGAAACTTGCGGATTGATTTTGTTCGATTTGCATAAACGTTTGCGTGCCGCTAAACTACTTTGGAAGGGAAAGCTAGCCGTCTACGAGGACGAGAGCCATAGGATGGAACATCATCAATTGGTGAGGCAATTCCGATTTATTTGTGGGAGATTGATTTGTAAAAGTATACGACTTTTAAACAATTACAAAATACCTACATTATTCATATTAAGTCTGGCGTGTATTTAGTTGGATCTTAAAAATACTTGATTTATTTCAAAGAATCTTTTGATTGGATACCCTCAATCTCTTACGCACAATCTTACTTTTTATTTGTATTGTTGATTTGTTATTTGTGTGCTTGCTTGTTCTTACTGTGCCCATTTGCAGGTTTGGACTTTCCTCTATGAAATATATTGTGTTTTTCTATACCTAAACGGATTATATTAAGCGCCTTATTTTTAATATTGCGGAGTGTAATATTAATTTGATTACTGCGCTTCGATTATAGCGTATGCCAAAGTTCAACGGAACCTTGAAGATTTATGATTGTACCTACATTTATTTATCTTGATGATATTTGTTTACGTGAAATACCCGGATTTGAAATATATGTTTTAATCTTCGAAAAGTCATACGTATTTTTAGCGTACTCGAAGCGTTTAGTGTACTCAAATTCATAGTACCAATATTTGGAGATTTACTAAAGTGTATTAATCTTTAACAGGGATTGTCCCATGTTTACGATCATATTTGTGTAACATGTTTTATATGAATGATTTTAATGTTCAGAACTAACAACTATTCATTGTTATAGTGCATTTTCTAAATATTGTAATATTTAGAGTACTCAAGTTAGTAGTACAGACATAATTACATTATGTAAGAAATCTGAAGGTCCTATCAAAGGATAGTTGATACTTTGGAAATTCACAGGAGTTTTTAGAATTGACTTTGCTTTTACACAGATATTTCATCATTCAATTTTAGCTATTTTACTCACAAGAGTTGAGTGCCGTCAGGGCTGGGGTTTTTAGCTGTAAATGCCTCTAAAAACAGACCATCTATCTGGGGATCAGTAGCCTCTCGACCGTATGGCGGGTGAACCATTCCACATTACAGAGAAGTTCAATTTACTGACTATGAACCAAAGGCTTGAAGCTGTTACTAAATTTAACTTATTAATAAGTAAAGTCTTTCTACAAGCAGATAACTATAAATATGATCACACTTTGACTGTCCTTGATGAGCATTCCGATTCTTAGAGTGGGAGACTCTAAATTGTACTATCGTTTATATTTAACTAAGTTTTGGATATTCTTTGATGTAATTCCTTTAATGTTAAGACGGCTATACCAGAGACGTAGGTTCTCTTAGCTAGCTGTGAAAATATAGGTAGGGAAATAGCCTAGGTAGGTAGGTAACTTCCATAGGGTCTAGGGGATTCTCTTGGTTCCATTCTTTGGGACTTAGGGAAACCCCACAGCTAACTTTTAGATCGGATCCCTCATATATCACCATATGAGGTTAATTTTGGGGGAAATGGAGGAACCTGGGTTCCTCCATTAGGGGCTTCGGACACCGTAACCGAAGATTGGGACAATTTGCAAAAAATATAGTCTTGCCCCCTTTTGTGAAGACATGACAGACAGACAGCATTGACAAAAGTAGTATAGCCCTTCTGGCTGTTCTCATAACAACAATACGGAGGACTCCTGCCCAAGTCAGGTCAGACGAGGGAGACTATTTGGCGCGGTGGAGGGGCGCCTTACCTATGCCGTGATATCTGTTGTTATGCTATTAAAATATGATATTTTTCTATTTAAAGTTATAATTCCCAAGGATTCTAACAATTTTATTAATCAAGAGGAAAGTGATTTCATAACTGTCTCTTGAACCATTTGAAGCAATGTTTATTCATCATCTTAATATTTGTACTCTATCCTTTAGGAATTAGTATTATGTTCTCTTGATAGCTCTAAGGAAATTGTGTAGAATGGGAAATCTTGACTCTTTAGGTTTACGGTCCCCAAGTAGTCAATATGAGTATGAGTTTTATTATGCGTTAGAAATATCTTAGCTGTAGGTCATTTTGTAGTGAGTATTAGAATTTTAGGTTGTTTAAATATCGGTTAGGTAGTTTCCAAAATCACCATAATCTGGGTTTTGCGGATCACAGCGTTGGGTTCACACTAGACGATCATTGGCCATATTTAGTTCATAGTTAGTTCTTATTTAGTTTATTAGTCCTTTAAATTTAATTAAGAATAACTTTAGTCAGCATGGTAGGTCGTGGGTAGACGGTTACATTATTTAAATAATTTTGGGGTATACATGTATAGAGACACATATATATTTTATATATAGGGGGGGATTTTTACAAACACTTTTATAACCGCTGTGATAAGTTGTAAGTAATCGAAGTATTTATAATATACTTGCTTTTGCTCGCAGCTCCGCCCGCGTAATATTTTGATTTTTGTCTCAAAAATAAGTTCCCTTGACTATCCCAAGGGAATTTATTTCCGAGATAAAAAGTAGCCTATGTCACTTTGCGTTATTCAAACTATGTCCATACCAAAATCAAGTCAATCCGTTGCTCCGTTGCTGCGCGAAAGAGGAACAAACCAACAAACTTTTCGGATTTATAATATTAGTAAAGATCTAAGATTTCATTTAAATAACAATTTTAATAGGTAATATAATTAGGATTCAGTTAATTGATTAACTTATTTCATGTAAAACATTAGTTCGTTTACATCTGTATCAAATGATTAACATTTGATTAGCAAATCATTTGTAAGTTTGTATTAATTAACGTTAAACTTATTCTTAAAACGAAAAAAAAAACGAAGGGATCTATCGTAACTTTTAAAAACGACAAGAAAATCAAAACGTTTTTTAAATGCACATCATGTATTAAATTTTATTTGTGCTATTTGTTGAAGACTCTCACATGTAGCTGATTGTATCCACTCTATCAAGTCCAATATCAATTTACCTAAAATTAAATATACATTTAGAAAAAATCAAAATAAATAAGCTTGTCATGAGCTTACAAAACAGCATAAATCTCGAAGAACAATACTCACTCCGCAAAACTAACATCACGAGCTCACACTAAAAGTGTACTTAAACAAGAGAAATGAACACATTTCTCTACAAACGTCTAGCACAAACCTCATTTCTCACGAAATCTGAACCTGCTTAATATTCCACTCGCTCATTCGCTTAAATTTCACAAAACGTCCTCACAGGCTCACACTAACCGCAAAATTACGACAACTCGTCTCCAACTCTTAGACTCGAGATCGTCAAAAGAACTTAAACCAGGCGCTTGTAAAAGACAGGCCGTCGTGAAAAACCCACAAGTGTCACTTGAAAAGTTATTCCAGTGAAATAAATATTAATGGTGGGAAGTTGAGGTGGGGAGCCCATCTGACACGTGGAAGCCGGCCGACCAAGTGGTAAAGTTTGCGGTGGGCGCATTCTATGAGCCAGAGGAGCTCAATGTTAAGCAGTTCTCTCGTTTTAGTGTCTGCTTGAAGTAGAGCTCAAAGGTTTTGTAATGAGCGTAACCTACCTGAAAGTATCATTTTCTACTTATGGGAGAGACAGAATTTGGCAGCCCTTTGACTCGCGCTTTCAGGGAAATAACAGATTACGTATTATTATCTAAGCATAATAAAATACGTTATCTAACTATGTAAAATAACTATCTCATATTATCAGGTGAATTATATGTTACGCTCTCTTTTCAGTGAAAACTTTTGTCTTTGATGTTTTACAATCATAATCATTGCTACATATTTTCATTGATATACCTTTTCTATTTGGTCTGAGGTTATAGGTACCTAAGTATATACATTATACATGTCAGAGGCCTTCCGGCGGCATCAAAACTCTAACACCAGGGCTAGCTACCCGGCCTAATATGTACAAACAACAACAAATAAACAAACAAATCATTTATTTTGAAATAATAAATGTGTTACAGCGATACATGATCCAAAGGCTCCTGAACTAGTCTAAGTATATATGTAAGCTTACTTTTTACCTAAGTTTTTTAATTAAAATAAATATAATTCACCTACTTTATTTTATAGTACAATTTGTCATTTTCTTGTCTCACTAATTAGGATCTCGTGACTAGCAACGAAACGAAAATAGAATTATTTTCTTCTCGCACCGCTGACTCCCGGGTGCGGTAAACTACATCTTTACAAATAATCGTGGCAAATACCTCCACCAAGTGGGCACGAGGGGGCTATTACCCAACTTGAGAGCCTCTGCCCGACTAACAAACACATTACTCTTTTGATTAGGCCGCGATGACAGTCGCTATTTCGGGACAAACTAATGAAGAATAATAACAAGTCGAAAGAAATTGATTTATTTGCTTTAAGGTGTTACGGTGTAAGGTGTTCCGTGAATGGATTTAACGGAGTAATTTTAACTTTGTAATGTTAGCCCAAAAATTAGGAAAACTTAATAAAGAATATTTGTTAACGATAGTTGTATCTGTTTGATATGGTATCTCCATGATAAATAATATAAATATAGTTTAAAATAAATCTAAAAAACACGCTTAGTAATCATCAATTTTTTTTATAAATGCCTTGTCATCGGTCTTTGATAGAAGTGCAAAGTTTAAGGAAAATCTGATGGCTCAAAGTAGGCCAAAATCGAGCTCAAAAGGTTGGTTACAAGCAAGCAAGCAAGCAATCATACAGGTGAAACTAATGAAAGCGTGTAAAAACTAAATGGATAAATGTGTGTCCAGAAATTGAAAACTTGAGGATGTACAATGGAAATTTTATGTGTATTGATTGAGCATTGGGTTTGAATTGACTAATATACTTTTGATATACTTATTTATTTATTTTTTACACCACTGGCTTCAAAATTTGCGCGTGTAATAACACTAACTCGCAGCGCAGTGATTTGGCCAGATCGCCTTTTATGAACAGGTCAGCAGGTTCAGCAGTGGAGTATTAATAACCCAATACGGTATAGATATAAATAAAATATGTGATAACACATTAGCTTGCAATATATATCCAGCTGTAACATATTAGTCTCTACTGCGCTCTGGTCGTCACCTCAACGCACTCCGTGCTTCCAACATCGCTTCTAGTATACTGCGAATCCATAACGGATCAGTGGGCTGGACGTGAAGTGACGGATGCGGACAGTAGCTTAATTTCTTGACATTTTCCGTTTCATTTTTAATCATTTTTTATTTCGTGACATTTGTTTTATAATTAGATATAAGTGAGTTATAATGTAATTGGTTTTGCCCTGTTATAAGCTCAATAAATGAAATTTAATTTAATTTAATATTAGATACTGCCATACGGATGAGAATTAGAATTAATTAGAATTCTAATTCTAATTTAGAAGTAGTAGTAATAGATCTCTAGTTTTGTAAAATATTACAGACACATACAGTACAGTATCGTAGTTTTGATAGCTCCATGTTGAAAATAGGCCTATACATCCAAACATATATCAAACTGTAACATATTAGACACAGCCAAACGGATAGATAACCCAAGGGGCCGATTACAAAGTTTGGGAACCGCAGCCTCCGGCAATGAGAAACACATTTATCTTGCCATTGGCGTTAGGATCACATAAGTCACTTTGACAGTGGAATAATTTCGGTAGAAACCTGGCAGGGATTGCCCCTGTCTGCATACAGGCTTTTTAGCTCTTTTTAGCACTTTTTGGCAGTTTTTTTAGCACTATTTTTCACGATAACGGTGACACTGCGGTCGAAGTTCGGCTCGGGGTTTGAATATTTGGCCAACTGGGATGAATAAGGAGCGGATAAATCGACGCTTACGAGATCTAAATTCATGTGGGCCGAGAAACCGAAATCTAGGGTTCGTTTAAGAAGTCGTTTTTGGTAAGTTTGTAAGGTTAGGTGTTGATTTTGGTTTATTATAAATGAGCGGTTAAGAATAAAAATCTTTTCCTAAAAGAGTTATTATAGTAATTATGATACCATCATTACAAACATCTCATGATATATTACTCTGTAATTAGCTGTTCCATACATTTTATCGTGAGCAAACGAACTTATATTCTGTCAATGCTGTAATTTTTTCGAGTACAAATGTGTAGTAAAAGTTGTGCAAAATTATGAGAACACACCTCTGAAAGTTCCTGCACTTTGTTAAACAACAGTATGTATATGACGAAGTAAAACTCGACCTACAAGGAAAAGTCATACGATGTCCGTAGTTCGTAAAACAATAAAAGTAAACATAAACTTGTATCCGGGCATCGAGCTACTGCCACAAATCAAACGGATGTCATAAAATATTCGGAGTATTCGGAGATACAGCTATTGTTGTGGCTCATCTTGTAGTTTGACTAGGTAAATTATAGGCCGAATCCTCAGAGCAAATAGATTTTTTTATTTGCTCTGAGGCTGAATCAAACTTATTGACGGCCGTTTTTGAAAATTATTACACAGATGACATAATTATCGATTCGTGCGAACTATTCAAATACTCGGTTGAACTTGATTGTGCTATTTTTGGCGGAAAATAAAGTAATCATTTGATGATATTATTATTATATACTACGGGACTAATCGCGCACTAAAATTACCAGACAAATAAATACCTCGTCATCCCGTGACCACGGTCGTGCAACTCGGCCGAAACGTCGGAATGAGGAGGTATTTATTTATCACGTAATTTTAGTGCGCGATTAGTCCCGTAGTATATAATAATAATGTGTTCAAGTCGCGAAAGTTTAAAAACAATATTTGTTAATCGTTACGGGCCGGAGGTTACAAATAAAATTCGTCATCCCCGTGACCACGGTCGATGCAACTCGGCCGAAACGTCGGGATGAGGTGGTATTTATTTATCTCGTAATTTTAGTGCGCGACTAGTCCCGTAGTATATAATAATAATGTGTTCAAATCGCGAAAGTTTAAAAACAATCATTTGATGATAGGTATGTATTTTTAATTATTTTTCAATGTAGTAACTAAAAATGGCATATTAAAAAAAACAGTTAAACAGACTAGAAAGAGAATTGACTAGATAATTTTACGCCATCTCACCATCTCACAATGTTATACGGAGTGCGTCGACGGCCGGCGTTTGCTCGATACGCGTTTAAAAACACAAATATGACTAGCCATCCAGGGCATCCAGTCTTTACGAATAAACTTCCTTTTTTATATTTCAAAAAATTAGATTTGAAAAAGGACGAAGATAATGCTCCCATATTTCCCATACTCTAATCTCGCCCTTGCCAAGAAGGGTCATGTTATCTGTAAGAGAATCGCATTCAGCCATTACAATGAATCAGGAAGACAAGAAGCAACTGGATTACTTTGGAATTAATTCAATTGTTTTCGATCTGACCATCCTGTAGGAAGTGGAAGGCCCATCTGGCTGTCGTTGATGGTTTTAGAAAAATGTAACCGATAGCATTGCTAATAAGGATATATTATATTGTGTGCCCGCTGATAAAATCATCATCAAAACCATCGTATCATACGTAGAATATCCACTGCTGAATATAAGTAGGTAGGTATGCCTCTAATATAGTTTTCCAGGAAGACTGTTCTAAACTGTCGGCCGCTTGCATTCAAACTGTACAGTTAAATCTATCGTATAGTGTTGGCAGTAGAAAACTTTGATTTGAAAATCAGAGATTACAAAACGCATTGTATGACAAAGTGCTTCTCTTGTCTGAAACCCTTTGGACTTTGTAAAGCAATAATCTTTTTAGATGTAAGCTAAAGATCTATGTAGAATTAGGGTTTGATGAATAAACGCGAAGATCATCAAGAAACAAGCGACGTTATGTCTCTCTTAATTACTATGCACAATTTTGGGCATAGTGTGAACAGCAAAAATTGTTTTCCAATTACTATGTACTTGCATCTATACCAGCCTTTTTTTAATAGTCCAATGCAGGACGTAGGCCTACCCACTCTTGTGGGCTGATGGATTCGCAAACGCTAACAAATTTCTTCTATATACGGACGTACGCAGATTGCCTCTCGACATTTTCCTTCACTAAAAAGCCAACGGTGTGCAATTCCGTACATAAGTTCCAAATAACTCATCAGTACGGTACCAGGATTTGAACCTAGGCCTCAGGAATGTGATGCTGGTATTACTTTTACGAGATTACCACGTCTTATTTTGTTGTATAGTAAATAAACACAAAAACGCGAGTAAATTCCCTGAATCATTAAGCCCTCGTCCCGTGGGCATTGACATGAACAAATTACATAAAATAAACAGACGCGAGATGGAGTCGCCCTGCACGGGAATACACAAACCAAATTGCTTTTCAAACATACGTATTGCAGATGCACTCTGTTTTGCGATATTTTCCAGTTTGTCCACGAAATCACGACGTGTAAAGGCGAGGTTAGATTTTGGTATTTTTTCCTAGATTGCTATGTTTTATTACTATATTAGCCGTAGAACGTCCACTGCTAGACACAGGCTCCTTTAAAAAAAAAAAATTGTTGAAACGGTTTGCATTTAGTGTGACCCTCCGGTCTTAATGAAGTCATCCGTCCATCTTGTAGGTGGATGTCATCGTAAGTTGCGTTTTTTTAAGTTCCGGTTTTGGTATCCAGGCAAAAAATATTCGACCCCATCGGTCATCAGTATTCCAAATTGTGTGACGTGCCCTTGCAATTTTAAACTTGCCAAGCCCCAGGGCTATGTCAGTAACTTTTCTTTCACGGACCTCCTCATTCCTGATTAGATCTCTCGCAGTGAAACTTCAAGCATAATGTTTCTCTTTCTATTCGGTCTTATTGGTGATCTATAAGGGAGGCATAATATGCCCAGCAGTGGACTTCTCATGGCTGATGGATGGAAGCATGTTTAGGTTTTTATCACAATAAGTAGTATTTGTCTATGGCTCTAGTAAATAATTCTAGGTAAGTTTGATACATTAATCGTGCAATTGTAGGCTAGGTACATCTCTGGTAAAATCAGGCAGGATATGGTCAAACGTGTACTTATAACTATTTTATTGAAAAATCTAGTTCAATTTCAGAGTAAAAATGGATTCTGAAATTGAAATAAACCCAAAAATGTCATAAAATTCCGTCAGATATTCTCTAGCACAATGCTACCCCGCATGGACGCATCTTAACATAAATTCTCTACATATTATAGCACGGAGAGCATAAATATTTCATGAGACAGCTAGCAAATATACTGTTATATTTCATCGGTAGATTTCCATAACGCTCGTTTGACTCGGTCAGCTCTCTTTGGAGTAAGTATCATTTCCTATTTTGATTTTTAAAGCAATATAATAGAGCACTTTTTAGTTTACCGTGATAAAAATATTGCAGAGGTATAAGATGTTTGCATAGATTTTTTTAGCTTCATGCTCAAACATTTTTCCTGCACCCTTTCTATGGCAAATAGAGATTGTCTCTCTATCGATTTATACCCTCGAAAATTAAACAAAGTACAGATAGAGGGTATTAATTTCTAACAATATAGTAGATTGTATCATATGGGAGCAAAATAATAGTCTTACGGCGAGGGCGCTTTTTTGAATCCAGAGCGAAGTGAGGGATTCTACTCTAGAATCCCGAATTGTTAGTTTTTATGTACAGAATAAGTCCCTAAAAGGATATTAATTGATTAAGAATAGTCCTGTATACGAGTATATACTTTTTTATCTTCATTATCTTCAGCCGCAGGACAAACATTTCTGGACTAAGGCCTATCCCATGCATTTACAATAAGGCCGACTGGAAGCGGCCGGTATCCAGCATGAATTTATTACTGAACTGCAACACTGAACGTGCTTTAACACAATGAGTAAGTAAGTTCTATACGAACCAGGAGGCTAGCCTTGGTGTCAATCTTTATAATGCTTTATTTAACGAGTCATCCGAGCCTCGGATAATATATTATTTATCACGTTGATTTGCATAATTAGGTTGGAGATCTATATAGGTAGAATTAAGCCTAGGTCTATAACTTCGAATGGCTTAAGTCTTGATAACGATGAAGGATTTAATTTTGTGTACAGTGGCGCTCATAGTTGTTGACTAGGTGTTTGACAGCGATCACTGAAGTTATGGGGTCAAAAAAATCTCGAGTGGAGACCACGTACTGGCAAGCGCAGCGTAGGATGTCCACCCACAAGGTGGACGGTTGACCTCATTAGGACCGCAGGATCGCGCTGGATGCAAGCCGCTATCAACCGGTCTTATTGGAAATCATTAGGGGAGGCCTATGTCCAGCAGTGGACGTCCTATGGCTGAAATGTTGACGATGATTTTGACAGTCTTCGGATGGGTGACCGCGGGTGACATTTCCAACTGAGCGCTACCGTGGCTCGTATGACACGTTAAATAGTAAGTCCCGGTTGTTTTAACCGTTCAGACAGAGGCCTACTGTCAGCTTACAAAATCTGACACCAGGGCTAGCCAACTAGCCAATACGAACTTACATTTTAGTATAAAAAAAAACGCCTTCGCAGTTCATGTATTTAATTAATATTTTAAGTTACATCAGCTCGTATTTTTTAAACCAATGCAAATGAGAGCATATTTCCCAAATGTATAAATTTGATTTCCGCCCATGTGTAAATATTTCACCTTGACAGTGTTTGACTCCGGCTCCGCGATATATCTCCCCTTTATCTGTACGCACAGAAGGGAATCGAACCTTCTCTAATGAGCCGTCCATAGCCCTTATTTATCTTGCGGCGATGTTCGGTGGAAAGCAGTGCGGGATCTCTGTTTATGTCCTATAACAGAGTTAGTTTTCTGACTGTATAAATAACGCTCTTTAGATTAATTTATCTTCATTCCTATTCTTTCTTATCCAATTGACTAATTTGTCATAGCTTATTCCATCCCATATTGTGATGCATAGAAAAAAAAATACCCTATGACTCGACTCACTCTTGACCGATTTTTAGTTTACAACTTTGACAAATATTATCGAAATCGCCCAATAAATAGCGTGACAGCAAATTTTTCAGTAGCCTCATTCAAGTTTAATTACTTTAGTACCTAACAATGCTATGAAGTAAAACATTTTTTATATATATTTTGGGGTATATTTCTATAAAACGAAAAAAGAAAATAAACTAAAGAATTATTCATCCATGTATATAAATACTCGTACTTAAAGGCAAGCGCAGCGTAGAATGTCCAACAAAAAGATAGCCTGACGACTTTAGAATTGCCCTGGATGCTGCAAGTCGTTTCGACCGAGTCTGTAGATATCCTATGATTCAAACGAACTTAGTCCCGAAAAAAATACATTATTAGTCCCGAAATATTTGTGGAATTTCGAAACATACAAACAAATAATAGAGCTGAATTGTGAACCAATTCCAATTCTGAAAGTAGGTTAAAAAAAGCTTGAGTTGCCAGTAGCATAGTAAACTTCAGTAAATATATCAAGTTAATCGAAGGCGGCCGAAGCCGACATTTCTAACCTGTTTACCAACGTTCGTCAAGTTTCGTTGAAAAGTTCGACCTACGTAGGTAGATACGTGAGGAGCAACATTCGAACTAACGTCCGGACAGAGGAAAGAAAATTTGCCACTCAAGGTAGAAATGAATTTAAAAATTATTAATTCTTAACTAGACCATCAGCAAATTAGGACTGTACCAAATTTCGCGGCATAAACTTTTTTCTTGTGCTACTTTTTAAAACTGACCTAAGTAGTGTGATTCTATATTGTAAAGTAGGTAGTAATAGTAGATTAGTAGCAAAGGGCTGTAAGGCATCAATGCGCACTATAGTTCGAGGGTGCAATTGGTGCTTACACCCGAGCTATTCTGCTTCACATCTCGATTGTGAGGTAAGTAGAAAAAAACCGGCATTACAAGAATAACAGCAGATTACTTACCGCTCTAGGGCTTTGCTAGCTACATTATTACCCTAGAGCGCTAATTAGTCACCTACAAGCCCCATTTGGAGGTAATAAGAACCTACTTACCGAACATGAGAGATGTAATAGTAGATTACTTACCGCCCTAGGGCTTTTCTAGCTACATTATTACCCTAGAGCGCTAATTACTCACCAACAAGCCCCATTTGGAGGTAAAACGAACCTACTTACCGAACATGAGAGATGTAAAATAAAGTTAGAAGTTAGGTGTGCGCTCAAGAGCAAACACGAATTTATATGGATTAAATTCCTACATTTTAAGCTTGAGTAGTACATAAGTGTTAAAAACTGTAATGAAACTTAGGTAACGTCGGAGGCAAACTTGTTTACTTAGATTAATGATTGGTCTCGCTACGCTTGTCTTGATAGCACCATAATACTTGGAAAGTGACCCAATTTACAGTGTGCTGGAACTGTCGGATTTAGCTTACCAGACCAGTTAACCCTTGGGGTGCCTGGTGGGCAAAAATCACACGGCGTGCCTGGTGGGTCTGACAGACCCGTCACTCCAAAGAATCGTAGATTTTTATTCGAATTCTTAACCAAGCATGCCAGGCACACGGCGTTACATTAATGGGCATGACATTATTTTTGTTTTTTATGTTCTTATGTATTTTATACCGTGAATTAAGGTTAAATTGACAGTTGTCATAAAGGTTTCAAACACAATTCAACATTGATTCAACAATGAGTTGAAGCATTCACGGAGGTGATGTTTTCAAATATAGTGTGGTATTTAGTCAAACGTAGCGAAACCAATCATTTCGAGGATTCTGCATCGATCAGTGTTTTCGCGTTTTCTGTAGACCATCGAAAAAAAAATTGCGGTACATTTTTGATAAAATTTACGTTCCGGAAGAAAACTCTTTTCGCCCCTTAAATTGTAACAAAATGTTACGTTTTAGGTGTCAAATACTTGAGTAAAGAAATTTTGCACGCTCTTATGTCTATTTTTTTCAGAAAAGTTCTTAGTGTCTTTATACTTTTCAGCCAATTTTTTTTGTAAAACAATGAATTTTTAGAGGCTCTTTCAGATCTTTAAAGTGCTGACTTGGTACATGAAAAAAAATCACTCAAATCGGATAATTAATATTATTAGAGGTAGATAATAACTTATTGTTTTAGTATGGCCAAGTTGGCACTTCTCAATAATAATTGCCTTAATCTAAGGTTGTTTATCATACTTTACTTGATATGTGTTGGTTTTCACACATTGTATTTTTGAATGTTCTGTACTGATATGTAAGAAAAGCAAACATACCTAAAATTATGACCTTATATGCTGGATGAATGAGTCCTGCAGCTATATACTCGTAACTCAACAAGATTGCCAGGACAAAGGGTCAGGGGTCTTGAAATATGGGTCAGATGAAGTGAGAATTTCTTCGTTTGTTTTGAACTTAATTATATTGGACCAATATTGGTACACAATTATTTTGAGTACGCAACTACATACGGCCTTTGTTTGCTTAGGATGACAATACATGTTTTGGCGTAAACTTCTTAGTTTAATAGACTTAGTACTTGTTTTAATTTGAGAAGGAAATTGGACGTTTCGATTGAATTTTACGATTTGGTTTTTTATTTAAACTCTGAATATATGTGTATGCAATTTGAATACGTAGATAAATATTTGTAAGGCTTTTGTGAGGTATTATGTTGCAGGATTCATTACAAAATAAGCATTTAACAATATAAATACGCGGGAGCGGCTTTGTGGCGAGCCGTCGCGTCGGTGAGTGGCGACACCGCGAACTCTGATTCCCTGGGGCTAAATGAAAACCCCTGACTCTTCTTTTGCCTTAACTGGCCGGCTTGGAGTGAAAACCGCAAGAGCTAAGAACCTAACCTCCAGGGTGGAAGTATTAAAGGGTATAACGCCGCGAGTAGCTCTTAGTGAACGCGCAGCACACCTGTCGACACCCTAAGCCGTCCACACCAATGTTGCCCCTCTGGTGCTAACTTACGGTAGCTTTTATTTAGAAGCCCATTTAGTGGATGCCAAGCCACCACTCACCTTAATATTTTGAAATGAGGCATTACTTGGCGGGTGCCGCACATCATTCCATAGACCGGTTTTGTAAATCATCCAGAAGCTCACTACAATAGCCTATTATTTTTTAAATGCATACTATTTAATATTTAATAATTCATACTATTTATACTCACAATAGGTTTCGTTGTACCATCAACCCCACTACAACGCTAAACGATGTATTAAAAGGGGCCTCTCAGTGTTGTCTTTAGCTCCACTGATGCCCATCAAAGAACCGGGCCTGACCCAAAAGAGATGTATCGAAAAAATAACATTAGTATCCTATTCTGGATGATTCCGATGACAAATCTAAAAACACAAAAATCAAATTTGTCCAGACGTTTTTCAGTTATACAGTGTTATTTGCTTACCCTATACTACGCCAAATGAGGGTGATTAAGACCATCATTATAAACAACTTTTACTATGGGGCCAACCAAAATACGAGAAAAAAAACAACTGTTCCATACAAACTAGCAAATCTGAATCGGCCACATGTATTGAAATAGCTGATTTTTCCTCGAATTCTGGCTTGGCGTCATAGTAAAAGTTTCACTATGGAATTTAAATTAGTTAAAAATAGTAAAAGTTTAGTTAAAAATAGTTCATAATGACGCAGATAACCCTGTAGATAGTGTAACTATCATGACTTATGTGTATAGATTATAATCATGATTTTTATACCCAGTAAACATGTCTATTTTAAAAGTTGAAACCAATAAATTAAAATATAAACTTTATGAAATGTTTTATTTTCTTTTGTGTTGGCAGGTTTTCTCGATAAGTTTCTTTATGACGTAAAGCAAACTAGGATATATTATGTTAATTTCTCCTATGAAAGCCTATGAAGTTTAAATTAATTATTATGCGTATCTACAGTCAAGACCAACGCTACAAAAAAAAACTTAGCTAGGATAAAAATATGCCTCTTCCCGGCAGATAGTAGGAATACTCGTAATTTATAAATAAAGTGCTTTTATATATGCTTTCTAGAGACTTTCCATTATTATACAATATTACAATTTTATAATCTATACACTGCACTAATACTAAAAAACTAAATGAAAATACACTCATTTACATTTGCATTATTACCTTTGCATTAATACTCTCAAAAGAATAGAACATTGACTACAGAAAGAAATCCCTCGGGACGGACAGCTAGTAATTAAAAATCTAAACTTAACTTGTATTTGTAAGCTCAAACATAAATCGTACGCGCAATAACATTTAAATTTTTAATTCACTTTCAAACTACTTTCTTAATATCTTTAATTATCCTCAATTCCTGTTTCTCCGCTCCTTACTACCTAATTACATACAAATTCCACTCCAAGGAGAGCCGAATCAGTTTCCCAATAGCAATCCCAACGAATAACGGTCGTAACGGCGCCGTTGGCCGTTCAGCCAATTAAAGACTCCAGTCGGAACTCGTTAAAAACAAAACTGTTGCAAAATTTCAAGGGAAGCCAATAAGCTAAGTAGCGAGCGGCACTTATCCGCCGATTTTAATACGTACCTCGGGAGAAATACGACCGAACTTGCCCAGTTCCAGAGGAATTAGCGAGGACGCAGAGCCGGACTGGGCTTAGGATTTCAAATTTAGAATTTAATTCGTTTCATGATATATTTTATTAGTAGATGTTACCGCGCTCCACCCTCACGTACTTACCAGGCTTAAAACAAGACTACTGTCTAAGCTTAATGGTACACTACTGGCTAGGCTTAATGGTACACTACTGGCTAGGCTTAATGGTACACTACTGTCTAGGCTTAATGGTACACTACTGGCTAGGCTTAGTTTAAAATTCAAACAGCGTCATAGATTTATTGTCTGTAACCACACCCTTGCAAAAAATCAACAGCCGTTGCTGCTTTCTACTAAGTGCCACTGTGTCGCGTTTTCTTTTTCTTATCCTCCCATATGAGTAACATGTATGACCTTTTGTTAGTCGACTACTGAACATAGGCCTACCCAGGATTGATGGCGGAAGGATTGCATCTAATGAATTACAGCTGGAGTATGATGTGTTGGTGGCGTGCTGATTGGGAGAGCAGGTTATCATCAGCGATTAATTATTTAATTGTATAGTCAAGTCAGAGGCTTTCAAACACTGACCAAGACTATAACAATTTACTTACCGAATAAGCAAAAAAGTCTCCCCCACTTCCATAAAATGAGTTCCATAGCCCTTTTCTTCCACTTTTTCTTAGACAGCGTCAAGATCGTCACGCCAGTGTTTTTACCCCTACTCTGATAGTTTTTAGTTGTTAGTTATAGTTTAGCTACAAGAAAAGTCTTCAGGCGGGTCTTAAAACACTGATGGTAGAGCTATATATGAACTTACTGCTGAGAATAAGCAGAGGGCTCCTCTACTTCTTTGCAGAAATGGTCGCTTACCGTAGCCCATTTATACTAATTTTCCCATAAAGAGTCAATATTGCAAGGGTTTTATATCTAAAATTATGAATCATAAAATAGAGTCCATCCTCCAGCGCCTGTAATCTGTGTTTTTCTCAGAAAGCGTCAATATCGCGTCATTCCAAGTGTTCACTCACTCCAGTTGGTATAATTGTGTCGTCGTTTCAAAAGCCTTCAGACAGTTAAAAATCATTCACACCCACACGAGCCATCTATTCAGCCTGTAACGATACCGAACATAGGGAATGGGTTTGTTTACTTATTTCTATGTGCGTTCCATCTTCCATTTCTGCCACATTTCCTAAAAGTATCTAAATAGCCAGGGGGTTTTATATATAAAATTATTACTTATTTCCGTATGTTGCGTTTCTTAGCTCATTTCTGCCACTTTTCCTAAAAAGCGATAGATTGCCACGGTTTTATATCTAAAATGATGAATAATGAAATGAAGTCCGTCCTCCAGCGCCTGTAATCACGTTGGGAAGTTCCCAGCACAGGGCGACCTGTTCATTAATCACGCCGGCGGGCGGTGGATTGATGGCGGAAGGATCGCGTCTAATGAATTACAGCTGGATTATGATGTGTTGGTGGCGAGCTGATTACTGGGAGACCAGGTTATCATATACGTCGTCTTTCTATTGCCTGAATAACGGTGCTTTTTATACCGACCTCATTCCTATTATCGTTTTTTATCGAACCCTGGCACGGCTATGCATCCACACCACGACATAATTAGATTGAAAAGTCAAAGCCAGATTTTATGGTGAGGTATATATTTGTCACTTTTTTACACGTCGATAAATAAGTATATCATGGTGCGTATGAGTCTTAATATTTCCCAAAAAAAAAATATCAGAAAATGGGCAATAAACCACTGCCAATTTTACTACGGGGTCGACCTGGTATTCGAGTCCTCAGTTGAAAAGTTGTTCATAATAATCTTAATCACCAATCTTCAGTTTAGTAACCTTGGTAATTCGAATAAGGTGTACCTACTAAGCGCAAAATTCTCAGGTTTTCAATAGATAAGAACAATTGGAAGTGGTTTGGTTTCAGCACCTCCCTGCACTAATGCAGCATGTCAGGTCAATCCTTCTATTACTATTCTAGGTACTCAAAAAGCACAACAAATACACACACAGAAAAATGCATTCTGCAAAGTATGCGGCTGTGAGGTAAATGCAGCGAATGAGATTTTTTCTCTTATAGATGTTTAACGCGCTCTGGATAAATGTTATCCTCTTTACAGGTCTCTGTACCTATTGGTGATATATCAAGCAGCAAAAAGTGAAACCAAAGAAACAATTATATGTAATAATTTTCATAAAACTGGCAGCACTAAAAAGGACGTTGCGGAATGAATGAAAATTAATGTCTGGTATGCGTGTTAGTTTCAAATCGCGGGTCAAACTTAGACACGATTAGCACAGGACCAAAATAAATGGCATCGTAGGAGAGAAGCATATACCCAGCAGTGGGATAGAGAAGGTGCGGATGATGATGATGCATGTTTAACGTTTAGGTGTGAGCTGTTCATTGCGCAAAAACTACAATAAAATAAATATGTTTTTCAGTAAGTCGAGATCAAAAAATTTTTTGTATAAAATCTTCTTTATTGACAAACACTTTACATGACTTTGTTAAAATTTTAACTGTTCCATTCATTTAGTTAATTGTGACTGAACTTGAACTGTGACTAATACAGAATAAGCCCCCAAGAGGATGCTAATCGATTAGATATAACCCTATATAGTACAGTTTCTTTTATTTCCCCACACTAGGAGTGTGACCACGAGTCCTACGTTTCATTAGTTTACTCGTGGTTACAACCACTCGGTGTAACCACGAGTACAAGTCTACTCGTTGTCACACTGGTGTAACAAAGCAGTTTAACCACGAGTCCCGACCGAAATTTAGCTAATTGTGACTGATATGGCACAGTCAATTATTTTTCGCGATTTCAATGTTGACTTCGAGTAAAAGTTGCTCATATTGCCCTAAAGTCGCCTTTAAAATGTTCGTAAATTACAACTTAGGCAGTATAGCTAATTATTATCAACTAAGGTTTCTCAAAACTGCGCCTTTCATTTTAACACACATCAAGAGAAAAGGGAAAAATATGCAGTTACATCCCTTTCATTCAGGCCACAGTGCCATTTCATTCAGTTAGATAACTTGCAGGATTCAGACTCTACTGCTCCATCCATTACAATAACGCGGGCAGTGTGTCACCATTCTGTGTTCTATAAAAGTCAACTGCAGCGCCGCGAGTTATAGTTTTCACGATGCGGGTGCCAACAATGTTATAGTAAAATATTATAGGTAAGTAGTATTATGGACAAATTATTATGCCATGACAAACCATTAAATAGATACTAGTTGAATAAGAAATAGTTTTCAAATTAAACTAATTTACTGCTTGAAAATCAAAATATTCGCAAAACTACACTTTTCATTGCAACACACATCGAAAGGAAAAAGAAAACGATGCAGTTACGTACTTTTCACAGTGCCATTTTATTCAGTTAGATAATTCGCGGGACTCAGGTTCAGTTCCATCCATTAGAATAACGCGGGCAGTGTGTCACCATTCTGTGTACTATAAAAGTCAACTGCAGCGCCGCGAGTTATAGATTTCATGACGCGGTCGCCAACGCTGTATTTTGGTGAAACGTACCAAGTTGGTACTCCTGCAGGGTGATTCTGTATGAAAACGTGCGCGTAACGCGCTGTAAGTTAAGTTTGACCTATGCAATTTCGGATGGAATCTTGCAAGTAAAATAAATATTAGGGGACATCTTACACACCATAAAATAATATTATTCTACGTTACACACGGTCTTTGACTCCAAACTAGGCAAAGCTTGTGATATAGCTGCCAGAGTCTGATATACTACATATACATATTTTTAAATACATACTTATATAGATCATAGTACGGAGTACCTAAATAACACCCAGACACAAAGCAAAAACCTATGTTCATCACATAAATGCTTGCCCTGGGAAGGAATCGAACCCACACCTCTTTGATCCAGAAGTCAGGGTCACTAACCACTGAGCCACCGAGGCAGTCTAAATTTGACTATTCCCGGTTTCCGATTGAGCTGAAATGTTGCACGCAATTGTATATCACGTTACAATGCAATATGGTATCATGCAGCTGATTTGATGATGGAGTCGGAAGGTGGCCATATAAACTCCTGTACTATTTAGTACAAGATAGACCCGTCGTGTATGGGCTCGTTTTACTTGTCTTTGCCAGCACTCTGCTTCTACATGATTATTAAGGATCTTAAGAACTTGTATTTTTAAAAAGGTATATTATTATAATAATTGTTTTTTCAAATTAAATATTAGATTCAGTTTAAATTCATTTTAGCGTAATTTTACATTTAAAAAACATTTCTACAAACTAAATTCGCAGACAAAAAAATGAATTATTTTACATTTTGTCGATACGTTTTAATGAAGCCCTTGCGATGTAGATACGCTTTTAGCAAAATAATGATAGATAGTTAAGTAGATAATTTAATTCACAGAAACCACAATTATAATCATACAAAAAATAAATAGCTTAGATTGCAGATCTAAATCAGAGAGTAGAAGAACAGAGAATGGTTACTAACTCTAGTTTGCTAAATGTTCACATACGTGTGTATTCTAGGTATAGTAGGTACAAGTTATTTCGATGAGCCTTAAGCTCATCGCTGGTGACTTGGGGCTCGACTGCAGAGTAAATGGAAAATATTTATTAGTAGGTATATAAAACGTTTTAATAAAATATTTACGTGTGCTGCCTGCTATATAAATATCGCTCTAGTAACACCTGTTAGAATTTAATTAAAATGTGTTACTTAAGTAGTTAGAAATCTGAGTTTTGGTTAAACTCACCATCAATAAAATAGATCTATTTCCGATAAAAATACTTAATAAAAGTCATAGACACGTACATATAAACACATTGTACCATAATTAACATACATATAACTGTGCTGTGATATTGCAACGTTCAACTGCAATATATTCTGAAATTACGACTGCAGCGCCATCTCAATTACACGAATTTAGGTTTCGTGCGACCATTGGGGAACTTAGGACATAATTACATACATAACTTTACTCTAAGGCTAATTTAGACGTTATAATAGATTGTGACTGTAGGAACACATTGCATTGATGTAACATGCGTGTAAATGCGTATTTTTCTACTGTAGGGCATTTGTACGGCCACAACGTGCTATACAACTATGCTTAAACTTTTTCTGCGAGATTGAATCAAAAATCAGAAGACGAAAGAAAGTTATCGGCATAGTCTGTAGGAAAACCAACCTTTTTCTACGTTTTCGTTAAGAACCTCGTTTAGTGATTTATCATTCGTATTACAGATCTGAATCTTTCAGTTTGTACTCGTAATTCTAATTTTTCTGATTGCATCAGGCAATCTAGAACTAACTTTAGTCCAAGATGTATTATTTTGTTCGTTTTTTGTTTTTTCTTTTTTTGCGGAAGTGCCTACGCTGGCCACTCTCAAGACCTTCAAAGTCTGGATGGTCCGAAGACGCGGTCCTGCTAAACCGTCTGAATTTTCGTCTAACTAAAATATACCCTTTTTAGATTTTTGACGCGCCATCTTCGCGGCCCACTACATCACCGCGCTGTCGAAAGCGCCTACGGAATTCCTGAACCACAGCGTGGGGCCCTTCGTCCGTCTCTACTGAAGACATCGCTCCGCCTGCCTAGGCTCCAGGGTCTACCCGCCGTGAGAAACTCTCCCTCCCGTTATATACTCCGTGATTTCTAACTACCTACGTCGCCGTGAAACTCGATGCTATCATGAACTTTAAACCTAAGTACCTGGAGTAAGTCTAGTGTCTTTATATCTTTGTCCCTATGTGTTTTATAAAGTCCTCCCTGTATCAACAGTATGAAGTGTTTGTTTCCTTGCTAACGGCTAGGCTAGGCAGGTCTAGGACAAGCGTTTCATTACAAGTCCAGCAGATTAGCATATTGAAATGTCAGTGGGAAGGTACATACCTAGTCCAAAAAACATACCTCTAAGGCTGATTAATCCGTAAAGTTCTCGGATGAAGACCACGCACCGGCAACCCCAGTGTAGACTAGTAGCTAATTAAACACAGTGGCCAGTGATATCGAATCACCACAATACATCGGATGTGCGTAAATTAATAATCTCTATAATTATTTTTTGCAAAAAATAGCATGACCGACTTCACCCGTGTACAGCATCATTATTACATAGTATATAACAAAGTCGCTTTCCGCTGTCTGTCCCTATGTATGCTTATATCTTTAAAACTACGCAACGGATTTTGATGCAGATTATTTTAATAGATAGCGTAATTCAAGAGAAATGTGTATATGTCTAATAAACCTGTGCGAAGCCGGGGCGCATCGCTAGAACGCAAATATTATGCACGGATCAATGTAGCATTTTTCACTTTATTGTTGATTTATCAAAAATAGCTGAGCATATTTCAATAAAATTTAAATGAGACCAATTTCAAAGTATACTCTTTCCAATAAAAAAAATCGGACTACTATAAAAAAAAGTTATGCGTGGTTATACATAAAAAAATATATATACGCGTTGAATTGTATACCTTCTTCGGGGGTTCGTCGGTCAAAAAGTAACTTAAAATATTAACTCAAATCGTCAAGTATAAACGTAAAATCAAAGGAAAATTAATAATTCTGCATTAATAACTTCGTGACACTTTGACATTTATAAGCCAACACAATCTCTTAAAACTTTTCTAATCGTAAAAGTGATTGTTTGTACAAACCTTTTGTCTTTGATTCAATCTATTCTTCAAACATAAGTTGACGTTTAATTTTTTCCATTTTAAACTCAAACAAATCTCACAGAAGTTATGAAAAGTTTTGTACCTTGTTATTGGACAAACTAATGATTTCATTTCAAATTTTATTATCATTTTCAATCATTGCAGCGCTCGTAGCGTTAACTTGACTACGAGTAAGTGTTCGTTAGCGACCATCAAAGTTGAGCAACCTTCAGTCTTCAGACGGGTGACCGCGGCTGGCATTTACAACTGAGCGCTACCGTGGCTCGGTTGACACGTTAAATCGTAGACCCCGGTTGTTTACCCGTAAGCAAACAAAAGTTATCTTATAGTTATCAAGTGGTCTGAATAAGTCAACAAAGTGGCAGATAGTCCGTCCAACGAAAACTGTTTGCCTTAGTTTCACTTAGATAATGTTTATGATTTTTTTGGATTCAAACACTTATATAAAATATAATTAACACGTATTTGTGCAATATAGCAGTTTAAATAGTAAAATAGCTTTCAAAGAATCAAAAACAACATCAAATCCTATATATCCTACAACTATAACAAAGTCCACAAAAAGTAAGTTGGTATGCCGGGTGTTTAGCCCAGGTGTCAAAGTATTTGAGCTGCCTGAAGACTTCTGAAATAGCTCAACGGTCAATATAACCATACTATTTAACGTACTATCCGAGTCACAGTAGCGCTCAGTTGTAAAAGTCCACCCGCGGTCACTCATCCGACGACTGACCGTTTCGAACGTTGCTTCGCAAGTTGATATTGGCCGGGTATTTATATATATACTCATATGCATATACTCATATACTTTTTATTCATAACAGATAAATGTTACATGTCAAGTTGATTAATCTTACATCAATTTAAAAAAATAACTAAAACGAAACAAATAATTATAAAATAGTCTACATTATAAAAAAAAAACGGACAAGTGCGAGTCAGGCTCGCACATCGAGGGTTCCGTACAAACATATTGTTAAAATAATTAAAAACCTGTTTTAACATGTGCTAATGAAGTTATTTTATGTGATACAATTTCCTCACTTTGAATTTTGAACCCATATTTTGTGAATTTTGAAGCCCTATTTTTATGTGATTTAAATAATAATGTACAGTTTTCAGATTTATTCCCATATGTGTACACTGAGACAATGCTCTTCGCCAAATTTCATATAATAGTTCTATGTCAACGGGAAGTACCCTGTAGGTTTTGATTTTTGTGAGCGTTGAAATATGCTTTTTTCTACTACATAAACGACTCTAACTTTTTTATACGGTAACTGAGAAGCTTTTATTTTACATAACTGCAAGAAACCGTAGATATACGTGTACAGTTCAAATTTCAACTCGATATCTTTACGCGTTCCCGAATAAAGAGTCTTGACATATACACAGACGGACAGACGGACAACAAAGTGATCCTATAAGGGTTCCGTTTTTTCCTTTTGAGGTACGGAACCCTAAAAATGATAAATAACAATCATTTTATACAAAAATAATTATAACCAATGAAATAAGAAACAAACATTACTACTAGCTTACTACTTCAGCCCTGGTGTCGAGTTTTTAAGCCGCCTGAAACCGTCTGACACACAAATACGACCATATTTATAGCACCATTCTTTAACCACATAGTTTTAAAACTGCAAAATGCATGCCGCCGTTGTAAATCTACAAAAAAAACGGGTCCTAATCCAGACAATCCCGAATAATCCCGATCCAAAATATGATACCAATTTCGTTTCACTATTTAAGTGACATTGCAGGGTTCAGTGTCCGCCGATAAATTGGTCCATTTAAATACATTTTGCAACATTAAACTATAACTAGACACTTAAATTAAGGGTTATAGTTCTAGTGGGAATACGTATTCCTTTGTGATCAAGATTGTTATTGTGATTTTGAGTTAAAAATAAAGTTTTGAAATTTTAGATGATATTTTCTGAGTAATGTTGCTGAGAGTTTGTTTGGACAGGGGTTTTCAGAAAGTGTGTAGGTACTAATCTGAAAAGTGATTTAAACCAACATTATGAACAACTTTCACTATAAGACTGACCTGGAATTCGAGATAAAATATTATCTATCCCATTTGAAATTACAACTCGGATTCAGAACAAAATACAAGATTACATTCTTACTTAATAGCTAAAATTACATACTTATTCTACTACTACTTAAATAACCATTGATTCCTCCACTGTCCCTTGAGAGTGTAAACACCACAAAAGACACCTTTATATCTTCTTGTTTGAGTGCTGATATTTCTACGACTTAGTACCTACAATCCGCTCCACAGTTTTCTATTCCCCAGTCCACAATAAATTCCCTTGAAAACAATAACGCACACTAACTCTCTAATAGGCATAACTCTCTCTGTAATAGGCATAGGCTGTATTTCTGTAAATCTGTCAGGCAAATTATTCCAATGAAAATATACTTATATATAAATTGTATCTTCATAGCTCGAGTGCTGATATTTCAACGGCTAAGTACACTCCGCACCACAGTTTTCTGTTCTTCAGCCCACAATAGACTCCCCTGAAAATAATAACGCTCAATAGCCCTCTCCGGCTCCAGATTAGCATTTATTCGAAACAAACAATACCTGGTGGAGTCCAATCGATACAGATTTGCCCTCTACTGGCTTTTTATCTGCTCGGTTTCATTCCGATGTTTTAGTTCAAGAGGCTTGTGTTGTAGTGTCTAGGATGCTTTGGAGATGGATTGATGGAAAATATACGGAAAGTTACGGTTTTGGTTTTTAGGATAGCTTTTGAAAATACAGTTTCAATGCTGTTCCAACCAATTTTGGGAAGCTTATATTTAGCAGTGCATATTCTATAGCTGATAATGATGATTGGAAAATGATTAGAACCGTTTTCACTAATGACGAGCTCGGGTTAAATTACTATGGATTAAGGTTCTATAAGCGGTTGTGATAAAAATGAGCAGATAGATTTTCAAAGTTAAATAAAAATTAATTAAAACATCAAAATATCAATTTGATGCCATCCGGTTCAAGAAATGTTTTAAGTGTTATAATTATACAAGGTTTTGCGACTTGAAAATGTACAGACGGACAGACTCAACAATCTTATGAGGGAGCGCTACGAATACTTGAAAATAAGGACAATAGCTTGATTTACTTAACAAAATGGTTTAAAATAGAAACACTGAACACAATAAACAAACTTAAAAAAAATACCAATATAACACAAATTCAAAACCAATCAGACTGTTTATTAAAAACTAACACTCATATACTAGATAAACTTAAGAGATTGTATGATACAAACATTAACCTCCTTGAACTGTAAAGTAAAACTGAAAGCAATATCAAAGAGACGGTCCCATTGGTTCCGCCACTATCAGTAATTGATGTTATCGGCGAACAGAATCGGGACACTTTTGCAGTTCCAACGGGCACTCGGTTCCAGGTCAAACAAACTCGACCGGGAAATGAAAACTTTCATAACTCCAAACGACACCAATTTACTTCAGTGGTATTAGTTACGCCTATCTTTTAGTAGTTTTTTACGAGTTGCAATGATAAGGAAAGAATATTCAAATGGTAACGGGTCTTGTATTTTTCTCCTTCATGATAACCGTTGAATAAATAATTGCTTTGCAAAAAAAGTCATCACCCACTTCAACCGTGTACAGAATTTGCGAATAGTTCGCTCGGATCGATGTAGAATTTATCACATTATTGTTGATTCATCAAAAATCGGCTCAGCCGATTTTAATAAAATTTAAATGGGACCAATTTCGAAGCATAAAATTTCCAATAAACACTTCAACCGTGTACAGAATTTGCGAATAGCTCGCTCGGATCGATGTAGCATTTATCACATTATTGTTGATTTATCAAAAATCGGCTCAGCCGATTGCAATAAAATTTAAATGGGACCAATTTCGAAGTATATTATTTCCAATAAACACTTAAACCGTGTACAGAATTTGCGAATAGTTCGCTCGGATCGATGTAGAATTTATCACATTATTGTTGATTCATCAAAAATCGGCTCAGCCGATTTTAATAAAATTTAAATGGGACCAATTTCGAAGCATAAAATTTCCAATAAACACTTCAACCGTGTACAGAATTTGCGAATAGCTCGCTCGGATCGATGTAGCATTTATCACATTATTGTTGATTTATCAAAAATCGGCTCAGCCGATTGCAATAAAATTTAAATGGGACCAATTTCGAAGTATATTATTTCCAATAAACACTTAAACCGTGTACAGAATTTGCGAATAGTTCGCTCGGATCGATGTAGCATTAATCACATTATTGTTGATTTATCAAAAATCGTCTCAGCCGATTTCAAAAAAATTTAAATTCGACCAATTTCGAAGAATATATTATTTCCAATAAAAAAAATTATTTGACTTATTTGGCTCAACGTATAAGAATTGTTATTCAGCGTGGCAATGCTGCCAGCATGCTGGGCACGCTGCCAACTGCCAACTGGCAGTGGGCTTGAGCATTTGGATTATCGTTAGACCTTCAAGGGTCTGTGGATAATCTAATTGCTTTCTATGTAGTAGTTATGTAGGTAGTTTTAGCGTATAAAGTAGTATTGTATATTACAAAAAAATATTATCGAAATCGGTCTACTACGTAAAAAGTTATGTTGCACATAAAAAAATAAAGAATATACGGCGCGAAATGAGTTCCTCCTCCGTTTCGTCGGTCTAAAATAGCAATGTGTAATGAGCTCAGAGAAAATAAAAAAATCAAGAGAGAATGTTGTGAACAAACAAGTGAAGCCAACCAAAACTACGCCTCGCCGTGTACAGACAATTACACACACATCCAGGTAACTATGAAACTACGCCTTGGCTTGTCAGTCAAACTATGGCGGCGCAACAGCGACGCACTCACACATGTATAAAAAACTGGCTTCACTAGACTGTTCAACGACGTTCCCTCTGGATGTTTTTATTTGCTCTGAGATAATGAGATAAAATAAATAAATAAAGCCTTTATTTATTTTATTTTATTTATTCATTTACTTCAGACAGAGTCCATACATTTCCAATACAATTAAGAATTAAATAAAAATCAAAAACAAACATCCATTAGTCTAAATAATACATAATATAAACAAATCAATCCTACAAAATGTCAATCCAAATAAAAAAAAATATGAAAATAAAAAATTGATTATATACTATGTCATGAATACAAATTAAAACAGAACTGAAATATTTTTATGTACATGCTGCTGGACTGCATGGTTTACAAAAGGGCAGTCAAAACGATCGGCTATAACGCGTATAATGCTGCTGGTGCTGCTACGGATGCGGCTTAGCAGTGATGCAGCTCGTTTGCGCATTATGGCATGAAAACTATCCACTCGAGCATCCGCGAACATGCCAGATTTATTTCCATTTTATCTTTTACATTTCATATTACATAATGTTTAAAATCGATCGAGGTTTTCTCTTCTCTGGGGCACTAATGCAGGACTTTTCCACTCCAACGTCCATCTGTAGCTCTCGCAACGAGGCCTGCCCACTTCCATTTTAACATGCAGAGTTTGCTTACAGCATCCTGGGTTTTGTAGCATTGCGCATGTCTATTTTTCGGACTTTGTCTTTGTTTGAAAAGTAGCTATCATTCTATAAGATTTTTTGTTTGACCCCAGCATTTAGATGAGTATTGAGATACATAAGATTAAATAAAAAATTATAAATATCACACGGCATCATATTATCAGTACCTTTAATTGTTTTCTGTTGAGTTGAATGTCAACATGTTATTATCTTCATGGGCGATTGAGCCATAAATTCGCCACGCTGGTCTAGTTGCACTGCGAAGGCACACGCTTCCAGATTTTTTCTGCCGTGTTTACAGGTTTTCTTACAAAGATCAGTGTCGCCAAAAAAAAAAAATGAATCCACGTACACAATCTGACCTAAAGATTTACTAATAATTGGATAGGGTCTCACGCCATTGTCTCACCCAAATTTTATAAAGCGGGAATACGCAGGCATTTTTTCGTTAGTCCTATAATCCTATAGTTAATATAATTAGTATACTACTACAACCAATTATATTCATTAAAGTTGCACAATAAACACAATTAAAGAAAACATCTAGCGTTCTAAATACAATCTTATTTTGTAATCTAAAAATCCAAACTTCAATTAAGACATTTAATGTCACACTCCACTAACACTAATGTTAACATTAACTAACGGAATCTCAGAGGACGTCGCAAAAATAACAGGCCTATTTGATTCCCTAAGAGGAATATCATAACCGCAGCGCCACGGCGACGATTAGCGATGACGAATGACGATGAATCGCCCCTAGGGCTGCTTCGCATCCATTACGCATGAGCCCCAGTGCTGGCGATGAGCGGTATCTACTCCACTACGATGGATACGATCAGCGTACTTACTCTAACACGGACTCTACGGCTACAACATCGCTCACTATCTGAAGAGTTGATGGCTAAATGTTGTAGCGCTATTATGTTGGGAAGTATTTTTTGTTAATCGTACCGCCAGGGAATGGAACGGTCTTCCTGCTTTCGTCTTTCCTAAGAGATATAATCTAAAACTTTTCAAGATCAGAGTGAATAGGCATCTTCTAAGTCTGCGTGCGTCGACCACAATGTCGCTTAGGAGAGTTGGTGGTCAAGCGCGAACTTATTCGCGTCCACAAAGAGATGTTTTTTTAAATAAAATAAATTTATTTGATTTCCGTTTTCTTCTTTTTATGACTCCTATTTTCATCTTGACTATCCCAGAGAGTTCTTGACAAAAAGCTCATTTGACTATAATGGTACTAGCGAAGTATACTTGAGTTGTACCATCAATGGTACTACTGACGTTTCATCATAAAACATCAATTTGTACGAACATTGTAACTGCGTGAATGAATGCCGCTTCCGATAATGTCTTATTTGAGATCTACACCGAAGGATTATGTTCAGGAATGGATGTTCTATGGACTAAGTGCTCACAACTATCGTTTTTTTTACCGATTTCCAAAAAGGAGGAGGTGCTTATGTGTATGTATTTTTTATGTATGTTCATAGATATTTCCGTCAATTTTTGAATCGATTTGAAAAAATCTTTTTTATTTCGAATTTGAGTATCAAACTTCTACAATTCTGTCAAATCTATACATGGATGGATAATAGTCAGCATGAATCGATGGAGACATCGATTCGATCTATTTGAATTTTGTACGCGGTGGAAGTCGGTACTGTCATTTTTGACAAAAATAATTATTACTGATCAGATGAGTAAACAAGCATGAAGAGAAACGGCGAACTACACTTTAACCATTTTGTTTAACTCGTTTTGTGATCTATGGGCCGTGTGTCAACACCTTTAGTTCTTACTCGCTGATGGAATGACCAACTCCTTACCCCGTTATTACTCTACCGACAACGCGTGCAAAACCGAATTACGTGATAGCTTTTATAAAACTCTTACGTGTCGTTCCCATAACATTATATTAGTGCTCGTTTCTGTTCCATTTAGGTAATAGCATAGTACTCTTAATAATGTATTCGGATAATTTATCACATATTTTGTCATACAAATTATTTTGTCTCATTTTATTTCTTTTCTTTTTTTCACATATTAAATAAAACTGAGTACCTAACTTTTACAATAAATTTTACAATAAGAAAGTTCAGCGTAAGCGTCAGGGGTAAAAATAAATAATGTATATGTTTAATGTATCATCCGGGCAACGGTAGAGCGAAGTTATAAATGGCGTCCTCGGACACCCATTTCAAGACTAATAGTACTTCGATGATCGCTAAGGTACCAAATCAAAATTATGCTAAGAACGCGGAATTATTAAAATATTATGATGCCACATAAGGTCTATAACAAGAAACTACGTTCCTCTCCCGGAAGATATCACTGGTCACACACACAGTGTCCGAAAACTTTTGAAATGAGGCACTAAGAAAACTCAAAAATAAGATCAACACCACCATAATTATGTTTGATATGCTCTCACACACAGTACTACTTGTACCTCTCAACGTTACAGTCACGGGTAGGCACTCGAATAACTTTACCAGTTGCCTCTTTGCCTCGAGTTTTCGAGGAGTTTCCCTCTAGAAATCTACAAGTACTTAGAAAACTTAGAGCGTCTCATTTCAATGTATAAAATACAGGTTTTACTTTCAATGCCTACAATTTTTAATTACTTAAACGTTAAGCCGGGGTTAAAGGCAGAAGTTTTTAAAACGTTCGTTGGAATAAAGGTTTGTTGTGAAATGTTGTTTTGATAAAGTCCTAAAGCTTTAGAAGTCTGGTCAAAGCGAAAGGTTCAGCGGATCAGCGAAGGTTTAACATACAGGTTTAAGTATAAAACAGTAATAACACAGAGTATTAAATTGCACAGAGAAATATCTTAGCTCGTTTGGTCTGTGTAAATTTTGTTCTTAAACTTTCGCGATTTGAAAACATTATCACTATATACTACGGGACTAATCTCGCACTAAAATAAAAAGATAAATAAATACCTCATCATCCCGACGTTTCGGCCGAGTTCAGTCTACCCATGACCACGGTCGATGCAACTCATGTGTATAAATTATAAAGCTACTATGAAAATATATACATCGGTACAAGTAACAGTGAATAGTTTATTTAATAGGCATTTATTCACATTGCAATTTAATTTGGTAAGCTGTAGCATGCAAGGAAGATATCATCATGATCATTATCATATCAGCCAAAAGATATTCACTGCTGAACATCCTGGATTGGACTTCTCTTTGCATCTTTAATTAGGCTTTCTTTAGTTTCTGAGGCGTTGGTTGAAAAATTATATTATATTAAAATGTATAATTATTAATGCTCTTCGTGGATTCAGTTTCTATTAAGTACCATAATGTAGCTATCTGTATCAATTTGTGTTCGTGAAAATAATAACACCGACGTGTTGCTGATTTGCTTTGTTAAATACCAATAAATATACCTCCGGATTAATAACACTAGTTAGGATTAGTAAGATTATTAAAGAAAAATGTATTATGAAACAGAGAGTAGAATTTCTGTAAATATTCTACTCTGTAGTATTCCAGCGTGAACAGAGAAATGGGTAACTTTGTACAGTTACACTAAAGGATTTTGGGCAACTCTTTATGAAGGGGTCTTATGAAATGCTACGTGAAATGATTAGGTGAAAATGTTTGGGTTTTAGAGGGATCACTTTATAAATGTTAAGTACATCTTATTCTGCTCTCTGATTTTGACTTTATCGTTTTTAGAAGAAAGTATTTTAGTTGTCTAAGAATTGTTATCAAGCTTAGAGTACATCTTGTTTTAAAATAAAAAATAATACTCTTTGGTTTTCGAATCACGTATAAAGTTTTTGAAGTTAAAACTTCTTTAGCGGCATTGTGCACTTTTTGGGATGGGTAAAAAGTTAGTTATCTGTGATTTAAATAAATAAAAATGTACAGTTTTCAGATTTATTCCTATATGTGTACTCTGAGACAATGCTTCTCGCCAAATTTCATAGTTCTATGTAAACGGGAAGTACCCTGTAGGTTTTGATTTTTGCGAGTGTCGAAATATGAGGTTTTTTACGACATAAACGGCTCTAACTTTTTTAAACGATAACTGAGAAGTTTTTCTTGAACACAACTGCCAGAGATCATAGATATACGTATACAGTTTAAATTTCAACTCGATATATTTACACGTCCTTGAGATAAAGAGTCTTGACATACACACAGACGGACAGACGGACAACAAAGTGATCCTACAAGGGTTCCGTTTTTTCCGTTTGAGGTACGGAACCCTAAAAAATAATGTCAGTGTCATTTAAGGTGACAATTTGGATGTCAACGGGTACAGATAAGTAACAAGTAGCATTAAAGCACGTTACTTTATCGTTATCAACGATATCATAATAGTTATAGTTACGTTATCGGCAACAATATGTTAATTAGAAATAAATAATACTTAAAAAAAAATATCATGTATGAATTAGAATACAAAAATAGGTATCTTCACTAATTTAGAGGTCACTTCACTAAGTTACCGCTGAATAGTTGTATCGATCAATATTTTTATTTGGTGGTTTAATTTTTTGTATATCAACATTACCCTATATGTTTGGTTAAAAAAAAATCAGTTTAAAATTTTGAAAAGAATAATACAACTTTATTTTTAGGGTTCCGTACCTCAAAAGGAAAAAAACGGAACCTTTTTAGAATCACTTTGTTGTCCGTCTTTCCGTCTGTCCGAATCTCAAGACATTTTATTTTAATGATTATTGCTGTTACGAAATAGGTAGGTATATCTTCAACAAAATTGATCTTGATTTGTCTTATTCGCTTGATTTTTTTCACATCAATTTCGTGATACTTTTTTTCTAAGTAGATCACAGAAAAAAAACTAACATTCCTAATACAAAGGTAATTTTCTTCCCAACCCGGATGAATAAAACCAGGGAATTCTTCACGAACCTGTCAAACCGGTTGCCAAGTCCCGGGAGTGGTTGATTTATCGCCCGCTTCACAAAGTTACCGCTGGTTAGTCGTATCAATCAATTTCTGTAGTTGCTGCACAATTGGTGGTTTCATTTTTCCTAATGTTTGGTTAGCAAAGTTTAGTTTAAATTTTGGAGTTATATATTATTAGCTTTTCTTCGCTAAAAAATCTTGGTTTTGGCAAGGAATTAAGAAAGATTGTATAGTCTGGGTGGGTAACCCTGGTGTCAGAGTTGTAAGTCGCCTGACGGCTTCTGACATGGCTAAACGCCTAAAACAACCAGGGCCTACAATGTCACTTGTGATCCGAGCCACGGTAGCGCTCAGTTGTAAATGCCACCCGTTGTTACTCATCCGAAGATTGACTGTGCTGAAAGTTGCTTAACTTCGATGATCGCTAATGAACACCTAGTCAAACTACGCTATGAGCACTCGATAATACTGCAAAGGCCTGGAGCTCTATTAATAATTGAATCATTAGAATGACTTAAAACATCCTATGTGTAAATAGTAAGAACCTTAAAGATATGTGTTAGAGCAAACGAGATAGCGTAATCTTTTTTTCTTTCTTATACATAAAATTCGGACAACTGCAAGTCAGGCTCGCACACCGAAACAATCCATCAATCCGTACAAATCCAGAAAATTTCACAAATTTGGGAAGTAAGTTGTTAAAATTTCAATACTATAATCATAGACAAAAAAAATCACTTTTCTCGTCGGAGAATACAAAATAAAATATATAAGAATATAAAATACCTATTTTTTTGCGATTTAAATAAAAATTATAGTTTTCAGTTTTAATACTATTTGTGTACTCTGATACAATGCTTTTCGCCACATTTCATAGTTCTGTGTCAACGGGAAGTACCCTGTAGGTTTTGATTTTAGTGAGTGTCGAAATATGCGGTTTTTTACGACATAAACGGCTCTAACTTTTTGAAACGATAACTGAGAAGTTTTTCTTTCACACAACTGCAAGAGACTACAGATATACGTATACAGTTTAAATTTCAACTCGATATCTTTACGCGTTTCTGAGAGAAAGAGTCTTGACATACATACAGACGGACAGACGGACAACAAAGTGATCCTATAAGGGTTCCCTGTTTTCCGTTTGAGGTACGGAACCCTAAAAATGTACAGTTTTTAGATTGTCTAAATGAGCACTCTGAGACAACGCTTCTCGCCAAATTTCATAGTTATATGTCAATGGGAAGTACCTTATAGGTTTTGATTTTTGTTAGTGTCGAAATATGCGTTTTTTAAGATTTTTGGCTCTAACTTTTTTATACGATAACTTTTAATAGAAAAATTTCTCGTTTTTCTTTTACACAACTACAAGAAACCATGGAAATACGTATAAAGTTTAAATTTCAACTCGATATCTTTACGCGTTCTCGAGATAAGAGTCTTGACAAAAGGACAGACGGACAACAAAGTGATTCTATAAGGGTTCCGTTTTTTTCCTTTTGAGGTATGGAACCCTAAAAATGAATCGTGGTTGTTAAGGTGGGCACACACGGTCAGTTAAACTGATCAGTTTTTCGCGTCACTCCAACTGGGTGCTCATTCAGTTAATGAAAAGGTGGGAATTGGTGGTTCCATATTTGAAGACAGTGGAGCCATGATATTACTTCGATAAATAGTGTTAAGTGTTTCAATTTGTCATGAGAAATTATTGGAACCAAAGTTGTTTGAAATTTGATTTTCCACAACTTTGATTCCTATCAACTTTTTCTAGGATCGATATTTTTTTAATAAGCCGGTGGTGCCATGATGTTTCTTCGATAACTTGTGTTATTTCAATTTTTCATGGAAAATTATCGGAACCAAAGTTATTTGAAATTTGATTTCCTACAATTTTGATTCCCATCAACTTTTTCCAGGATCGATATTTTTTTTAATAAGTTAGTGGTTCTATTTTGTTTCTTCCATAACATGTTATTTCAATTTTTCATGAGAAATTATCGAAACCGAAGTTGCTTGAAATTTGATTTCCTACAACTTTGATTCTCATCAACTTTTTCTAGGATCGATTTTTTTTATTAAGCCGGTGATGCCATGATGTTTCTTCGATAACTTGTGTTATTTCAATTTTTCATGAGAAATCAGCGGAACACAAGTTGTTTGAAATTTGATTTCCTATAACTTTGATTCCAATCAACTTTTTCCAGGATCGATATTTTTTTAATAAGACAGTGGGGCCATTTTGTTTCTTCCATAACTTGCGTTATTTCAATTTTTCATGAGAAATTATCCAAGCCGAAGTTGCTTGAAATTTGATTTTCCACAACTTTGATTCCTATCAACTTTTTCTAGGATCGATATTTTTTTAATAAGCCGGTAGTGCCATGATGTTTCTTCGATAACTTGTGTTATTTCAATTTTTCATGAGAAATTATTGAAACCAAAGTTGTTTGAAATTTGATTTCCTACAACTTCGATTCCCATCAACTTTTTCCAGGATCAATATTTTTTTTAATAAGTTAGTGGTTCCATTTTGTTTCTTCCATAACTTGTTATTTCAATTTTTCATGAGAAATTATCGAAGCCGAAGTTGCTTGAAATTTGATTTCCTACAACTTTGATTCTCATCAACTTTTTATAGGATCGATATTTTTTTAATAAACCAGTGGTGCCATGATGTTTCTTCGATAACTTGTGTTATTTCATTTTTTCATGAGAAATTATCGAAACCAAAGTTGTTTGAAATTTGATTTCCTACAATTTTGATTCTCATCAACTTTTTCCAGGATCGATATTTTTTTTAATATGTTAGTGGTTCTATTTTGTTTCTTCCATAACATGTTATTTCAATTTTTCATGAGAAATTATCGAAGCCGAAGTTGCTTGAAATTTGATTTCCTACAACTTTGATTCTCATCAACTTTTTATAGGATCGATATTTTTTTAATAAACCAGTGGTGCCATGATGTTTCTTCGATAACTTGTGTTATTTCAATTTTTCATGAGAAATTATCGGAACCAAAGTTGTTTGAAATTTGATTTCCTACAACTTTGATTCCCATCAACTTTTTCCAGGATTGATATTTTTTTTAATAAGTTAGTGGTTCTATTTTGTTTCTTCCATAACATGTTATTTAAATTTTTCATGAGAAATTATTGAAGCCGAAGTTACTTGAAATTTGATTTCCTACAACTTTGATTCCCATCAACTTTTTCTAGGATTGATATTGTTTTGAATAAGATAGGTGTGCCATTTTGTTTCTTCAATAACTTTTGTTATTTCTTTCTTTCATGAGAAATTATTGGAACCAAAGTTGTTTGTAATTTGATTTCCTACAACTTTGATTCCTATGAACTTTTATAGGAAAGATATTTTCTTCAATAAGATAGGTGTACCATATTGTTTCTTTAATAACTTTTGTTATTTTTTTCTTTAATGAGAAATTAACGGATCCATAGTTGTTTGAAATTTGATTTCCTACAGTTTTGATTCCCATCAACTTTTTGTAGCATCTATATTTTTCGAATAAGATAGTGGTGTCATTTAGTTTCTTCAATTAAGCTTACCAGCAATAGTTATCAACGTTAGGCCCCCGCTGCACTGATCTGATGAACAGATGCGATCATAGCATCGTGTGAGCTCAGCTTCAGGTAGTGGTTCAAATCGTGTACCACAAATTCCTACCTATTAATTTACTGAATGAGCCCCATTTGGAGTGACGCGAAAAACTGATCAGTTTAACTGACCGTGTATGGCCACCTTAAGTCTCGCTTAAACTCGAGAAAGGCTGAACCGATTTGGCTAATTTTAGTCTTCCCTGGACTTCCACAAATATTTCAAATATTTGTGAAAATCCAGGGAAGGTTTATACGGTGAGAAAATATACAAAAATAATAAAAACATTAATTTTCTTATACAATGTTCCTGCATGTAAAAGTTGCTATTGACAATTGACAGATGGTGAGATGAAAGTTCACGGGATCAGCTAGTATTGTTATAAGCATGCGATTCGTTTCATTCGGTTCAAAAATTGAGCTCCAAATACGAGCGAACGATGCTCTCGGCTATGTTCAGCGGTGCGGTATCATAAATAAGCTGAAATTCGCACCACATAAAACGAGGGCCATGGTGTTGACGAAGAAGCTCAAGTCTGACACTCCACGGCTTAGCAAGGGCGAGGGTAGAAATCTGCATGTCGAAGGAGGTTAAACTCTTGGAGCCCTTGATAGATGACAAACTGAAACTCAACACCCACGTTGCGAATGTCTGCAGGAAGGCGTTAAACATATACAAGCAACTTTCCGGAGCCCCCAGGATCAGTTGGGGCCTCCACCCGGATGTTATCCACACCATCTGTACTGCTGATTTTGAACCGGTGGTAATGTACGCAGCAAGTGCGTGGGCCAAATCGACCGAAAATCTCGGAGTTCAAAACTAACTTTATTAACGCCGTCCGAAGGGGCCTTGCGCAGAAAATGTCCAAAACCTATCGCACGGTCACCCTAAACTCAACACTGGTGTTGACTGGACTGATCCTCTTCGCCCTTAACTTTTTGTCACGTTATACTCGTATATACATCGTTATATTTTGCGCAAAACAGCATTCACCTAAATTAGGTAGGTGTAAGATTTTAAATTCGAAAGTCTATCTAAAAGTATATCTCTACCGCTCATACTTAGTAGTATAATAAAATTATTAAAACAAACTTTTCTAGTAACTACTATCAAATTAACCCGACAGTTATAGGGTCCGTTTTAAAATAGCCCAGCATTGTTTAATTTGCCTAAAGTTCGGCTTTTGCGAGGTTTCCGCGTTTATAACGATACTTTTATATTTATTTGGTAGATTCTGAGAATTTCTCTAAACTTTGTTTACAAGGAATCAGTTATACGACGACCGAAGTTGTAAGCAGTAGGTATTTGCGTTACTGTAATTAGAAATACACGTTATGTTTATATACCCTTACTAATATTATGAATCTAAAAGTTATTTTATTGTTTCATTTTAACGGAGCAACAGATTAACTTGATTTTTGACAAGGACCCTGATTGATCGCGAAGCGCATGCAGCGTTTGCGCGCAAATTTCTTCAAGGAGCTTTCCTGTAAATGGATTTGACAATTTTGACATTAACATAACAGATTGCTAAAGATGGAGGTTTTGTGTTCCAAAACAAAAAGATTATTTATTTGATATAGAATTGTAGCATGAGTTCTTTAGCATAAGATTCGTCAAGCAGACTCTTTCGCCCTCGTGGACGCGAGCGCGCGCGACACGCCGCGCAACACGACCCCGGCGACTGCGACGACGAGCGGACGCGTTCCTGAAGCTTTTCGTGTGGGCGTCATCTCAGCCCCAGGAGTCCAGCCCAGGAACATGTTTTGAGGCGAAGGCGGCACGCTCCGAGCAGCGACCGGTGCTAGTCCGCGGAGGAACCGCGTCACCAACTCCCAAAAACTTCTTTTGAAGCCCTCGCCTGCCATGCGGTAGCGCGTGGCTGATTTTGCGCGGCGGGTCCAGCCCAGCTGCCTCTCACACTCACGCAGGATGAAGATGGATCTCTTCAGAAAGGCGTGAGCTTGTACTTGCTGCTGCCGAGATACGGGGATCTCGCAGCTCAGTTTTTTTTTACTTTTCGTTCGCCGGACCTCCGGACTACGCTTCGACGTCAAGCAAGGTATAACCTCCTGTGCGACTCAGCGTTTATTCCCCGCTCTTCAAGTAGATATTTTAAATGGACATTGATTTTCAGTGGTTTAACAACTTTCCCTTTCAAGGACGTCGTCCTGTCAATAGGATAAATAATTAGATTTAAAATAGTTTAAGGTTAGTTCAATACATTTGTTATACAACATATCACCTTTTGTTTCAATGAATATCTTCCTCAGGTAGGGTTAGGTATTTGTATCACATATCACAGTAAGAGGACCTTGCACTACAAAAGTCTAGTCGCTTATCTGCGTAGCATCCAGGCAACCCTTTATTAAATTCTAACTCTTTTTCTCTTAATAAGCTGTCTATCCTATCCGAGCCAGGTTAGGTAGGCAGTCCCTATCTCATTTTCCAAATTCACGACAAAATACATTAATTACTTCTCATTCTTCTCACCACTACGACAGTAGTAGACGAAAAGTGACAAATCTAATTTTTATTCCGAAAAAATAAGGGTTCCTATCGGATAGCTCACATATCAAAATATCACGCGGGCGAAACCGCTGGTCAAAATAGTCAATTTATAAATCAAACAAGTAGTATTACTGAGCAAGTGTATATTGATCATCAGACAATAGAAAAAGATAAATTTTTGAGCATAGTTATTATTTGTGTACAGGGTCATAGGTATTAAACGCAGAACCTTTAAAGGGCGGGTCTAGACAAACAACTTAGGTTCTAGGACTTTTGGAAAATCACGAAGAAAAATAATCAGCTTTTTCATATGCTATTTTTTGCGTATTTTCAGAAGTCGTTGTACTGTCGTTGTTTGTCTAGAGGTACTAGACCCGTCTTTTAAATGTTTTGCGTATACCTATTGTAAATCTATTCCTATTTATTAATTATTTATTTAATTATTTAGCCAAGATAAAAGTGATCGTCTAGATTTATAATGTGATTGTCTAGAAAATATTATACTTAAATGGACCCTTATACGTTGTGTTTAAAGAATAAAAAATTGGGATAAATAGTAAACGTAAATTAGTTTCAACACTAGCCTATATAAATCAATAAATAATCAGAAAATAATAGGTGTTGCCAGTTCTTTGTATCTATTTTATTTTTATTTTATTTTATTAATTAGTCCGCCTACACTATGTACATCAACACATACACAATAAAAAGCTTAGCATAGTAAACACTCAGAGTCAAATGTCACAGTAATTACAGGCGAAGACAACTTGCAAAAATAGCTAAACGAAAAACATTAATTAAAAAAAAAAACATAATTACAAATTTGAAACATAAGAACAAAATAATAATGTCAAAAGTAAACAAAAACAATTATAATTGAAAAACTAAAAATTGTGAAATCATTAGGTACGTGTTCAGATAGTCAGAGACTTTAGAGCAGTTTTGAAGTGGTGGATGCTGTCACCAAATATGTCAATATCAGTTTTCTTTGATGTAGTGTTGTATTGACCCGACAACCTAGCAATGGGAGAATTGAGGCCCAAGTTGGAACGAGAACCAGCACATGAAAATATATTAAAACGCGATACTCTGGGCATAGTTCGTGGAATAGTCAGGGATAGCTCGAAAAGTAAGTCTGGAGTATTCAAAACACCATTAGCGAGTTTATAAAGGAATAAAAGGTCAAGTGTATGTCTACGATGTGAGAGCGTTTCCATTTTGAAGTGTTTGAGTCTTGCCTCGTAACTCTTGAGATTCTTCCCGAGATAACAAGAGTAAGTTAAATGCCACAGGAACCTTTTTTGTACGCTTTCCAATCTCTTTTTATTAATATCATAGAAAGGATTCCATACCACGCTACAGTATTCCAAGCCGCTTCGCACTAAAGAGTTGTATAACATTATTTTAGTGCTCGGTGACTTAAAGCCCCGACAATTTCGCAGTACGAAACCAAGACATTGAAACCCTTTGGAAGCAATATTGTCAAAGTGCAGATGAAATCGCAGTTTGCTATCCAGCGTTACGCCCAAGTCCTTAATGCGATCAACGTTAGTAAGTGCAACATTTTTAATCAAAAATTGTGGTTGATCCATAATTTTGGTTTTCCTAGTAAAACGCATGGCGTAGCATTTCGACACGTTAAGACTCATTTTGTTTGCATCGCACCATGCATCCAAACGATTGATATCTTCTTGTATCAAATCCATATCATTATTCGAGTTCATAATGCGGAAGAATTTCAAATCATCGGCGAACAGGAGAAACTTAGTATGTTTGAAGCACTGGTCTATGTCATTGATGAAACAGTTGAAAAACTCAGGTCCAAAATGAGAACCCTGTGGCACACCCGAGCTTGCCTCAAATGGATCCGAAAAATCACCATTGACAACCACAACAGAAGATCTGTTGCCAAGATATGATCCACACCAAGTCAATAGGGGGCCTGCGATACCGTTTTTAGCGAACTTCCCGAGAAGAATTTGATGGTTAACTTTGTCAAACGCCTTACTAAAATCGGTATAAATGGCTCCTACTGTATGACCCCGATCGAGGACGCAAGACACTTCATTAACAAATGAGACAAGATTTGTACTTGTAGACCTAGATTTCGTGAAGCCGTGTTGTTCCGTAATTATTAAGTTTTTGAAATGACCGGAGATAATGGAAAGAACTGATTTTTCGAAGACTTTAGAGAATACAGACAGAATAGAAATTGGCCTATAATTGCTGACGACATTCTTGTCCCCGTTTTTGTATATCGGTACAATTAGTTGTACCGATAAGAAAGCCTTAGGGCTTTCTTCCATTTCTCGGGGAAGGTACCAGATGCAAGTGATTTATTGAAAATAAGACACAAAGGGTGAGCCAAAGAGGAAGCACATTTCACAACAAACACAGAAGGGATACCATCAGCACCAGCCCCCTTAGAAGGGTCAAGTCTTTTGAGTATTTTTAAAACTTGATCGTCTTTGAACATTATAGATGTAAGATAATTACTGGTAAGAGCCGGCCCACCATAACTGTTCACGTTAAAAGTGTCTTTATCGCATTTGTTGTATACCGAAGCAAAGTTATCAGCGAAAAGATTACAGACTTCCTTACTACTCATGGCCCATCTATCGCCCAAGCACATCTGAGCAGGATATGTACTATTATTGTTACGTTTCTGTTTTATAAAAGACCAAAACAACTTAGGATTGGAGCGTAAATTACTCTCTAAATGAACCAAATATTTTTTGTAACACTGGGCCTTCAATTTGTCGGAGCGAGACTTAGCAAGATCAAAAGCCAACTTATCGAGTGGATTATTATTAAATTTACGTAACTTTTGGTGATATTTGTATTTTTCTCGCAATAACCTTATAAGATCTCTCGAAAACCAGATTGGGTATTTTTTAGATCGCGGTTTAGATTTAGGAACATTATTCGCAATGGATTCTCTAAGTACCGTATAAAAATTAGATACCATATCATCAACTGTGGCGCAGCAGGAAAACTCTTTATCCCAGTCAACACTATTCAACTCTTGAATTATATTGGTATAATCAGCTTTGTAGAAACAAAATCGAGCGTTATCATTAGTTGGTAAAGTCGCGCTGGCAGCAAAAGAAAAGGAAAACTCTATAGGGGGATGAAAAAGATCGACTTTTGAAAGTGGAGAGGGACACTCGGTCACATTGATCACTGGCTGCGAGCTTAGAACCAAATCCAAAGTTCTATTTTGAAAATTTGGAATACCGTTATATTGTTTCAAGTCATTCAATAAAACAAATTCTATTAATTTAGTAACCATCTCACTATTGCACTCAGATTGATTTAAAGAATAATCATTTAAAGAGTCCCATCGAACAGATCCCAAATTGAAATCACCCATAAAAGCAACATTCTGAAGTATCATAAATAGATACAAAATTAAAATTATAAAAAAAGAGAACAAAACAAAATAGAAATAAGTTCAATACGATTCAAATAAGATGCAGTTTCAGAATAACATAAAAGAAATACAATCGCTCAGCACATAAAACACATAATGGAATGAAATTAAGTAAATTTGAATACGGAAGGTATATGGAAATACAAAATACAGAGAGTACAGTTATACAAAAGCATGCAACTTAGCTTGATTCCGGCTATCTGCTACTCCTTACAGCTACAGCGATCAGTGATCCGCAGTCTGTCCTTCTTCTCTCTTCGTGGCCAACTTTATGCTAAAAGAAATACCGATTAATAACATTAGTGCAGTGAGAATAATATTATCTGCTCCTTTGAGTTGCGCCAAACTGCATCGCTGCTAACACCATCCTCTGGAAGGAAAACAGGTATGGAATATGGAGTTTAGATCTTTAAGATCTATAAATGGAAAACCTAAGCGAAATAGAATGTGGGGCTCCCTGCCATCCTTCACCCCACTCCAAAGCGTTGCCAACAAATCCGTCAGGGTTTAGCCCTAACCACGCCACTAAAGACACTAAATCTTCAAACCTTCTTATCTCTTACTGATCACCATTCATTCATCTCTTAATGCAATCATACATCCAAACACTCTTTTAATAAGGTTAGAACCTAAGGTTCTCAAAGTTTGTTATTATTTGGTTCCCTAAGCTAATTTAAGACCAAGGTATACCTCATGACTCGAAATGATCCCTACAGGAATATCGTGGTCGTGTGGTGTGTGTACCTAGTGCATGTACGAATATCCAGTTGTGAGACAGCGACCATTAGCTGGAAGCCATCATGAACTAGATACTCTGTGTAACCCAGGGCGGTACCGGCTTGTTGACCCTGATGCAAAGGGTGAAGTTCGAAGGGCCCGACTCCAACATCTGATCAGCTTTAAACCTTCGCCCGACTCTTTATTCGTGTTAGCTAGTGTGCACGTGTGTAAGAAAATGATTTTTTATACTAGTTTTCATTTTGAAGAAGAAAAACAATATAGTTCCAGTAAGATATTTTCGTTTTGTGTTAGTTGATGATGAAAACCTTCAATAACTAGATATCTGTGTTAATAATTATATATTATCTTGTATGTTTCACAATACAAAAGCGTGTATAGGCGAATATTTCGAATCTCGTACTGCATGCGTGAAACACGAACTTGCAGTGAGAATGTATAAATGTTTTGAATCTCGTTCAATACACACGAACTCTGAACTCCTTGCGTAAATGTCTGCTCTCCTTCATAGGTGTTTGATCCCCTTACGGGATGAGATAAGTACTGATATATTTTTATAACAGCATAATCATCCATCAGCCATAAGACGCCCACATAGACGTGCTGGACATAGGACTCCCTCTATAGATCTCCAATAAGACTGGTTGGAAGCGGCTTGCATCCAGCGCGATCTCCAACCCCATCGGTCATCAGTACTCTGCGCTATGTGCCCTGCCCAAGTGCCCATTGACACTTCAACTTCCCAATACGCTGGGCATAACAGCATAATGTGTTATATATATCCAAATATAATGAGAATGAATCAGATGCGGAAAATTATGAGGTTATTGAAAGTTTTCATTCAAGCAAGTTATTTTTTTTTTTTTTTTTACAATACTTAAATATAATGACAATATTACACTACTACTACATAGAAAGCAATTGGATCATCCACAGACCCTTGAAGGTCTAAAGATAGTCCAAGTGCTCAAGCCCACTGCCAGTTGGCAGCGTGCCCAGCATGCTGGCAGCATTGCCACGCTGAATGGTAATGCTTATACGTTGAGCCAAATAAACACCAGCATTTTGGTCACGCGTCGCGTCCACCAGACGCTCAGAAAGACTTTTGAAAACAAGATGAGCTCCCGGCCCCCACGGACCCAAAGTCTCAACTCCAAATGGCTCAAATATGTAACCACTACCGAGGTTAGCATATTTGCGCCGCTTGTGCTGCTCAGCCGAATTGGCCGCCGCTCCAGCCCTACTCTGAGTCTCAGGAAGATGTGACGGTGCCAAAGTATCGACGCAAGTTGCGTCCCATACTAAGGGCCGTCCACACTTCCATGGGACCAGCGTCATGCCGTCAGGCCTTTTGCCATCACCACGCGCCAACCCACTCGGTTCGAGTACGGCTGCGATATTTGCGGTGACAAAAGCCCTGCGTATGACATCGTTAAGGCTGGCGTGGCGTCCAATCCGACCAGCGCTTCTTGAGCAAGAGAGACCGTGGTGACCGAGCTGGTCAACTGCAGTACCACACTGACAGCGATGGGCTTCACAACACCTAGTCAGCAAGTTATTAATTTGTTTGTACCGGAACTATAAAACAGCCTAGCTACATGTAACTGAATTTAAATGTTTAGTAGCATCCATCCAATCAATCTTTCCAAACACACATCCTATGAGTCCTACGTGAGAAAAACTAATAAATAGTCTACCCTTAAGATAGCCCAAAAACAATGTAGACAGTAGACCTCTCTGCTTCTGAAAGAAAAAGGACTTTACGCTACCACTATTGTAATTTACCTATCTATAAATCTGATAAGATGGTGGGAGAGAAACGGAGTCTAATGTAGAATCGTACTTATAGTACCGCTATCTGAAAGTTAAATACTTTGGAAATTAACCTGGAAATAAATACCTTGAATAAAATATGCATTAGTTAGAAATCTTTCTGAGACCTGAGGTAACACAAACTTTATCTTTGACACGGGAGAACCGCAGGAAATAACTATAAAATGAAAGGGATAACATCATCAAATATCTGATTTGATCAGAGTTATTAGTTACTGCAAAGACGAATCCTTGAAAGGCATCGCCAAAGGTCTCAAAGAGATTTATGATACATCACTTTCACAACACAAACACTGTAATATGCCTTAATCGACGTAGGCTTTCTGTTCACTTATACACTTGGGAAATGAGCGAAGCAAGCGAGCTCTAATTTCCAAATTTTCACACGCGTTATAATTTAACACCTGAACTATTTTCAAAACGAGTATCCTTTACCGCGATCTAACCCGGACTGCCTCCAAAATCCTAGCTTTTTCCATACAAAATAATTGTAATCTCAACGAATTCCACGCCTGTCAAATACTTGAGAAATCAATTATAAAAATATTTATGGGTTTGTACAAAACGGACGAAAAAATTGAAACACTCGAAATCACTTTAGTTTTTTGTGAAAATTTCTGGCGCTATATTTTATTTCTATTCCCAGTAAGTCAAGTAGCTACAAATACAGAGTCTTCGACAGAAACAAACCTAATATGTAATTACTATCCAGACATAGTACTTTAGTTGTATTTCAGTACATATATTATTAAGTGTTTTGATTTTATATAGCTATAAGGTTATATTTACATAACAGTCCGCCGCCATACCTGTAAATACTTCATTTATTTCGTAAAACTATTTCAAACTACTATCACTCAGCACATAAATAATCATTATTTCATTAATTGAAAGTCATTTTCGCCATAAAATTTAATGCCCTATTAACATACCAAGTTGTCTTACTGTCTAAGTTTATACTGTCTCTACGCGACAGTTGCCACTCAAGTTTTTTTTTATGGCAGTCAATATGGATTGCATAAAGGACAACTAGGGTTAACACATTTATATTTTTGCCCAACTACCAAAAGAAGAGAGGTTCTCAATTTATACATACTTTCGCTTTCTTATAAATTTTCAAAATGTTATTAGAAAATAGTATAATTTACATACTCGTATTTAGAATAATACGTAAGATTGTAACTGTAGTGTCCGATGATTTTTACGTGATACAAAATAACATAACCAAGATTATAATTGTATAAAATGAATAAAACTATTTTGATTATCGTTATCATATAAAGTTCAGACATTTATATTAATATTTTTAATTATTTTAATACAAAAATAGTATAGGAATAAGTAAAATGACCTAATGTCGAATGTATGTAAAACAACAGAAATAATGATGTCCGAATCGTAACTTTCTCATATTCAGAATTTACTTCTTTACTTTTTTAATACATCTCATTGAAATTAAATATAATTAAATACATCTGAGACAGTGACAATACAACCCTGTCCTCAGTGTTCGATTTTTACTCAAAACAATATTTCTGTTAACGCAGGAAATAAAAAGGGGAAAAATATGACCTGCTAACGTGTTCTACAAATTTTAGAGAGCCCAGTACTTGAAAATGTAAGGTTTCCAATTATTTGCGGTTGACCTGTGTCAGAGAATGGCAATTTTGAACTTTATTCTTTAGTGCTATAGATTCTTTAATAAATACTGAGCAGCAACCTGTCGTGGTATTCCTCCTAGAACTTCTCACGACTCAATCTTTTTTTAAGAACAATAAATATTTCAAAACCCGCATTAGCATGAAAAGGACAGCAAATACAATAACTTTAAAAAGTCTGAGAGAGACAGAAAATTTTAGTTAATAATCTATAAGGTGTATAGTCAAAATATAGCATAGGTACATGGAACAGACGTTATGTGTATATATACATACATAACGGCGGTTACACTATGACCCTGTATATTTTTATATGAACATAGAGATTACGTCAAAGATATAATGCAAAAATATATCAAGCTTATGACATTACCTTGTACAACGCTTTTAATTATTGGCTTTACTTCTTTTGGGAAATGATTTTCTTTAATAACAATTCGCATTAAAGGAATTTCATAGTTTCAGATGTAAAATTGCTTGTAAAATATTATTATATATTGTAAAATATTATTACTGTTTTTGATATAATGTTATTTTGTTTTGATTAATTTATTTGATATAATATGTTTTATTATTTATTGTGACATTTAATCTATACTCATTGACATTATAATTATAATCATTAATTTCATATACGATGTAAATAAAGTGTTTTGTTGTTTTGTATGTATTGAAATATATTATTGCTAATGGTATTTTAATTTTGACTTGTAACAGTGGTGTTATCAATAAGTGGCTATGACTGTAACTATTATGACGTAATGGCGGCCTTAAGCAAAACTCAATCATTATTTGAATGAAAATTACATTTTCTATGCTGCAACTTTGATTACTCAAATAACGGTATATATGAACGTGTGGACTGAGGAACGACGTACTGTAAACGAGATAAATGTTTTTCTACTTTTCATTCTGTCTCTCAAAAATTGTGATATTTTACCGGAAAACGATTTCCGTCTAGATTTGAAAGTACAAGACACTTGAAAATTAGTTCAGTTATGGTATGTTATATTTTCGTTGTCGTGCTCTGCTATTCTGTTTGCACTTAGATGAATTTTCGTTCCTGCTCTTACTTAGTTTTTTGACAACTTATATATACGATCTGGCAGGCTATTGGTTTGAAAATAGAGTAGAAGTATGTTTAAGTTCGAATAGGCCGGGTGGCTAGCCCTGGTGTCAAGAGTTTTTAGGCCGCTTCAAGGCCTCTGACATGGCTAAACGGTTAAAACAACAGGGACCTACAATTTAACGTGTCATCTGAGCCACGGTAGCGCTCAGTTGAAAAACCCCACCCGCGGTCACCCATCCAAGTACTGACCGTGCGGAACGTTGCGATAATAGAGTTTCTGACATTTATGTTGAACTATGAAATGTATCTGAATTAAGTAAGTACGTATGTGTGTAGCCTATGGCGAGTTTTTATAATTCACTATTCTAGTATTGAAATTGTTAAACATACCTAGATATATACTAACATTAATAGATGGCCTAATATGTACCTACCTAACTTTTTAGGGTTCAGCAGGGAACATATAATAGTAGATTGTTATGGATTGATATGGGAGCAAAATAATATTTTACGGCGAGGGCGTTTTTTTTTAATCCAGAGCAAAGTGAGGGATTCTAGAGTAGAATCCTGAACGTAGCGAGGGATTCAAAGGACGTCGCCCGAGCCGAAAATATATTTTGCACCCGAGTGGTACACTCTACTTTTCATCACCTCTATGAGAAAACAAAAGGCGCCTCACATTTTACTACAATATTATTATTTAATAAAACGTAGAGTAACAACTAAATTGAAATTAAATGGTATCTAATAATAAAACTTTATTTACATTCTTTTCATTCATTTTCTTGGCGCTGAATACTAATATCACAAATACTTCCAAATTCGAAAAGTGCGCGGCAAAGATCATTCCGGCGCACTTATTTGTTCCAAATTCAAAAAGTGCGCGGCAGAGATAATTCCGGCGCACTTATAAAGTTCCTTATAGAAAACACCACCTTTCGGCGCACTCAAAGGCGAACCAAGTAGTCCTTTTCGAATAGATGTGATGAAAATCTGCATTTAATCACTATTAAAAACAAACTGGCAATAATAATTAACAGCTGTTTTGTATATAATTCTGAAGTTTAATATGTACTTAATTTTATCAATAACATTCTCTTTGTGACTGTACAGGTAAATTTTAAAGTAAAATGTTCCACCGAGTCAGGAATTTTATTAAAAAAAGCTTCCATCTGTAGCGTAGAGATGCACTTCGAATTCAGGTAACAATGTAACATTTTACAGAATTCATTTCGAACAATGTATTTCAACTGAATTTTTTCGAGTTCAAATTAATTTTAGTGCTCTGATTTTACGACTCGAAGGAAGAATTGAATCAGGCTAGTGAAAAAAGTTGAACAAAAGTGATTGACGTGCATTGTACAAATTCATGTACTACTTACCTTATCTTTTTTGTGTAGGTTTGCGTTTGACTACAAACTGCCAACTTGCCAACTTGCTGATGGGTACAACACATCAGTGTTGTACCCATCGACTTAAATTGTTTTTTTTTTTGTGTTGTTTCTTATTTCAAAGTAGTCTATTAATAAGTTGTTACAGAAAAATAATACATGTTGTAGAGTTGTAAATGAAAAGGTGATTTTTTTCTGACTTTGCATCAAGTTAGTAATGAGATTATCAACCGGACTGCAAACTGCAACTGCAAATTGGAATCGCACATCGAGGGTTCCGTACAAACACATTGTTAAAATAATTAAAAACCTGTTTTAGCTAATGAAATTCTTTTATATGATACCTTACATGATACGATTTACTCACTTTGAATTTTGAACCCATATTTTGTAAATTTTAAGGCCCCATTTCTTTTTTACTCTAAGACAATGCTTCTCGCCAAATTTCATAGTTCTATGTCAACGGGAATAGCATGTGCTAGTGAATTTCTTTTATATGATACCTTACATGATACGATTTACTCGCTTTGAATATTGAACACATATTTTGTAAATTTTGAAGCCCTATTTTCTTGTGATTTAAATAAAAATAAACAGTTTTTAGATTTATTCCTATATGTGTACTCTGAAACAATGCTTTTAACCAAATTTCATAGTTCTATGTCAACGGAAAGTACGAGTACCCTGTAGGTTTTGATTTTTGTGAGTGTCGAAATATCCGGTTTTTTGCGACATAAACGGCTCTAACTTTTTTATACGATAACTGAGAAGTTTTTCTTTTACACAACTGCAAGAAAGCATAGATATACGTATACAGTTTAAATTTAAATTCGATATCTTTGCGCGTTCCCGAGATAAAGAGTCTTAACATACACACAGACGGACATACGGACAGTGAACGGAATGACGGTAATAAAAAACACACTGATTAATTTAAAATAAAACAGTTAATAACCTGTTGTACTTCTGTAGGTAGAGCATGACTACGTCGAACATTGGACGACCTTTGACATTCGAATTTATTAAATTTCCTAGCTATAGAAATAAATCGCAAGCTCCCATCTCCCCTTCCGTCGTCATCCAACTTTACCGACCAACTTTGAATTATAAAAGTTCAACTTAATTAGCTTTTACCAACTCCTTGAAGGTGTCAAAAATTGATTGAGTTAAATTCGTTTACGTCAAACTTGGAAGATTTAGCTAAAATTGGCACTGCTTAGACGTATTAAAAGGAATTTCCTACCCGAAATTGGACTACAACGGAGTTTTACCCACACGACAACTTTAACATTACTGAATTATGTTTAGGCTTCATAAATTGTTTATCTATAGACTGGTTCTTCGCCGTCCCAGATGGCACGGCAAAATCCGGGTAGATCAGGAATCAGATGGGTCGACGACATATTTAAGCGATCAGTGGGCATCAAATGGATGGAATTGCAAGGGGTAGAGGTGAATGGCTTAAGCAAAGGGAGGCCTATGCCCAACAGTGGGTTATTAAAGGTTGATGATGATGATGATGATGATAGACTAAGTAAGTGAAACGCCTTTTCAAAAACAAACAGGACTATCATATCATAGAGAATCATCTATGTGGTATCACTTTCATGTTTATTTATTTATTTATTTATTTATTTCAAACCTTGCATTAAATTTATAAATATGTAAAAATTTGCTCACTTAGCACTAGTTACATATTCGACCCTGTAAGGGCGTCGCAAGTATAATTATTATACAATTAATGAGTTTTACACTTACAGAAACTATTAAACAAAAAGGAACCTACGAAACTTATAACTATAACATTCATCATCTGCTTACTTCTGCGAGTCAGAAACATTTTTGTCTTTCAAGTAATCTTCTATACTGTAGTAACATTTTTTGATCAGTATTTCTTTAAGATTTTTATAGAATTTTCGGTGGTGAATGTTAGTCCTAGCAAGCAGCGTATTTATTATTATTCGACTTATCCTATCATGCTTTAGTCGGTTCGTTACACGCATATTTATTAAGAGTTTAAATTTCGTAGATATCTGAAACGAAAGACTAACAAGATTATTTTTTGCAAAAATTAGCATGACCGACTTCACCCGTGTACAGAATTCACGAATATTTCGCACGGATCGATGAAACATTTTTCAAATTATTGTTGATTTATCAAAAATGGCTCAGCCGATTTCGATAAAATTTAAATGGGACCAATTTCGAAGAATATACATTCTTTCCAATAAAAAAATAATGATTGAAATCGAACAACTATAAAAAAATTATGCGTGGTTATACCTACATAAAAAAAAATATATACCCGTCGAATTGTTTACCTCCTCCGGTGGTTCGTCGGTCAAAAACACAGTTGCACGGGAACAAAACGCTACGTATTTTGACAACATGTTTGCAGAAACTCCAACGCTGTTCGAAATGGCCTTACATATTTTTGCCCAACACAAAGAAAAACATTTGAACTTAACTGTGTGCATTACTGATCTCACTTGGTGCTACGACTTATGAGCGCTTGTAAAAGTCCGTTTTTTTTTACGGGGCAACGAACTGTCAATAAACGAACACCTAAATTTTTTCGCTGGAACTATGTATCTACACTACACACATTCATTTTAAACCGTACACCACCGCGAAACCTTAGAAAAAACACGGTCCGTTGTCCGGTGAAAAAAACGGACGTGTACAAGTGCTCTATCGCTGACTGCATGGGGAAACTTCAACCATGTCATAAATCATGCATCGCATGACGAACAATGTTTGTGAAGTGTTGGTTTCGTGGTTTGTGGAGTGGTGTCCATTGATGCTGCACTTCGGCAGATGCCGGCGGTGTGCAGTCAGGCGTGGATTTTGCGCGCGCAGCCGAAACTAATCGCGAACATTGTAGTTTGGGAGTCAAGACAGATTTGGTTACTGAAAAGAAAAAAAAACCTGTGAATTATTATAGATTACCTTATTTAAGCTTATAACCTTAAATAATATTAAAATGCATATTGTATTTTATTGGACAGCATACATGAGTCTACAGTTTTCAGAAGTTTATGTATACTTTTGCAATTTAAACTTAGGTACACTTTACTTTCGCCTACAATAAATCATTGCCCGCACGGGAAGCATAGCAAAGGGAATAATAGTATTTCCACCATTATATCCCCTCGAAAAGGAAATAAAGTATAGATTGACAATGACAGCTGATATTAAAAGTAGATAAAATGGTTTTCTCCCCTTGCCGTGCTACCCGGGCAAAAGTATATTTTATATCTACGCCTCGTTTGAAATTTAGGTTCAATTTCAAGTAAAAGGTGACACTCTACAATTGAAGAACAGCTTGAAAACCGCTAAATATGGTGTACAAAAAATTAGTTGTCTATAAAGTCGGTTCACTGACGATAATTTTAATATGCGTCACAAACCAAACGCTTAGGCCGATCGTGCCTCTCTGTCGCCTGTTCCGCGTTTTTGGTGGCGCTCGGCTGAGGTGGAATGTGACAATGAGTCTTGCATTTTCGTGTGTGCAGCCCCGCCGTTCATCTATTTATAAGACGTTATGACGTCACTACTTAAAGCCGTGGTGGTCAAGAGGTAGTGACACCTGCCTTACAATCGTGAGGTCGTTATCGAGTCCCCGGTCCCGTACCAATGAGTTCTTTGGAATTTATGTACGGAATTTTACACCACTGGCTTTTCGGTGAAGGAAAACATCGTGAGGCAACCTGCGTACGTCCTTAGAAGAAATTTCGATGGCGTATGTGAATCCACCAACCCGCACTGGGCCAGCATGGTGGATATGGCCCAATCACCCTTCGTGGGTAGGCCTAAGTCCTGCAGTGGACTTCACTACATAATGCCACCGTGACTCGTAACCACCTAACGTATGGGCTCCGCATGTCGCCACCAACGCAAGACCTATGCACCTAGCTACGAGTACAAGCATGCACAATTTTAATCCTATAATGGAACGAACAAACTAATTGCCAGCTCGATTTACATGTGCTTCGCACTTGGCTGATCCGACTAACGAGTTACCTATGCTGGGAAAGAAAATTAAATTTCCGCTCGTTTCTGTTTTTAGATTTAATTTTGTTTTAGCACGGAGCTAAATTTAAATTACCTGGGTAAAAAATAAGGTTGTTTATTCAAAGTAAAGCTTTTGTTGATTTACTTGGAAACTGTAGTGAACATAATGAAAAAATAATTAATAATTATTCTAAGCTTCACACAGGGGTTTTTGGTAGAATAATGCTCCGCGTAGATATTAAAATTGTTAATTTGAAGGATCCTTGTTTTAATGAGTTTATATAAATCGTCAGCTATTTTTGTATTTTTTGTATAAATAACAATACTATTATCACATCACACTTTTCTATACTAAAATAATTGTAGTATTGCAATTATTTCCATAGCAACCCGCCACCAACCATCACTGGGCCTGTGAGGTGGATAGCGCCCATTGCGGGTAAGTCGCTATGAAAAGGTAGGTACAGTTGCTCTATTATGGTTTGTTTCCCGGTTGTATTGATCTGTAAACTATTTTAGAAAATTGCAGTTCTTCAACCATTTCGCCGAAGTGAAAGGTATCTGTTTTAAGCACGGCCATTTTGCTTTCGTCTATCCAGATGTTGGTCTTACTCTACATGTGGCAATATTATTCCACCCGTATTTCCTTAAAAAAACCGGACAAGTGCGAGTCAGGCTCGCATACCGAGGGTTCCGTACAAACCCAGAAAATTTCACAAAATTGGGAAGTAAGTTGTTAAAATCTCTATACTATAATCATCATCGACACTAAAATCATCGACAAAAAAGTTTTTTTTTTTCATTTTTCTCGTCATACATCGAAAATAATGAATTGTTAAATAATTAAAAACCTGTTTCAGCATGTGCTAATAAAACTCTTTTATATGATACCTCACATGATACGATTTACTAACTTTGAATTTTTAACCCATATTTTGTGTACCTAAGCCCTATTTTGTTTTTGTGATTTAAATAAAAAGTACAGTTTTCAGATTTATTCATATATCTGTACTCTAAAACAATGCTTCTCGCTAAATTTCATAATTTTATGTCGACGGGAAGTACACTGTAGGTTATGATTTTTGTGTGTCGAAATATGCGGTATTTTTACCACATGAACGGCTCTAACTTTTTTAAACGATAACTGAGAAGTTATTTTTTTACACAACAGCAAGAGACTCGATTCAACTCGATATCTTTACACGTTCCCGGGATAAAGAGTCTTGACGTACATACAGACGGACAGACGCACAACAAAGTGATCCTATAAGGGTTCCATTTTTTCCTTTTGAGGTACGGAACCCTAAAAAGGGGAAAATTTACTGTCGCGCAGTATTATCAACCGATTTCAATATTTGACAAGATTTTCATTGTCGTTTGACCAGATTGAACCAAATCTGTCAAGAGCAAGTCGAGATGTAGGCCTATGAAGATTCGAATTGGAGGAGTTAAAGTGATGTGTCACGAGGTCTATTTTTCAGAAAACTACTGGTAGGTATTTGTCAATTTAAATAACTACTATGATCATCTCAGTCGCGAAGTACAAACCATCTTGTCCAACTGTAAAGCACGGTCCCTATGCAAGTCAAATCGTGCCTCATTTGGAAACATCCCCACCCCGACATTACGCTACCCCCTCCACCCACCCGTGCTAACATCTTTGATCAGTGCTCGAGTTTTTGTCCCGGTTCGCAAATAAGAATTTGCATGAAAACAGTTTTCCGTAGCACTGTGTTTTGTTCGTTAGAAAAACTGTAGCACTGTGTTTTGTTGTATGTAGGTACTCGTTCCTAAGTAACCCAGAATACTGACCCAGATACTGAGTTAGAGAACTTACTTATAAGTATTCTAGAACGGCAAGCAAGGGCAGCAAGCTTTTGCCTACAGGGTGGAGAAAAGATCTGAACAAAACCACAGGAACACAGTACAGTGGATGCCTGCATCTTTCAATCAGTCTTATTGGAAAGCTATTGGGGATTCCTATTCATACTCATTTATTGATTCACATGACTTTAGTACACGTCGTATTTATATTGATTTTGAATCCTAGTTATAATTAATTAGCCTCCAAAAAACTTTGTGTTCTCTCTAAGGTGAGACGATATTTCACACCTGAGCAACTGCTTAGTCTTTATAAAGCACAAGTCAGGTCTTGCATGGAATACTGCTCTCACCTTTGGGATGGCTCTGCTAAATATCAACTGGAGGCTGTGGAGTCGATTGAGAGGCGAGCCAGGAGGCTGATTGACAACGACACCTTGACTAAGTCGCAGCTTCAAAGTCTTGAGCATCGTCGCAAGGTAACGAGTTTGTCGGCCTTTTACCGGATACACTTCGGAGAGTGCGCCCAGGAGTTGCACAATCTGGTCCCACCTGCCCCTTTCTTCTATACGGCTAGACAGACGCGACCAAAGCGCCACCCTTTTATGATAGACATTCCGCGCGTTAGAACCAAGCGTTTCGAATCCTCATTCCTCATACGAACTGCCAGAATGTGAAACGCTTTGCCTGGGTCTGTCTTCCCGTTAAAGTACAACGTGGATGTCTTTGAATCCCGAGTAAATAGGTATCTTCTAGGTAAGCGTGCTACACCCTAGACCGCACATCTGCTTAACATCGGCAGTGTGTAGTCAAACGCGAACCTATTCGAAATAAAAATAAAAAAAAATATCCTGCAGTGGCCGTCTTCTAGCCAGAACGATGAATATGAGATGTAATGTTCTCTGTGTCTCTATATCATTTGTAGATGTTATCCCCTGCTTATTAAAGGATTTTGTGACTTTAACTTGTGTATTTTTGTGTATATGTATTAACATCAGTACAAATATATATTTAATTATAAACAATATCTATTCTACTCAGACACAATACATGTACTTAATCAAATACTCACGAAAAACGCACTTAAAACGTAGAGGCTTTCTGTCCACACCAGGGATTAAAAATTAAGTGCCAAAGTCCAGCTCACCGTTATTTACACAAATTTTTATTACATAAGGCTAAACAGTCGTAAATCTAACAGAATATCGAATGTGTATGTGGATCGAATTCGCCGCTGGATGCGATAGAGACGAGACTGGAATACTGATCGCGCCGACAGACGAAATTACGTTCTACGTCAATGTCAATGTAATATGATGTCGGTTATCTCCAAACTCCCTATGGCTGTGTCTTCAATCAACTGAAATTATATGGTTACAATTTACAACCAACTTCTAAAAAAGTTGACTTTATCGTGACAGTGAGACAGATTGTGCAACGGTTTACCAATCAGCCTGCGGCGTGAATGCAGTTTTATGAAAACACGCTATTTAATGTTGTATTAACTACGAAATATCTTTAAACAAAACCAATCCAGCCATTAGTAGAGGCAATTTGATCAGTTTTTGTCCGCTCGGTAATGCCGTTGGAACTTTTGACTACTGAACTTCAAATTGGACGTAATAGTTGCTAGAATATATTTGATTAATTATAGGTAGTACCGATACCAATTCATACAAAAAAGCCCCATTAAAATCGAGACTTTTAGGTACACAGATGGGCATATGCATATACACAGATATGTTGATCAGACACAGTCATAATAAAAGACTAAACGTCTCAAACTGGGCCAAAATAATGAAAAACGTGGATACTTTTTTATACTAGGGCAAGTGCTTTTATTAACTACTACTAAATACAAGATTTACATAATCTACAAGATTATTTTTTGCAAAAATTAGCACGACCGACTTCACCCGTGTACAGAATTCGCGAATATTTCGTATGAATCGATGTAGCATATATTTTTCACATTATTGTTGATTTATCAAAAATGCCTCAGCCGATTTGGATAAAATTTAAATGGGACCAATTTTAAATTAAATTAAAAATTAAATTAAAAATTAAATTAAAATTAAAATTCATTTATTGAGCTTATAACACGGCAAAACCAATTACATTATAGCTCACAAATTATTATTTTTTTTAAATATACTCTTTCCAATAAAAAAATAATTATTGAAATCGGACTACTACGAAACAAGTTATGCGTGGTTATACATAAAAAAATATATATACGCGTCGAATTGTATACCTCCTCCGGTAGCTCGTCGGTCAAAAACTACTGCTGCATAACAAACAATTGATGGACATTGATGTGATGGTTTGTAATAAAAATAAGTTGTCAAGTGCGTGGTGAGACACGCGTTTGATAGGCTTCCGTAGATAGTGACGATTAATATGATGATAATAAAGACTAATATATGTAATAATTTTGTAATGTCATTACCTTCTCGACTGCTAGAAAAACATAATTAGCTGAGAAATGTGTTTATGAGATCAACGACCTCCGAGCTATGTGCATTGTGAAAGTTTAAGAATTTCAATTTTCCTTTATAAGTAAAATGTTTCATCCCACTTTACATGTATGGTAGTTACCCCTTAAATAAACAGTTTTAAATTTTTTAAGTAATTAAAATTGAGATCTACACTAAAACTATTAGGTATAATGTATTTTATGCAATTTACTTCATATTGGAAGTTATAAGGCTTTGTAATATCAGGGCGGACGGACTGACGGACACAAAGAAGCTATAAGGGTTTTTAAACCCCAAAAAGACCTTAGAAAACCCGTTACTTCCAGTCAAATATTGGATATTCTCCGAAATATCCTAAATGAAACCAATCGAGCCATTAGTAGCGGTAATTCCATCAGTTTTGTCCGCCCGTTAATTTCAGTGGCGGATCCGGACTTCAAATTGGATAATATCACAATACATTTGTTAATACTAACGCAATCAATAAAACATGATGATACCATAGAAAGTTTTACATAATTCAATTCAAATTAGAACTTAGTTTTTTTACAGACTCCGACAAGAACTCTATTTGTCTTGTAATCGGCATAATTTCCAGGGATATTTTAGCCTTATGGCGGGAGACTGTGACCCTAGCGCATCTCATAGTGCAGAAAATTGTTAAGTTATAATATACTAGCGACCCGCCCCGGCTTTACACAAGTTTATTATACATATAAAACTTCTTCTTGAATTACTCTATCTATTGAAAAAAAACCGCAACCAAATCCGTTGCGTAGTTTTAAAGATATAAGCATATATATGGACAGACAGACAGGGAAGCGACTTTATTTTATACTATGTCGTAAATATTTTTATTTAAGTAGCTATGTAGAAATTAATAATAAATAATAATAATCTGTAGCTACAGCTTCAAATATAAGACATTCTCCAAAACATCCTTAACAAAAGCAATCGAGCCATTAGTAGTGGTAATTCGATCAGTTTTTGTCCGCCCGTTAATTCCGGCGGCGGATCCGAACTTCAAATTGGAATAGTTGGGCGCCGGAGCCGCAAATTTAAATCGGCTCACGGTGTGTGTTCGATGATTTGTTGGTGTGTGTCTGATGTTTATGGACAACAATGCCTGCTAGCTTATCGGCTGTGTAATGACCGATACACAAGGCTAGTTTTTAACCGACTTCAGATGAGGAGGTTCTCAATAACTGTGCATTTCAGGGTTCCGTACCTCAAAAGGAAAAAAATCGGAACCCTTATAGGATCGCTGTATTGTTCGTCTGTCCGTATGTACCTTTTTGACCGACGAAACGGAGGAGGTACTCATTTCGACGTGTATATATTTTTATGTATAACCACGCATAACTTTTTACTTAGTGGTCTGATTTTTTATAAGAAAGAGTATACTTTGAAATTGGTCCCATTTAAATTTTAGCGAAATCGGCTGAGCCATTTTTGATAAATCAACTATAATGTGAAAAATGCTACATCGATCCGTGCGAAATATTCGCAAATTCTATACACGGTTGAAGTCGGTCATGCTATTTTTTACAAAAAATATTTCCATAAAGCGAAAAGTTAACGAGTTGAAATTTAAACCATATACCCACGTATATTTACGACCTCTTGCAGTTGTGAAAGAAACATACTTCTCATTTATCGTAGAAAAAAGTTAGATCTGTAGTTTTTGTCATAAAAACTATAACTATATAATTACAAACTTGACTTCTAGAGTTGGCACATAATGCAGAATAAGTCAATGTTAATCTTTATAAATATTATTCGGGCAAAGTGCATCTACAAAATGTAATACCTACGATAAATATACCCAAAAAACTCTACAGCACGTGTTTATAAAAATTTAAAAATAAAACGAGGATCCCTCATTACTTTGTTGTGTCCGTCCGTCCGTCCGTCCGCAGTACAACTTTCATATTTATCAACCAAATTGAAAATTGACATTATGATAGTTTAAGTAACAGTATATTTAAGGGAAGGCTCCCATACATGTAATGAGGGGATGGTTTTTTTAAGCCCTATACTCTCATGTGGGGTGTCCTTGAGTAGGATTTCTAAAATTAATGTACTGTACTGTACTGTATCAGCCCTTTTAATAGTCCACTGCAGGACTTAGGCCTACCCACGAAGGGTGATTGGGCCATATCCACTACGCATGCCCAGTGCGGGTTGGTGGATTCGCGTACGCCATCGAATTTCTTCTACGGACGTATGCAGGTGGCCTCACGATGTTTTCCTTCACCTAAAAGCCATCCATCCATCCATCCATCCATCAGCCAAAAGACGTCCACTGCTGGACATAGGCCTCCCCTATGGATCTCCAAAAAGACCGGTTGATAGCGGATTGCATCCAGCGCGATCCTGCGGCCTTAATGAGGTCATCTGTCCACCTTGTGGACCTAAAAGCCAGTGGTGTGAAATTCTGTACATAAATTCCAAAGAACTCATTGGTACGGGATCGGGATTTGAACCCACGACCTCACGATTGCAAGGCGGGTGTCACTACCTCTAGGCCACCACGGCTTTTTACAAATGAATGTAAGGTTTCCTAAACGATATTTTTGTCACATGTACCATTGGTATTAATTTCTAAAGTATGCAAAATATAATCCTCAAACTTTTTGAGTTTCTAGACCAAATCATAAACTATCTTTGAAAATTATTTTGGGTACCTACTGTGGATTGTAACTTTTCGAGTTAGGTATTAAAGAAATTGTAGTTTTTTAATTTGTTCATAGCTCATAGGTCATTGACCTCAGAAACATATTCCTTAGCCAAATAATTATGTTATGATAATAAGTAGTTATGACTCGGTACGTACGTTATTTAAGTATTGACTTTTTTTGTTTAAATGACATTGGATTTATGGACATGAATTTGAATTTATGACATTTTTTAATATTTTATGACATTTTGTAATTCTCTATTAATTTTATAAGACAAACTTACACTAACATAATTATAAGAGTGACATACACTATAGCATTAGGCTAAGCCTGTAATAATAGTAGTATTTTAAATAAATAAATAGATAAATAAATGTTTTTCCAGCAGTTTACCATCTAATGACATCATAAAAATTGATTTTTATCTTGATCATAATCATCATCACCATCTACGGAAGCATGTCATACGCGTGTCGAGACACGCACTTGACAACTTATTTTAGATGAATAAGAATCAGATGACTACTGTAAGATGCCATAAAAGATAAGAAAACAGAAGAAATGTATCACTATAACGTTAGGTAGATGTATCTATATAGTGTAGGTAGATACAGGGTGTATTTTTGCTGAGAATGGGTACAATGGGCGCTAGGTAATGTGGGCGTATACGGCGTATACCAAGTGCTATTGTTTGCGCTGTCTTCCACTAGGCTCTAGTACGCGTCCGCATTCACACCACACGGGATTTTATCAACATCCTTACTAATATTATGAATCGGAAAGTGTGTTTGTTCCTATTTCACGCAGCAACGGAGCAACAGTAAGGTTTGATTTTTGGGATGGGCATAGTTTGAAAGACGGAAATTTAAATAAAAATAACACGAGGGTGAACCTGCGGCAAAAGCTAGTCATAAATAAATAATCAGCGAAGTGCGAGTGGGACACGCACACTAAATGTTCCGTACCATATGGGAGCCCTTAATATAATTTACTTGAATTTAATTATTATTTCTTTTCTATGTGAATGTACAACTAAATATTATGTTACTATTACAAGCGCCTACATGTTACAGTTATTGATATCGAGCAAAAAATGGCTAAAAATTCATGTATTTTGTATGGGAGCCCCCCTTAAATATAAGCGTTATTCCGATTATAGTATTTGTTGTTATAGCGGCAACAGAATTAATACATCATATTTTGTGTAAATGTCAGCTTCCTAGCCATCACGGTTCGTGAGATACAGCCTGGTGACAGACAGACGGACAGCAGAGTCTTAGTAATATGGTCCCGTGTTTACCTTTTGGGTACGGAACCCTAAAAAGACGAAAAATATTGACATATTTAAAGTATACTGTACAGTTGTAGTGAAAATTCATAGTCATCATTGTCATCCGTAGGATGTCCACTTGAAGTAAGCCGCTTCCAACCGGGTTAGTTAAATTTGGAGACTGCCTGACCCCTTGCTACTTTTTTCGCTTTAATAAAAACTAAAGAGACCCATGAAGGGATATCGGTTTTCAACAAATGAAGATAATAATATAAAAACTACATTGCTGGAAGAGCTCAATGCTATACCTACCAAAAAGTGATTTTTATCAGAAGTACTCTGAGATTTCAAAAAACGCGTTAGCACAATAAGCGTATTACATCCGAATTGAATCTTTGTGAGGATAATAGAATAAAATTTTAAATGAATAAATACTTTTTGATAAAAATATTAAGCCACCTTATTTCTTGAACACCTAGTGTATAGTTATTTATTTTATTCATTAGAAGTCAGTCTTGTTCTATTTATATTTCTAGCTGTTATATTAACTACGGTGTAAGTGTTGGCCTCGTGAAGAGCCGTCCACATTCGGATGTAGCCGCTAGGTGGCGCGGACCTCATCGTGTTTCCTTTAATTATTGCGGAATGCCCGCGGCGCTTTGATAACTCACCCTTTGTGAATCACCCTGTATACACACACAACAGTTGAGTTGTAGGTATTAGAGGTTTTATGTCTGAGAGAATAGATATTCAGTTATGATTTTTGTATTTTTTATCGAGAATGCAATCGTTTTCAATATCCATAACTAATTGGTTAATTTATTTGTCAGAAACATGGTAGTGCAAACAACATAATATAAAGTCGAATTTCATTCAAAAAGTGTACAGCTTAGCTTGCCGCCTTGGCGTACAAAAATTCAAACAAACGCGAAACACATTATAGTGAATACAAAAATAATAAAATGTCAGAATTCAGTAAACAGAAATGATTATAATAATAAAACTTAACCGGTAATAAATATTGTCACCTAAAAATTCCCAGATTTCAAAGTAACATTTATTTTGCAGCTAAAGCTCGCTATACAAGTTTATGTTCTGAGGGAAATGTGGAGTTTATACAGAAATAGAATACACAATTAATTTCCTCAAACAAATAAAATATAAAGTTAGGTACTAGCTATCATTTCTTAAAACAAATTATCAAAATACTTAGATCCAGCATCTTTCCCCTATTTTTTATTAGTAGGTACGTCTATCTACCTTGTCGAACATCCTACGCTACGATTGCTAATGTTTAACAGAGAACAAAGTAAAACTCATAAATTCCACAGTTATTACAGATTACAAATATATTATTACAATCTCACCGCTGCGATGCACAGTTGAATTCTATAATATGTATGTGTATGTAGTAGGTATAATAATATCGTCTGCTACTGACGTGGGGTTTTAGAGCTGACATGTGTTCAGTTCCGAGTCCTTATCAACTAAGCCCTGTGGCATTCATCTTTACTTTTTGTCTCGTTTGCTCTTGTGACACAAATAACGAGGAAGAGTAAGATAAAATGCAAAGTCGAACGCCACCACTCTAAGCTAATAAGAGCTTTGGTCTCCACATCCGGAAAATTTGGTCAGTTCCAGAATTGAGATATGCGAAAAAACAAACTCTTCAGACGGATAAAAGGTTTAAAACAAATACAACGCTTTTAAAATAAACGTTATTTTTCTAAGTAACATGTTTGGAAATGTGAAAGGGTCGGTGAAAAGTTGAATGAGTGAAACCATGCTTAATTGAGGCAATGGAGTTGTTTTATGCACCATTTCTGGTATTTTAGTAACAACTGTGTGCTATATTTAGTAGATTTTTACATTGTTTCATTATTATTGTTCTATGTACCTATAGATACAGGATCCTGTACTAAAGAAGTACAACACACTGTGGGGAAAAGGTACTCCTTATTCTGAAAAAAAAAATTAAGCGAGTGTAAAAATGTTTAATTCGAACAATCTTTAAATCGCAAAAAATTCAGGTCTTACGTGCCAAATACATTGATATTGTGGATTATTTCTGCAATTTGTTATTATAATTATGTTACCTATAAGTAGATGGAATAGTTATTTGTTATACCTACAAGAGTGCAAAGTTGATTTACGCGTGCTCAATTTTGGTTACCGAGCTAGTAAAGGATTCTAAAATTAAATCCTGAGCGTTAGCGAGGGAATCAAAAGAGCAAGAAAAGGTTTTTAATTTAATCTTTGCACTCGAGTGCAACACGTAACTTTTCATCTCACCTCAGCGAGGAAATGACTAAATTTTTCTAGATACCGCACTGTTTCAAATATTTCTCGCGTGATTGTTGTTGTTGAGGGAGAACGCTCATATGCGCACTATTAACAGTTTCAGTCAATTCTGTTGGCATCAAATAAACTTCATCGTCGCTAGAGACACTCATTTTAGGTTTTTACTTGTTTCCAGGTTTCTTATTTTTAAAACTTTTAACAATACGACATGCATGATAAAGCCGGAAACATACTATCGGACGCGGCTTACGGACGCGACTGACAGCCGCGACCTAGACTATGAAAGTACACTGAGCCGTGCACACTATCGGACATAAGTCGCGGACGTCACCTTCGGACGACCTTGAGCGTTCGGACGTCCGAGAGCGATCTGGCACACCGGATGTCTTAAGACTGTGCACATTGCTAAGTCGCGGCTGTCAGTCGCGTCCGTCAGCCGCGTCCGTCAGCCGCGTCCGTCAGCCGCGTCCGATAGTATGTTTCCGGCTTAAGAAAATGACGCGCGCAAAGCAAATTAAAAAAAAAAGGACAGCAAGAAGGTTCCGTGTCTGAGTTTTGAACAAATGAAAAATGGTTGTATGATAAAATCGGCACCATGGAGGTAGAAGTAGTACAAACTTAGCGCACACGATGTCCTAAATTCATTTTTACTTTACCCTCTAGCGGATAAACACGGCTTTTGCACACAGATTTCGAAGAGCAAAAATAATCTTTCTGAGATGGGGTGATGAAAAATAAATGATTGATAGATTGAAATTTTACATCAATTTTTACGATGAAACTTCTTAATCATCATAATCAGCCACAAGACGTGTACTATTGGAAAATGGGCCTCTCGCCCTCTCTATAAGGATTTGCTTGATTGATCGAAAGTGGCTTGCAACTAACGTGTTCCCGCATTTTTTTCAGATCGATATCGTACAAGGTAAATATCGGCAGACATTCTACACTGCGCTTATTGGTACGAGTTCTATGAATGCTAATTAAAATAAAATTTACTTCACTTCTCTAAAGTCAACTGGCAGCACTCTATTTTGAATCCGATCCTAGTTTTTACCAAGAAACTTTAGCCACATTTTAGTGAATTCTAAAAACATAAACAAAAGTTTTTAATTGACTGGAAACCTATTTATCTCTCTCACTCAACGCGGGAACTATTTCAATTATAAAGTTAAATAAGCAAAACATTTCGTACAATGAAAGCAATTGAAATTGATGGACTAAAATTGTATTCTTTTTATGTTGAATTAAAGTTTAAAAAGTTTTAATAGCTCTAGAAGAGATTTTAATATTTTCTGTATAATTAATATCCAAGTTCTGTTTATTGAGATACTATGCATGTGCATTATTTTACCTCTTGCTGAAATTATCATTGTGAAATATTCGTATAAAAATACACGTTCACGGAATGGATGTCATAAATTTTTTTTACAGATATCTACTGCAAATGACATTGTGTTAACTTGCTATTCAAACTTGTTTCTCGGAAATAGGCTTAGTAGGTACATGTTCTTAGAAAAAACATCGTTCTTAATTTTTATCAAAATCCAGCCTAGGACGTCCCATATAGTGACAGGCATGATGAATTCATGCTCGCCATCGAAGGCTCCTTCTTGCAGCGGCGTCGTGTGTCGAGTTGGTCTCTTCGAGGAGAGCGATGGCTGTCACATGCGTACTCGTGATCGGGTGCTGCATGCGGGTCGCCGGAAATCGAAATCGAAATAATTAGAAATGTCGCGAGATACGTCCGAAAGTGATGTGCGCGAGTTAACAAACGCTGTGCGTGCCCTGCAAAATGAAGTAGCATCATTGAAGAAGCTAGTGTTAGAACAAAACACACTAATTAAAAAGTTCACTAGTCATTCGCCGATGGAACCAAAAACTCCCGGTGACACTTCAAAATCGACCTCAGACAGCGGTAAATTAATGACGGTAACACGGCCAATTCGACAAGCACGACTAAACAAACTAGTGACGACCTCTGCAACGACGAGTAAAACTACCCTCAAGAAAGGTAAAAGTGGGCAGCTACCCGACATCACTGCTCCGACTACGCCCGAAGTACCCCGACCCGCGACGTCAGCTGGTGTTGCGAAACAATGCTCTCGGGCCATAACATCAGCGGAATCTACTGTTGTTGTGGATGATGACAATTTGAGTAGCGAACTCAGCGGACAATGGCAAGTAGCTAGTCGTAGAAAACACCAAAAGAAAAAAATTAAATCTGATGTAAAAGTCGGTTCATGTACAGAAAATAACGATCTGCAAGCGGCAGAAAGGACTCTGTATATACAAGCGTGGCAATTTAAAACAGACACGACGACTGAACAAGTAGAACGTTTTCTCAATAAAATTACGAAAGCAAACTACTACGTGGAAAAAAGAGATATAAAATCCAAGAGACACGCATCTTTCATAATTGGCATGCCGGAGAATATATTCCCCATCGTAACAGAGCCAACTGCATGGCCTCAAGGACTACGGTTTTCTAACTGGTTTTTTCGCGCCCGCACCCGCTCGTTAGCGACAGGTACGTGAAAGCGAGCGCGCCGAGGATCCCTGCTGCGCCTGCGCGTGACTCATCAACACAGAATGCACACGCGCCGACGACTGGAGCTGCGGGCAACGAAGCTGATAAGCAAAGTACTTTTATTACAATTTGCCATCAAAATATTAGGTCCCTTAAAAATAAGACAGATAAGATTGAAGTGCAATTATTAAATAATATGAAATGCGAAATATTATGTTTGACTGAGCACTTTCTAAAAGCTAAGGAAATTAAATTTGTGAACATTAACAACTATGTATTAGCATCATATTATTGTAGACCGAATATAATACACGGCGGATCTTGCATTTATGTACGTAATAATATTAAATACAAAAAATTAGATTATTATACACAATTATCAGTTGAACAAGTTTGCGAGATATCTGCCGTTGAACTTGTAGACATAAAACTGACCGTTGTGTGTATATACAGATCAAACGTAACAAGTACGTTGTTATTTTTTCCTGTTCTGGAATGCCTGTTCGATAAGTTAGTCAGCGACAACAGAGACTTTGTCGCGGTCGGCGATTTCAACATCGATTCTCTCTGTCCAGTTAATTCAGATATTAGAAAATTGAACGATATACTCGCAACACATAATTTATGTAACATTGTTGATTTTCCCACGCGAGTAGATAAAACGATAAGCACGAGTTTAGATCACGTATATGTCGGGCGCGAGCTGGCAGGAGCGGCGCGCGCGCGGTCTGTCATATCACTGCTATCAGATCATTACGCGGTCCGCGCCACGGTCCCGTGCCGCCAGGGCCCGGGCCGGGCGCCGCCCCGATTCGCTAGGTCTTACACTAGTGCAAACAAGCATAATTTTATTGGTGCGCTAAATAGCATCGACTGGGAAGATGTCGAACGTAAACATTCGGCGACCGACGAGTTAGCACAAGCTATAGTAGGTATAATACAAAACAAAAGTGATGTTTGCTTTCCGGTCACACGTAAGGGTGCGTATCGTAAGGTGATTGTGTGGGCTACCGACGAGATTATGAATTTAAACTATTTATTAATCGACATGCATAATTTGACGCGGAAATTTCCAAATAACGATGACTTATTGCAAAAAATAGACGAATATCAAAATAAGTATGATAAATTGCTGAAATCCGAAAGGAGTAAATACTATAACAACATAATTAATAACTCTGACAATATTGTAAAATCAATGTGGGGGGTCATTAACACAGAAACAGGTAAACTGAGAGTTCAGAATGACTACACTGATTTTTTGACGTGCCCCGACGGGACTAGTTTCTCGTCTAAACTACAGGCAGTAAACTTTGTAAACTACCATTTCGCGAGCGCTGCCGTGACCTGTTCAGCGCCAACAGCCAATGTAGCCGCCGCGATGCGCGCTCTAGCCGACGCGCGTCCGTCCGCTGACCGTTCCTTAAAGTTTAGGCTCTTCTCTCCAATGGAAGTGTTCCGTATAATATCGTTCGGAGTGGCTCGAAAAAAAACAAAGGATATTTACGACATTTCTATATCTATCCTGTTTGTTGCGGCGCAATGTATAGCTCCCGTCCTATCAGCCCTGTACAACAGATGTTTGAGAGAAGGTCGATACCCCCGTGCGCTGAAGCGAGTGAAGGTTTCTCCCTTGTATAAAGGAAAGGGCAATCAAGAAGACATCAACAGCTACAGGCCTGTGTCTATAATACCTGGCATAGCTAAAATCTTCGAGCATGGTCTCAGCTCGAGGCTGACCGAGTACTTGACAGAGTGTGGAGCCCTAAGTGATAGGCAATACGCTTATCGCAAAGGGAGATCCACCACTTCATTAGCACGAGAAATGCTCCGCCGAATCCTGGAGGCGCGCGAAGGTAAGAAGCAGGTCGCAGTAATATTCTGCGACCTGTCGAAAGCCTTCGACGTCGCAGATCACAACGTCTTATCAGCGAAGCTAGAGCGATACGGAGTAGATGGGCCGGCACTGGGCTTACTAACCGACTTCACGACGGACCGCGATCAAGTCGTGGTGGGCGATGGCGGACGGGTGAAGTCACAGGCGCTGGGTACCGTGATCGGGGTGGCGCAGGGCTCATCGCTCTCCAATATTATGTTCAGTATTCTGCTCAACGACTTACCGGAAAATATTCAAGATGGTCACATCCTAATGTACGCCAACGATGTCGCTGCTATCGTAACGGCGCCCTCCGTTGATCAGCTTGAGCAGAAGCTGAACAAAGTAGCGAAAGACCTTAACTCGTGGTTCACAATAAACGGTCTTATTCTGAATACGACTAAGACCCATTACATCCACTTCAACTTATCAGGTCGAGCCTACAGACGACTCGACGTAGGCATAGGCGATGTGAAAATGGACCAAGTGAGCTCTACGATCTTTCTCGGTTTACAGATAGATAGCGCCTTAACCTGGGACGAGCACTTGGATAACGTTTGTGAGAAGATAGGTCGGGCAAGCTTCGCGCTCTGGCGTGTCTCCGCTATTCTGCCGTCTCGCATGGTGCGGCAGTGCTACTTCGCATCCGTGCATTCGATACTGCAGTACGGCATCGAGCTCTGGGGGCGCGCGGCCGATTGGGAGCGCGTCTTCAGGATGCAAAAACGAGCCGTACGTGCCATCGTGCGAGCGTCGCGGACCACTTCTGCACAGCCATATTTCCAGAGTATGGGCATACTCACCGTACCGAGCCTTCTATGCCTCCAAGCGGCACTGTACGCGAGGGACCACCTGGACGGGTACGAGTGCTTCGGAGACACGAATGCACGATCGCGCCATGCGGGTCGACTGTGTACCCCGAGCCACCGCCTCGCGAAGACAGCTAAACTCGTGCACGTGCTAGCCCCGGGAGTGTACAATCGATTACCGCAGACGGTGCGAGATGCGCCCTCTAGAGAATCGTTCAAGCGAAAACTAAAACACTGGCTTATCGAACAGGCATTCTACAAGTTTGACGATATGCTAGCATTGAAATTTTCCAATTGACATTGTTAATTTTTATACTTTTGTTTGAACAATTTATTATTTATATTGCTATAGTTACATATTTAGTATAATAGATTATCTTCTGTTAGCTCACTATTATTTATTATAATTTAATCCAAGTTTTTTTTTGTGATGTATTTTAGTTTTTATTTTTTATTTTAATTGCATATTTGGTTTTTTGCCATAATTAATGTAATGTTTGACGTGTAACATATATCTGTTATTGAATAAAATCTGAATCTGAATCTGAATCCGGTTTCGCTCATGGCATTCACGCAATGCACCGAAACTCCTAATTTAGGCTAAGATTTAAACGAACCCATCTCTATTGTACAGTCGTATTCAATAAAATGTAAACTTCCCTACAGTCTGTGGAACAGTAATTTAAATATAAAAAAATGTCGTTCATATACTCAGAGCAAATAAAAACATCAAGAGGGAACGTCGTTGAACAGTCAAGTGAAGCCGGTTTTTTATACATGTGTGAGTGCGTCACTGCTGCGCCGCCATAGTTCGACTGACAAGCCAAGGCGTAGTTTCCTTGTACGTTGATGTGTGTGTAATTGTCTTACACGGCGAGGCATAGTTTTGGTCGGCCTCACTTGTTTGTTCACAACATTCTCTCTTGATTTTTTTAGTTTAGTTCTAAGTTCAAATACTGTTTACAGCGTAAACTTGACGTACGTATGATTCAGTTGTTTAACATTTTGTGGTACAGTACCGACCTTTTTGATAGTCTACTACTGAACAGGCCTACCCAGGAAGGGTAATTGGGCCATATCCATCACGCTGGCTTATTGTGGGTTGGTGGATACACATTTTCATTCGCGCCATCGATTTTTTCGATCGTATGCAGGTTGCCTCACGATGTTTTCCTTCACCCAAAAGTCAGTAGTGGTATAATCCGTACATAAGTTTCAAAGAACTCATTGGTTCGGGACTGGAATTTGAACTCACGAATTAATATAGGCGAGTATTACAACTACTAGACCACCACTGCTTTTGTGATTAAACGATATTTATTGATTTTGAATAGAACACTAACAAGTTAGTAAAGTTTCTTTCTGAATACTGAGTAGTGAATCTCATACAACCTGGTAAACGTGTCCGTATGTCTGTAATAAAGCGAGCAGCCTTACCCCTAATCCAGCTCGTTTGATGCAACTAGCAGAATTAAGACTTAGCTTAAGTTCGGGAACAAGGGCTTAACTTGTTTAAGCTGGTTAAGCTGCTCATCTTAAATGCGATGACGAGAACTGTAACTTAGAGTTTATAACTTTGAAGACAGGTGCACCTAATATGTTATAATTAAGTATTAGTAGTTGAGATAGGAAAATTGTAACTATAGCTCAATTATGTAGTGCTCATAGCATAGTATTATGTAGATAATTTATGTCTTAACTATCTCCAAACTTAAGCAACATTTTTGGCATGATCAATTTTCGGATGGCCGATCGCGGATGGCATTTACAACTGCCCCTTTCTTCTATCATACGGCTAGACAGACGCGATCAAAGCGCCACCCCGTTATGGTGGACATCCCGCGCGTTAGAACCAAGCATTTAGAATCTATGTACATTTCTCATACGAACAACCAGAAAATGAAACGCTTTGCCTATTTTCCCGCTAAAGTACAACGTGGGTGTCTTCAAATCCCGAGTAAATAGGTATCTTCTAGGTAAGCGTGTAAGCCTTAATACGTAATAAAATTTAAAAAATAGAGTAAATAAGCCTATGTCTAGCAGCAAATGTCTAGGGCTGAAATAACAAGGCTAATGTTACAAAATTTTCATTGTTACTTATAACTATTATAAATAACTTTTACCGTAATCCAAGATACATTATTAAAAATTATATGAATTGCATACCTACATACTAAAGGTACAATACTAAACTTAGTATTGATAAAAATATTTTCCTCTTTCATTACGTGCAATCGGGTGAAAACCAACACAGATTTAACTCTGACATCCACTCATTTAAAAAGTACCCAACAAAATTGTCTAACCCAAACTTCTAACGGGATTTTCTAATTCAAATGAGTCATACTGGACCACTCAAAGGTTACAGCTGTCAGATTTCATAATTGCATTAAATCCTCTGTTTTGTTTTTTGCGAAAGGTTGGTCGAGGACGGTAGCATTTGCAATGCTAATGCGTCGACGGGGCCAGATGGCGCCATTGTCGCCGGGGCGTCTACATTTCATGAATATAGACAAAGCGCGGAGAAACTTTGGATAACAAAAGTTTAATATTAAGCCTCTTCTATGTCGGTATTTGATTGCGTCGCGTTGTCAGTTGTTATGAGTAGTGACTGAATGGGTATGGTCACGATAATGATATCTATACAGTATTCCATCTTCATTCAAACGGTCGGAATACGAATCATACTTACGCACCTCGGAGTTTGGTACATTTGGTACACCAACAGTCGCAAACGCGCCGTAGCGAAGAACGAACGTGTGGGTTTGTAATCAGTAAGCGTACGATTTACCTACCAAGCGGGCAGCCCTGGCGCGTGTCGTACTACGTGGCCACGCGGGGCCGTAGGTATTTATTTTAAGGACAGGGCCGAATCGCAATACTGTATAGATACTATTACCGAGTTATGGTGTAGATGTAGATTTACCGTTCTAGCTATGTCATTTTGTATGTATTAAAAATGGCTCCCTCCACTTGGATCCACAGCTAGGCTCCACTTGTGGATCTGCGGATACCTTTTTCTCCTCTTAAATCCACCGTGAATTCATGAATACTTCTTTTTCCATCTAAATCCACAGGTGGATTCACGGATTTTAATTTTCTGCTGTGATATCCACCAGGTAGATCCGTGGACAGTTTTATTCCTTTTCTTTGAGAAACACTTGAGCAAAAATCCTCAACCTGAGTACTTGAGAAAGTCTTGCGACGTGAACGATATTTTTCTATGGAACAAATTTTTTTTTCAAGTTTTGACAAAGTCGCAGAACAAAAGTTGTTAGTTTTGATATACAGAATAAGCCCCTAAAAGAATGCTAATTGATTAGGAATAACCCTGAACAGGCTTCATCGTTCACCCGCGACAAGACTTTTTCAAGTGCTCAGGTTGAGGATTTTTGCTCAAGCGTTTCTCAAAGAAAAGGAATAAAACTGTCCACGGATCTACCTGATGGATATCGCAGCAGAAAAAAAAATCCGTGAATCCACCTGTGGATTTAGATGGAAAAAGAAGTATCCATGAATCCACTAGAAGATTTAAGTGGAAAAAAAAGTATCCATGAATCCGCGGTGGATTTAAGAGGAGAAAAAAGTATCCACGGATCCACAAGTGGAGCCTAGCTCTGGATCCAAGTGGAGGGAGCCTTTAAAATATGTTTAGGTATATACTGACAGCTGAATTACAGGCGTTGCTTAGTTTGGTGTCAGGGACAGTGAATAAAATACTCGCTACCAACAAAACAAGTAAAATAACATTAAACGTCCTATCTATGTCTTCATTCATAAATTAGCCAAAGAACCTTCACAGCTGGACATAGGTTTCGTCTATAGTACTTTAAGAAGATGGACGTCCACTGCTAGACATAGACTTCCGCTATGGATCTCCAATAAGACTGGTTAGTAAGTAAGTAAGTTCTTTTAGGCCGGGTCAGAGTTTTTAGGCCGCCTGAAGGCCTCTGACATGGCTATACGGTTAAAACAACCGGGACCTACAATTGACCTACTGGTTAGTTACTGGTAGCGACTTACATCCAGCTTGATGCTGAAATTTTGATAGTTGGTTAAAATGAAAAACAGAGACAACGAGCTGCTGAACGATCAAACTACCGTCACATCCCCGTTGTTGTGATGTTTCATGGGTGAGTCACGTATGCAAACACGTGATGACGTACCGTACACAGGTAGTGGGCGGTAGTATATAAGGGGTGACGGCGCGGCGCGGAGTCATTCTTGCGTAGTCTGTCTACCTCGTAGGTAGATGTCCTACGCTGCGCTTGCCGGTAAGTGGTCTCCACTCGAGAACCTTTTAACCCTAACCGTTATCAATCCTTCATGCCTTTCCTACTGCCATTTCAACTTGCCAATCCGCTGGGCTATCTCGGTAACTTGGCCTCATCTACGAATCTTCTCATTTCTGATTCCTTATAAAAGTGCAAAACTAAGAAAGTCCGACTAGAGGTTTAACTGAAATCATTTTGCTTTTAACACACTTTTATTAGGTCGACCTGTATGTAACTTATATAATAGAATCTAAGGAAACTAATTTAACCATCTTCCAAGGGTTGCAGCGTAATGAAAATTGGCAGTTGTATGTAGTTCTGATGACAATTACGGTACTGTCGAACTGATCTGATGATGGAGCCGGAAGATATGAACTGGAACTTCATGATGGAAAATCGTATCATAGCTGTTTTGGATTTCTTAGAAAAGTCTTGTAATGAGCTTTGACCACGATTAGGTTTCAAGGCCTGATGATGAAGCCGGAAGATAAGCACTGGCATTCAATGATGGAATATCGTATCATAGTCGTGTTTGCACTTGTAAGAAAGGCCACGTAATGGACTAAGCGTGTTTTTCTAGTGTTTTTTAAACTATTCATTTATAACCCAGACAACAAGCTCAATTGTTTTGTTTACAAAATACTTTTTCCATTCAGCTCACAAATTGTTTAGTCGTCAAATCGATACGAATTCTCACCACTTTAAGAAAATCACTCCAATTCAAAAGCTTGCTACAATCGCCCCAAAACCCGAGGAGCAATTTGACCACAACAATTATGTCTTGTGCTCGGCTCATTACCTAATCGGAGTGGGCCATTAACCTAATTTCTGACTTTAACTCTTCAATCGCGTCCTGCGGTGAAAACAAGACGTTGGGAACATGCCGGTAATTGTGTTCTATTTGTTTTGCAACGTCTTACGGAAATGATTACGGTGTACGTTTCAACGGGCGGCGTTGTTTTACTCATTATTCTTGACATGTAATTACTCATAAGGTTATTCCTGTGCTTGATGTTAATAATTACACCTTGTAGATGGTTAGGTCAAGTTGATGTAGAAGATTCTCTCCAGTCTTCATATAAGTAGCTGGCACTTTAGGCTTGGCCGTGGTGGTCTAGTGGTAATGACACCCGCCTTACAATCGTGAGGTCGTGGGTTCAAATCCCGGTCCCGTACCAATTAATTCCATGGAATTTATGTACGGAATTTCACACCACAGGCTTTTCGGTGAAGGAAAACATCGTGAGGCAACCTGCATATGTCAGTAGAAGAAATTCAATGGCGTATGTGAATCCACCAACCCGCACTGGGCCAGCGTGGTGGATATGGCCCAATCACCTTTCGTCCTGTAGTGGACTATTAAAAAGGCTGGTACAGTACAGTACAGTACTTTAGGCTACGTGAGATGTTGTATATCAATTGATAGTGTAAAAACATCAAAAAAACCAAACTTAAATTATACATTTGGAGCATGTCTGTTCTTTTGTTTAATATTATTAGTATAAATATGCGGAGAATACCATTAGGTGACTGTTAGTGACCTTGCTTGGTAATCCATTCTATCTATCTATCAAGCAATTTTTGTCGCATTGCGCTTTTCAAAATTGTGTTTAAATAAGTTATTTTAGTGATTTGCAGTCATGCCGTCTTTTCTATGACTATTAAGTTTTTTATATCAGACAAAGATATTTTTATGTAACAATTGGTTACAGACTTAGTTTGACAAAAACTATGGTAAGTTTGTTGTGGCACTCTTATATTTAATTAAGTGTAAGAACTGAATCATTGAACGATTATTATACAAAATGTTATCAAACATTTACAACAGACTGCCTCGGTAGCTCAGTGGTTAGTGACCCTGACTTCTGGATCAAAGAAGCGTGGGTTCGATCCCCACAAGGGCAAGCATTTTTGTGATGAACATAAGTGTTTGTTCTGTGTCTGGGTGTTATTTAGGTACTATCTATCTTAATATATATAAATCTCGTGTCACAATGTTTGTCCTCAATGGACTCCTAAACCACTTAACCGATTATAATAAAATTCGCACACCATGTGCAGTTCGATCCAACTTGAGAGATAGGATAGTTTAAATCTCAAATTATAGTCGCAATTTTAATTTATTTAGTCAGCTAGTATAAGTATATGTATCAGTCTCTGGCAGCCATATCACAAGCTTTTCTTAGTTTGGGGTCAGAGACCGTGTGTAAAATGTCTCCCAATATTTATTTATTTATTTAAAAATGATCTCAAATAATCTAACGGTACAATCAAAATGAAAGACAAATTCATTAATCTTGATTTAACATATTCTAACAAGTAGAAACAGTTGAGTCTCTTAGAGTTTTACAATACAATTATTTTTTGCAAAAAATGGCATGACCGATTTCAAACGTGTTCAGAAATTGCGAATAGTACGCACGGGTCAATGTAGTAATTTGACATTACTGATGATTTTTCAAAAATGGCTCAACTTATTTCAATAAAATTTAAATAGAACCAATTTTGAAGTATATTCTTTCTAATAAAAGAAAAATGATTGAAATCGGATTACTACGTAAAAAGTTATGCATATAAAAAAAATACGCGTCGAATTGAGTACCTCCTCCGATAAGTCGGTCAAAAATAGAAAATAGCATCAATAAAAGAACAATGTTGTGTATAGTCAGAAAAAGATAAACTTACATAAAAAGATAAACTTAACTACGATCTTTAGTGAAACCGCAACTTTACAAGCTCAGACAAGAGCTACATTGTGCTACGAAATACAGCTACAAATTCCGTAGCACTGTTTCGTAGCAATGCTACATGAAGTTAGATTACTACAGTAGTTACTACAATGTCTTTTTTGTGCGACAACGATTACGAGTACAAAACTATGTGTAATTGTACGCAGTAAAAATAGCATTACAATTGAAGATAAGATGTCCTGACATTGTTCCTTTTGTATTTGCTGCCTTTAAGTAATTAAGAGATACTAAAAATTGTTTTTTAGATAAGGTTCCGTACCTCAAAAGGAAATAATGGAACCCTTATAGGATCACTTTGTTGTCCATCTGTCCGTCTGTGTGTATGACAAGACTCTTCATCTCGGGAACGCGTAAAGATATCGAGTTGAAATTTAAACTGTATACGTATATCTATGGTATCTTGCAGTTGTGTAAAAGAAAAACTTCTCAGTTATCGTATAAAAAAGTTAGAGCCGTTTATGTCGTAAAAAACCGCATATTTCAACACTCACAAAAACCAAAACCTACATCCTATTCCTATTTTTTTTTATTATATCCTATTTTATTGTGATTAAATTAAAAATGTACAATTTTCAGATTTATTCCTATATGTGTACTCTAAGACAATGCTTTTGGCCAAATTTCATAGTTCTAGGTCAACTGAAAGTACCCTGTAAGTTTTGATTCCTTTGAGTATCAAAATGTGCGGTTTTTTACGTCATAAGCCGCGATAACTTTTTTGCACGGTAACTGAGAAGCTTGATTCTTTCACAACTGTAAGAAACCATAGATATACGTATATGGTTAAAATTTCAACTCGTTAATTTAATGCGTTCTTGAGATAAAAGCTCTTGAAATACGGACAACAAAGTGATCCTATAAGGGTTCCGTTTTTTCCTTTTGAGGTACGGAACCCTAAAAATAGATGTTGAAATCAAGTTTGGTTATATGGTCACAATTGCTAAACTGGTCAATAGGTATAATTATTTAAAGGACATGTCCACAAAATGTATGGAAGCTGGTATAATAATAATCAAAAATTCTAACCACAACACTCGTTACATTTTGAAAAAGTTCATATTTTTCTGAGTCTATTACTACAGCTAAAAACAAAAAAGACGGCTCCGATTTTTTAAAAATTAATTTTGAATTTATTCAAAAAAATAAATATATTTCGTTCAATAGGTAGTTTATCTCTAGCAGCCCTGATTAAGTCACCTCCAAATTGTTAAATAAGAGTATTTTTACCAATTAGACACATTTTTAAGTGATTTTTTGTCACATTGTATCTACTAACTGGTCACACTGATAGGTTATAATTTTTAATTTTACCAAATTAAGGGATGAATTTGGAAGAATTTGCTACGAATGCAAGTAAAATAACGATAGAAGCACTTTATTATTGCTAAACTAGAAAAAATAATAAGCTGTATTGTTATTTTTGTAGCAATTTATTTTTCGCATTTAAAAAAATTGGAGGGGTGAAAAAATCTAAATTAAATATTTTTGAAAAGCCCATATAACAAGCTTTCAAATGATGTATATATCATCTTGGTTCGATTTTTATCTGAATAATATACCACTCGTGGACGTCACCTTTGCAACCTGAATATTGATACTATTTTAAATATGGATTTCGTTGAAATAATAATATTAGATACCTAACTTCTTAACTTTAAAAGTTTGGGTCAAAAGTTATGACCCAATAGACAAGACTGATGAGTCTGTGTCTAGGTAAATAACATAATCATCATCATCGTCAGTCTGTAATCGCCCACTGCTGAGCATAGGTCTCTCTTCTTGTACGCAACTTATCCCGGTCCTGTGCCCATCTTGTCCATGTTGGACCCAAGATAACATAATATAACACAATAATAATTCTTTATTGTTTCAAATGCACACTGCTTCCAATATCTGAGCAAAATGTTTATCTGAGGATTTCTTCATTTTAGAAAGTCTGGTAAATGTCTATTGACCCACATGTCTATTTTAACAAAATAAGTAGGTCAACAACTAACACCTTAAAATATTTCCCCGGAACAATCCCAGAGCGTTCGAGGCAAGGAAACAGTGAGCCGCTTAATTGCGTGTCGTTTATATCCCGAGGTGAACAATTGCGATTTTCAAGTTGATTGGCAAGTTGAAACGGCAGTGGGCAGGGTACATAGCATAGAGTGCTGATAAGTACTAGCCTTTTTAATAGTCCAATGCAGGACGAGGCCTACCCACGAAGGGTGATTGGGCCATATCCACCACGCTGGCCCAGTGCGGGTTGGTGGATTCACATACGCCATCGAATTTCTTCTACAGACGTATGCAGGTTGCCTCACGATGTTTCCTTCACCGAAAAGCCAGAGGTGTGAAATTTCGTACATAAATTCCGAAGAAATTATTGGACCGGGATTTGAACCAACATCCTCACGATTGTAAGCCCGGTGTCATTACCACTAGACCTCCACGGGTGATGAGTGATGGGGTTTAAAAGTTTACTAGTGGAGACAATGTGCCGGCAAGCGCAGCATAGGACGTCTACCCACATGAATGCACGCCGCTTCGAGTTTCCGACTAAATGTTTCGAGGACTTCGTTTAAAAATATAGTTTAGAACTTTATTTAATTTTAGTAAATTTGACAAGCACAAACAATATGATTTTAAAACAAAGTAGGTCAACAACTATAGCACCTTAAAATATCTCCCTGGAACAATGCAGAACGCTCGAGGCAAGGAAACAGCGAGCCGCTCAATTGCGCGTCGTTTATATCGCGAGGTGGAGCTAAGCGGCCCTAATGTGACGCGGCTGTGATCTAATCTTAATTGTGGGCTTACGACGGGACGGCCGGGGCCAGATGTGGCCAAGGACGACCTGTACTTTGGATATTTGGATTTTGTTGAAACAGTCATATGAGACACCTTTTCCCAAACTGCGCGTCGCAAAAGAAAGTAATGTGTTTATCAGACTAGGTTTTTATGAAAGTTGCTATTCATTGACCGACATAGAGAGATGTGTGTGGGTGTGTGTGTGTGTGTTTTTTTTGTAGCTATTTGTATTGTGCAGATGCACATGTGTGTCTCATACATGTTTTTGTTGGAAAAAGTGAATTTGCACAGATTAATTTGCTTATCTCAATTCAATTCCTAAATTCCCACGTAGGGGTAGAGGGCAGATATAACATTTCGCCACTCAGTTTTCCTCAGCTTGCTTTACCTCGCTCTATCCATCCATCCACCAGCCGCAGGATGCCCACTGCTGGACATAGACCTCCCTTATAGATTTCAAATAAGGCCAGTTGAAAGCGGCTTCCAGCGTGTTCCTACGATCTTTATTAAATCGTCAGGCCACCTAATCGATGGACTCTGTGCCCTACCCATTATCATTTTAACATGCTATTCCTCTCCGATTTGTCAATAATGTTAGTTGTCCTTCAGATTTCTGTATTCCTGATTTGATCTCGTTGAGAGACTCCGAGCATAGCCCTTTCCATATCACGTTGGGCTATTTTGAAGTTATCCATAAGGCCTACAGTAAAAGACCACGTTTCAGTTCCATAGCACGCAAGTTCCACGCTTTGCCTGGGTCTGTCTTCCCGCTTAAGTACAACGTGGGTGTCTTCAAATCCCGAGTAAATAGGTATCTTCTAGGTAAGCGTGCTACATCCTAGACCGCATATCTGCTCAACATCAGGCAGTATGTAGTCAAACGCAAACCTACAAGGAATAAAAAATAAAAATGTTCTTCGTCACTGTCATGACGGAGCGTCACTAGGTCTGCCTGGGACGATCACACATGCACAGGCCAAAGTTTGTCTTGAAATATGCTCCACGTTACTGCTGGTGTGAACAATCCAACATGTTTACAATTTATTACTACGGGAACAATATATGGGTTAATTAATAACGATCGATTGTGTGCCAAAAAAAAATGCTAAATATTTTTAGAATTGACTGGCCATGTATAAAGGAGAAATATATGTAGAAATTGAGTGAAACTGAGCATTACTTACTTACAAATTATTGTATTCCTAGAAGAAAGCCAATAATGATTGGCTCTCTTGCGATGTTTGCAAAGGACCAATAAAATACCGAATTTCATGAAAATCGTTGGAAACGTTTCCGAGACCCGATTTTTTTACAAGTGAATACTTAAACGCTAATTATATAAACAAATATACAAAAATTGCACATTTGTATTTAAGTTAACAACGCGTAGCGCCTCAACATATCTACTACGACGTCTACAGCAACCCCAAAACCGTCCCAAAAGCACACTAACACTACTCTAATAGTCTTTTACTCGCAATTCACAAAATAGGCAACAATACCGTCGACCCATACAAGCTCACTTCGATGGAGTGTCTCTGTATTCCCTTTTCAAACCCGCGATGGTTGGCTAAATGCACAATTCCCGTAAAATAAGCTGCCAGTGCTGCCACCTTTATATTAACCTCGTTTGATGTAACGACCTTGGATTTATTATAGTGGTTCGGTCGCTCGGTACGGCGGGATTTAATGGCTGTGTGAGGACTCTGATTTCGGGAATTATATGGGACGATATGAGTGGGACGGCGACTTGTTTCTAACTGCGCGGGATTATCTTTTGAGAGACACCCTGGGTAACTGTTGTGACGAAGTGTTATGTTACTGCGGTGACCGTATTTAAGTTAAGAATGCTCTGCCCTTAAGACGTTAACACAGACAGATCGTAATTTATTTGTTTGGTACTATCTGTCTTGGAATGTCTACTTTTAGACGTTATAGATTTGCAATAAAAACGATTGGAAGCAATTTGCATCCAGCGTGTTCCTGCGACCTTTATTAGATGATTATTCTACCTTGCTAATTGTCTGTGGACTTTCTGCAATAGGCATGAAGACTAAAAAATATAATTAGTCCGTCAGATAGATTATAAAAATATTAGACTTGTATTTTTTTCTTTTGTCAATTAAGCATAGTCATAGTCATTTATTCATAAAGCTGATTTACATGTCATGGTTCACTAATATAAAATAATGTATACACAAGATCAATTAAATAAAATTCAACTTAAAAGTCTATAGAACTCTTCGTAGCTATAGAATGCTTGCTCAATTAGCCAACGTTGAAGTCGTGCTTTAAAACTTAGCAAGCTTGGAGCTCCAGTGACGTATTCGGGCAGGTTGTTGTATACATCATGGCCCATAATATGTGTAAGTTTTACCGATGATGCAAAAAATGATGAAGATATAAAAAAGTCCGTCAAAAAGTTCAGCGTGACGTCACAAGCGCCATACAAATGTATAGATTTCTGTAAGAAAAGTGACGTCACGACCCCCACTCCCAAATGTTTTTGTGTATGCTCGTCGATATTTTCGCCAATTGTGAACCGAATCAAAAAAAAATTAGTTAGACGGGGTATACTCCCGAGGTAGCCCTTTTAAAATTAATCGAAATCAGCTGAGCTGTTTTTGAAAAATCAGCAATGATGCAAAATTTGTTTACATTGATTCGAGCGAACTATAATTTAAATTTTGTACACGATGGAAGTTAGTTTTGCCATTTTTAGAGAAAAAATATTATTTATTTATGTGTCAGAGAGTCAAGTCAGCTCCTATGTGATATTGATGCCTTGATGTGGCAATATAATTAAAATTACCTAAAAATACTCTCTGATAAAAGAGTCTTATTTCAACTCTAATATATCTTACGTAATTTAGTGTACTGTAACATCCTTTTAATAGTCCACTGCAGGACGTAGGCCTACCCACGAAGGGTGATTGGGCCATATCCACCACGCTGGCCCAGTGCGGGTTGGTGGATTCACATACGCCATCGGATTTCTTCGATGGACTTATGCAGGTTTCCTCACGATGTTTTCCTTCACCGAAAAGCCAATGGTGTTAAATTCCGTACTTAAATACCGAAGAACTCATTGGTACGGGACCGGGATTTGAACCCACGACCTTACGATTGTAAAGCGGGTGTCACTACCACTAGACCACCACGGCTATATAATTTAATTTAGTGTAGGTGTCAGAATAAATATATCTACAAAATTGCGACCTATTTTCGTACCACTTCCTTTACTTAAGTTAATCTTATCTTTTATCCGTCTATCTGAAAATAAAAATTCTAATTCGAATTTACCTATCATCCTGATAAGCCTAAATTTCAGAACTTTCATGAAACAATTTCTATATTGATATAAAAATGTCACCACAAATCTCCGATGAAGAAAATTTGGTCATGTTTCATAACATCCAACGTCAAATTATTTGTTTAATTTTGAGAGTAATATTTCAATATTTGCCAACCATTGATTTATTTTAATATAATGTATGTACCTAGTAAGAAAATTTATTGACTGTCTTGCACAGATATCTGTAAAATACTGTATTGACTGACAGACAGAGCGATTAAAACATTTTTGCAATGACAAACGCAAATAAACGTAATATTTCTTTCATCTGTCGGTATGTCACTACTACTACAATTTAATATTGTTTCGATTTTTTTACGACTATACACTTTGCGTATATTAAATTAATCACCAAAAATATTATGACGTCAAACAATTTAAAAGCATAATAATATTAAATATTTATTCACAAATGATGCAACATACCTATCGATGTTTAAACTCTACACCAAGTTCCAAAGTCAAAAGATATTGTATTTTTGTCATATTAACAAGAGCGTCTACGATCGACTACTACTCATTCTGTGACTCCATGGATGTTCTCACACGTGAATAATTATGAACAGAATCTAAACTTTCAAGGACTCCCTTGAAATCCAATTCAATTCAATCATATTTATTTCAATTAGGTCCAAATTTACACTCTATAAACTTCATTATTAGCTAATGACGTTTCAAAAGTGTATATTTATTTATATTATCTACATAATCATGTAACATTATTAATATACAATATTAATTTATATGAAATAAACAAATCAATAACAATAAAAATTTGACAATACGACATTCACAACACAATGTTTCCAGTATTAGTTTTGGAGATCCACCAGTTTTTTTGATTGGTAGGTTAACATAACTCATAAATCATAGAAGTAAATAGAATAGAAAAGTTAAAATTGAATAATATTTGCTTAAACTTAAATCTTTATATATATAAAAGAAAGTCGTGTTAGTTACTCCACTTATAACTCAAGAACGGCTGAACTGATTTAGCTGAAAATTGGCAGGGAGGTAGTTTAGAGCCAGGAGAAGGACATAGGATACTTTTTATCCCGTTCCTTAATTTTTATTTTTTAATAGTTATTCATCTTATATTTTTCATATCATCTTTTCCCTTAAAAAATCGTTAGCGAAACTGTCACCTATCACAACGACGCTTATAGGCCCAATTTTGAAGGCACCATCGTAATTATATCAGCTAATTAGAATATTTCTGTTCCTTTTTCACTTTAGGCATTCGATAGAGACAACACTTTTTACATTCCTATTAAATTTACGATGTTCATAATTGGGCCTAATATCAATTGACGAAACGTAAGAAGATGACAGGTGACATTTATTGACTGCAGACTTTTATAAATGTCACGCTTAGCATAGGAAAGAGACAAATTGTCTTTTCACCATTATAGCTCCTCGAAAAGGAAATATAGTATGGAGTGACAATGACAACTGACATTAAAATTGGAGAAAATGTTTTTCACTATTCCATGCTACATATTACAATGACGTTTAATAGGTACTGGGCCGTCATTTTGTCTAACATTAAAAATATTTTTAATTATACCACCGTTAGAGGTTAAACATGTTTCTTTATTCTACCTTTATGGTACAGAATCCATTCTAATATACGAAGAAACGGATCGACTTGATTTTTAGGAGTAGTATGATAATGGCATGAGTGTAAGTATCTTGACTCTATGGTTATTAACCTTGACTGTGAACTGTGACCTAGACACGAACATATATTTCTGTTGGTTCGGTTAGGATTGAACAGTGATAAAAATGCAGCCCGCCTCAGTTGCGGCACTCCTCATGAGGCACGCAACTTACCGGCCAGCCTCTCAGCTGCTTTAGTTAAAAAGCCCCGAAAAGCGGGGCCGCTTTTCTGGTTGGGCAACCACGAGTGCAAACTTCTAAGCAGGCAAGGGAGAAAAGACCCAAAAAATCGAGAGACCTCGAGCGCCGCCTTCTTAGCTGTCTCAGAAGAAACCCAGAGAAGCGGCTCTATCTGGGATTTCCGCGCCGCCCATAAGCCTCGGCTACTAAGTTCCTCCGCCACGACAAGGCGGGAACCCGTACACTCTAACCTTATCTTAATCAACAGAAGCATTTACAAGTATATGGTATTATTAGAAGACCAACCGATGAAAAAGTATATAAACCGGCGCAAGCGCGCCGGTCGGCCATTCTTTCTCGAACCTTTGCGCGGAGCGGACCTCTTGCCAAACTGACATTCAAATAGATTATTATTGTGTTGAAGTTTTGATTGTCGGTACTTTTGATTTTGTGTGTTAAATTATAAAATTGTTTTAATTAAATAAGTTAAGGTTATACCACGTGTATTTTTTTAAATAAACCTGCTTCTGATAGCTAATAGTATAATAATACCTTAGGTAGGTAAGTCAGGTAAGGTTTGGACAGTGGCAAGGTGCAAGGGTATTTGACTTTTTTTATAGAGCAATAGCCTTTATTAACTACCACTAAATACAAGACTTATAATGTAAAACTTCATAAGCTACTACTACATAACAAGCAATTAGATCATCCACAGACCCTTGAAGGTCTAAAGATAATCCAAATACTCAAGCCCACTGCCAGTTAGCAGCGTGCCCAGCATACTGGCAGCATTGCCACGCTGATTGGCAATGTTTATACGTTAGCCAAATAAACACCAGCATTTTGGTCACACGTCGGGTACACCAGACGCTAAGAAAGACTTTTGAAAACAAGACCGGCCACCACGGGCACAATGTCTCAATTTCGAACGGCTCAAATATGTAACCACTGAAGAGGTTAGCATATTTACGCCGTTTATGCTGCTCCGCCGAATCGGCCACCGATCCAGCCCTACTCTGAGTCTCAGAAAGATGTGGCGGCGCCAAAGTATCTACGCAAGTCGCGTCTCATACTAACGGCCGTCTACACTTCCATGAGACCAGCTTCATACCGTCAGGCCTTTTGCCATCACCAAGTGCAGACCCATTCGGTTCGAGTACGGCTCCTATATTGGCGGTCGCAAAAGCCCTGCATATGACATCGTTCACACTGGCGTGGCAACCAATTCGACCAGCGCTTCTTGATAGCTGTTAACTTAAAAGTGGTTTATCTTCGTATTTGCCGATTTTAAATCATTACTGTCTTTACAAAAGTGAGATAGCTAAACCAGATCTACATTTTGGATGACGGCTGTCGAACTTAAAAGTGGTTTATCTCCGCAAATGTCAACTTTTGATCAATGCTATCTTCACAAAAGAGAGATAGCTCAATGAGATCTACATTTTGGATGACAGCCATTAAACTTAAAAAATCTTAATGTAGGTATTTCCGTAAGATTAGCTACCTACATTCATTAACTTTCGCAGTACAAGTTTGCCGGGTCCGCTAGTATCAAATAAAAGTAAAACTGAAAGAGACGTACACTGTTCTGTACGTGTCACCAGCGGTGAGACTTGACAGACAACGTAGTTTGAGCGGTACAGTAGATGATTTATATGTGATTTACCTACAAACATTTTCTACAAAGAAAATTAAATGTCGCTATTTCTAACGATAAAATCGCAAAATTATTATAATATATTTATCGCATATATTTAATGGAGAGTCCATTAAATATCAAATCAAGTGCAATTGCTTTAATGGAGAAGTAATAATTTTAATGATATCCATTCGAAAGCATCGTCAGTCTGGCATCAGTTAGATCTTATCTGCTAAGCGTAGGTATATACTAATAAAAACTGGACAAGTGTGAGTCAGGCTCGCACATCGAGGGTTCCGTACAAATCCAGAAAATTTCACAAAATTGGGAAGTAGTTGTTAAAATCTCTATACTATACCTAACCATAGATAAAAAGTTTTTTTTTCACTTCATACATCGAAAATTACACATTGTTAAAATAATTAAAATCCTGTTTTAGCATGTGCTAAAGAAGTTCTTTTATATGATATCTTACATGATACGATTTACTCACTTTGAATTTTGAACCCATATTTTGTGAATTATGAGGCCCTATTTTTTGTGAAATTTATTCCTATATGTGTACTCTGAGTCAATGCTTTTCGTCAAATTTTATAGTTCTATATGAACGGAAAGTACCCTGTAGGTTGTCATTTTTGTGAGTGTCGAAATATACGGTTTTTATGACATAAACGGCTCTAACTTTTTAAACGATAACTGAGACGTTTTTCTTTTACACAACTGCAAGATACCATAAATAGACGTGTACAATTTAAATTTCAACTCGATATCTTTCCGCGTTCCCGAGATAAAGAGTCTTGACATACACACAGACGGACAGACGGACAACAAAGTGATCCTATAAGGGTTCCGTTTTTCCGTTTGAGGTACGGAACCCTAAAAAATGTAAATAACCCACCAATAAAATAAAATTCACGCGAAAATGCACTATTATTATTATTTATTTATTCATTATTTCAGACGTATAAGTCCATATTACAAAAAATCCTTAAATTTGTCATGTCAAAATGTCACAAATATCAAAATTAATAATAAATTCAAAATTAAATAATACTTAATGTCAAGTTTCAATAATAATATAATTATCTTAGCCTATACTTCGGTTTGAATCCAGAGTGCTCGAGATGCAGCCTTGTCCAGTGTTGCATTATTGGGCAGTCCAGATCCATCCTCGAACAGTTGCAGGTAGGTGTTGGAGCTGCCGCGCACGCGGCGCACCAGGGACGCGGCTCGCTTTCGCATGACCGCTGCGAACCCGTCGGTCCGTGCGTCCGCGAACATCCCTGATGCGCTACAGTACCGCGGCAGCTTCAACAGCGCCCTGAAGGCGTTGTTGTACAGGACACGCAGAGTGCTATACGACCTTCCGGAGTATTTGACCCACAGGCTGCACGTATAAAAAGACTGTCAGTATGCTCTGAATAATGTAGTCTTGACTCGTTCAGGACACCGTGCAAACCTACGGGCCAGCATGTTAGCTCGAACCGCTAACGCTCTACGCTCCCTGTCAATGTCGATGTCATCCTCGAACATCTCGGCGACCCAATGACCCAGATACTTGAACTTGGATACTCTCTTCAGCGCGCTACCGTTGAAAACGATTGGAGGGACTTTAGAGTACGTTTTTGAGCCGGCTTTGAAGACTAAGAGTTCACTTTTTACGGCGTTGTATCTGAGGCCGTGAGCCTCCGCATAACGCTCGCAGATTGCGACAAGCTTTCTGAGAGCACTGATAGATGGTATGGTAATTAATCTTAGGACAAGAACAAAAATCGGTCAAGTGCGAGTTGGACTCGCGCACGAAGGGTTCCGTACCGCATGGGAGCCTCCTTAACCCCATTCCAAACGTCTACCTGTTGCCGTTATTAATATCGATCAAAAAACATCTAAAAAATCACGTTTGTTGTATAGGAGCCCCCTCTAATATTTATGTTATTAGTGTTTTTTGTTATAAAGGCAACAAAAATACATTATCTGTGAAAATTTCAGGTGTCTAGCTGTCACGGTTCATGAAATACAGCCTAGTAACAGATAGACAAACAGACGGACGGACAACGAAGTTTTAGTAATAGTGTCCCGTTTTTACCCTTCGGGTACGGAACCCTAAAGAAGGTATATTGTGAGATCTATGTGAGAGTTTGGACTCTGTTAATATTTACTCCCATGTTTCTGACGCGGACGAGATGAAACTTAATATCTTTGTGTTGGAAAAATTGTGGTACGTTGCTTATCACTCTTCCGAGAAACATGGTATAACGCTGTCGGTTTTGGCGAAGAATATAATGTATTTTTTAATAACGAGGGAGAAAAACGTACTGAGAGGATATAAGATCGGAATTTTAGTTAGTATATTTCTTTGATGTACAGTTTGAATAACTTCTTGTTATTATATCAGCCGTGGGGCATCCACTGCTGGACATATAGGTCTCTGTTATGAATTTTTCAAAGGACTGATAGTAAGTGGTTTGTTATCCAGCGCGATTTTGCGTTCTTTCCAACTTGTATGGAGACGTCTCACGCTGTTTTACCTACCTCTTTCATTAATCTATTGTTAACTTTGTTCTTATTCAGATCTCGTTTTCCAGTCTTAAAAGTCGTCGTCGCCGTTTGAGCCATGGGATTTCCACTGCCGGACATAGGCAGACTCATTATTATTATATACTACGGGACTAATAGCGCACTAAAATTACGAGATAAATAAATTTATAATAATTGAGTCTACCCGTGACCACGGTCGATGCAACTCGGCCGAAACGTCGGGATGAGGAGGTATTTATTTATCTCGTAATTTTAGTGCGCAATTAGTCCCGTAGTATATAGTAATAATGTGTTCAAATAAACGCGAACATTTTAAATATTATAAACGCGAAAGTTTGTGAGGATGGATGGATGGATGGATGGATGTATGGATGTTTGTTACTCTACAACGCAAAAACTACTGAACGGATTGAGATGAAACTTTGCGATAATATAGCTTATATATCAGAATAACACATAGGCTATAAATTATAATGATATATTGCGTATGCGGGCAAAGCCGCGGGTAAAAACTAGTATATAACAATAATGTGTTCAAATCGCGAAATCCCTTACAGATCACTAATAAGATCGATCGGAAACGGATTGGATCCAGCGTGAGCCTGCGGTACGAATGGTTTTCAGTACGCCTTGTGGATGGCCCTACATAATATTATGCTGAGCTGCGTCTGTATCCAATACAGAACTTTTCGACCCCATTGGTCACCAGTCCTCCGTTGCTACGTGCTCTGTCAACTACTATACAAGACTAGCTTAAAACCCGCGGCTTCGCCCGCGTTGTCTTAGTACCTAGGTACTTACTTAAAATGAAAATAGCCCGCGGTTTTATCTACGTTGACTTTGTACTTGCTTTTAATAATATCTAATAGTCCGCGATTTGGCCCGCGTTGTCTTAATACTTGCTTAAAATTATTTGCAATAATGATAATAGGTCACGGTTTGGCCTGCGTATTATTAGTACTTGCTTAAGATGGTTATTTATAGCACGCAGCATGGACTGCGATGTCTTAATACCTGCTTAAAATTATAAAAGCTTGCCGTTTGGCCTGCATTGTCGATTACTTACAATGATAATAGCCCATGGTCTGGCCCGTGTTGTCTTAGCACTTGCTCAAAATGATAATAGCCCGCGGTTTGGTCCGGGTAATTAGGTACTTAAAATGATAATTACCCACAGTTTGGCCCATGTTGTTTTAATGCTTACTTGATTAAAATAACAGCCCGCGGTTCAATCCGCGTTATATTGGCATTTGCTTATAATAATATCTAATAGTTCACGGTCTGGCTCGCGTTGTCTTAATAAATCCTTAAAATTATAATAGCGTGCCGTAAGCTTGCGTTGTTGTATTAGGTACTTGCAATGATAATAGCCCACGGTCGGGCCCGCGTTATTTTCGTAATTGCTTAAAACGATAAAAACCCACAGTTTGGCCCGCGTTTTCTTGGCACTAACTTAAAATAATAGTAGCTCGTGGTTAAGCCCGCATTAAACTCGACTATGAAGGCGCAATCGTAATTATAATAGCTAATTAGCATAATTATTTCTGTTTCTTTTTCACTTTAAGCATTCCATAGAGAAGAACACTTTTTATGTTAAATAAATAAATAATAAATAAATATTGGGGGACATCTCACACACGGTCTCTGACCCCAAACTAAGCAAAGCTTGTGATAGCTGCCAGAGACTGTTATACTACATATACATATTTTAAATACATACTTATATAGATAGTACCTAAATAACACCCAGACACAGAGCAAACACCTATGTTCATCACAAAAATGCTTGCCCTGGTGGGAATCGAACCCACGCCTCTTTGATCCAGAAGTCAGGGTCACTAACCACTGAGCCACCGAGGCAGTCAATGTTGCTATTATATTTACCATGGCGCTTTATTAATTGAGCCTATTATTGTATTACTTGCAAGGATAATGCCTACGGTTTAGCCTGAATTGTATCAGTATTTGCCTAAAATGATAAAAGCCCACGGATTGGCCTGCATTGTCTCAGTATTTGGTTATTTAATTTACTTGTATCTAAAGCTTATTACGGAGTAAGTGAATTTTTGGATGATAAATTGCCGAATTTCTGAAATTAACTAAATGATAAATAAATATATTAAATAAATATTAGGGGACATCTCACACACTAAGCACTAAGGATGAAAACTAACTAAGCAAAGCTTGTGATTTGGCTGGCAGAGACTGATATGCTACATATACATATACCTGTACCTGTAGGTTGACTGGCTGATAATGCTGTTTAGCGTTAAGTCCTCCTTTTGTACAAATGGTGTGCAAGAAAGTGTTAAATAAATAAATTTATAAAAATACATTAATAACACCTAGACACAGAGCAAACACATATGATCATCACATAAATATTTGCCCTGGGTAGGAATCGAACCCACGCCTCTTTGGCATGAGTCAGGGTCACAAATCACTGAGCCACCGAGGGAGCCAATAATAATAATTGTATGAGTAACTATGTAAGAAATTTCACACTACTGGCTTTTCATTGATGAAAAACATTGAGACAACCTGTTTAGGTATGTCCGTAGAGAAAAAATCAATGTCGTTTGTGGATTCAGCAACCCGCGCTCAATGGGCCTGGATATGACCCAAACACCCTTCGCGGGTAGGCCTATGTTCAGTAGTGCAATATTAATTAAGACCGGTACAGGTATTCGACATGTTTCATTAAGTCATTAGAAATTTAATTTTCCAGGCAAATTAAAAAATGGCACAAAAGTAGGTACCTATATCTTATTTTAATTGAGAAACACATAGTGTAAATCTAGACGTCACTCATCAGGCATGTTCTAGGATGCTATTATACTCATAATTTGATTAACTTTTACAATGGTATCAACCCCAAAATCACGTGAATTAAATCAGCTGTTCAACACAAAAAGTTCATCGACCCGCGACAAAATGTATGGAAAATGTAGGTAATTTTCGCTTGTCAGGGTTTATCCCATAGTAAAATACGTATATTGATCCGTATGTGCGCTAACTTTAAGACTATTGGCTCACAAAATAAAAAAAATCGCATTATTAGGGACTAACTATTGGGGACCCCTTTTGCCCCATTTAAGGATAAATCATTATCTTAATCCTATCCTAGATACTACATTATTAAAAAAAAGCGCATTGAAGTTTTGGGTCGTATTTGACCTCTAAGGAATTTTTTTAAGAAAAACTCAAAAAAACAGGTACAGCCATATTTTTTATTTAGTCTCAAAAGCATCAATACCAAGTTTCATGTCAATCAGTACAGGGAATAAAAAGTTACATGCAAACAAAAAGGGCCCGTTTTACCCCGTAAGTTAGAGTTGGGTACGTTTTTCATCCTTAGTGCTTCATTATCTCCTATGATGTACGTATATTCCAAATTTCAAGCTCATATCTTCAGCGGTTTGGGCTGTAGCCTAAACTTATTAATTTTGCGTATCCCTAAGGAACCTTATAGATTTTCCTGGATTTTATTAGTTCCTGTATTAAAACATGCTGTGTGCCTCCTTCATACCAATTTTCAATCATAACCGTTCAGCTGGTTCGATGTAATTGACGCTTTTTTCACCAACTTTGCGACCTTGTTTGACCCCTTAGATGAGGAAAATTCGGAAAAACAGGATAAAACGTAACTTTTTTTTGTTTGAAAAGCATGTGTACAAAGTTTCAAATCAATCGGTACAGGGAATAAAAAGTTACATACAAACGAAAAGGGCCCGTTTTACCCCTTAGAGGTCGAAAGTTCAAAATTTTCGTCCTTAGTGCTCCATTACGTCGTTCAATGTACCTATATTCCAAATTTCAAGCTCATATCTTAAGCGGTTTGGGCTGTAGGCTGTCTGTCAGTCAGTCACTCAGGGAAGCCTTTTATATAATAGATTTAAGGAAAGACTATGCTTGCCCAAAACGAAATTAACAAAAACGCAAAGACATGGCGTGTACAATAAGATTTTTATGTACAATAAATTACCAAAATCGATTACTGACCTACCTTATTCTGATTTTAAAAGAAAAATTAAATATTTTTTAACGAATAATGTGTTTTATAAGCTGGGTGAGTTTTTAGCGATGAAATTAAATGATGATTCTTTTGATGATTCATAAAATAATATTTGATATTTGACATTGATTCCATATTTCTATATTTGCATGCAACTCCATAGGTACATTTAGAAAAGTTCCACTACAAAACAAATTTTATGACTAATATGTAATTTTATTTTTGTGATTTCCTATGACGTATCGCTGATGTATAATTTGACTTTTGTTATTATTTTATTTACTATTGATTATTAATGTTTATGATTAAGAATTTTTAAATTACATAGTTTCTATATTTTAATTTTGTAAACTGACTTGCCTTGTATGACTGACATGTTTTAAATGGCCAATAAATGATCTGAATCTGAATCTGAATACTATTTCAACTTATGGGCTTAGGCTACGTCACTCACTAAGAAAATTGTAGTCCCCGGTTGTTTTAACTGTTGAGCCATGTCGGAGCCTTCAAGCGGCCCAATAACTCTGACACCCTGGTGTCGCGCAATTAGTAAGGGAAACCTTGACAAAGTAAATCAAAAACGACCAAACTACGACAGGAATAAACCTTTACCTCATTTAGAATTCCTATTTTAAGTACAATTAATGTAATTCTCAAATTTTTTATACCTAGATCCAAGCCATTATAATCGTGCGCGGATTATACTTGCATCATTTTTAGAAAAAAAACTAGATATAACGATTTTATAGAACTCATAATGAAATGTAAGAGAAAAATAAAAAGATGAAAAACAAATCAAAAGAAAAGCAATGCAAGTTATAAATAATCGTTTGCAGAAAACCGTAAAACCTGGATGCTGCTCCAGAGACAAAAACTTAGCTGAAAAATGGTTTTAATTGTAAACCATTTTCCAGCTATTTATAACTTTAACTCTAGTAAATACCAACCAAGGTTTTAACTATAAAATACTATTTTAATTATTTTCTATGCTTATGAAAAATAATTTGTATCTAACCTTACTAAATTAACTTCTAATGAACGTACAACAGTAGAAAATGTCGCTTCTAAAGTATGGTCGCCCTGTATCAGCATTTTTTAATAGTCCACTGCAGGACGTAGGCCTACCCACGAAGGGTGATTGGGCCATACCCACCACGCTGGCCCGGTGCGGGTGTCAGAGTTTTTAGGCCGCTCATAGTCTAGCCACTCGACCTATACGAACTTACTTACTAAGAAAATTTTACGAGGATGAACCAAATCGGTCTAGAGCGAGTTTAGATATAGACTTATGAAGAATTCAATCAAAGAGATGTGTCTCGAGGTCACAAAGAACTACTAATTTTAATACGAGCTTGTATTAACCCATATAAATAGTTGAATGAGGGGCCTATATTGTGGTAATTACTGCCACACAATAATTCTCAGGTCTCGTCCCCCTGCAACCCTAAACATTAAGATGCTATCTCGAGCTACATTACCAGAAATTGAAATATATTGCCCCTTGATTGCGTTACTATCGCGAATGTGTTCACGGTTGCCATGGAAACGGCTAATAGGATGTCAATTCAATAACTAATTGAGTTATGTAAGAGATGGTTGTAATTTGTACGTTTCGTTACTATTAAGGGATTTTCGTGTGGGAAGATAGCGATGAGATGTAGGGACCTTGTAATCTGAAACTACGAACGATCCTCCAATAACACGATTGTTTTAGTACGTCACAGGAATGTTATTGAAACTTTTTACGTGGGTGAATAGCAGCGAGCTCTATATACAGGGTTATTTCTAATCAATTAGCTTTTTTTAGAGGCTTATTCTATACATCAAAACTAACAATTGTTGCTCTGCTACTTTTGTCAAAACTCAAAAAAAAATTATTCCATAGAAAAAATTTGTTCACCCGCGACAAAATTTATGGAACAGCTGATTTCTTTTTCGACTTTTGACAAAAGTCGCAGAACAAAAGTTGTTAGTTTTGATGTACAGAATAAGCCCCTAAAAGGATGCTAATTGAGTAAAAATGACCCTGTATACGTATATATTCGATTACATGTGCATAAGTACACATTTCAAAATTTACATATCTCATATTTTTTCTGAAATGAAGGTATCGCGTTTAGTGGTGGTTACCTTGTAGACTAAAATATTTGTACAATGGTCGGACATACTTTAGAAGCGACATTTTCTACAAGTTAGTAAGGTTAGATACAAATTATTTTTCGTAAACATAGAAAATAATTAAAATAGGTATCTCATAGGTAAAACCTTGGTTGGTTTTTACTAGAGTTAAAGTTATAAATAGTTAATTGTAAACCATTTTTTAGCTAAGTTTTTGTCACTGGAGCAGCATCCAGGTTTTACGGTATTCTGCAAACGATTCTTTATTACTCCGTGTATAAAATTGCATTGCTCTTATTTTGATTTGTTCTTCGTCTTTTTATTTTCTTTTACTTTTCATTGTGAGTTCTATAAAATCGTTAAATCTAGTTTTTTTCTACAAATGATGCAAGAATAATTCGCGCAAGATTATAATGGCATGGATTTAGATACAACAAATTTGAAATTATATTAATTGTACTTAAAATAGGAATTCTAAATGAGGTAAAGGTTTATTCCTGTCGTAGTTTGGTCGTTTTTGATTTACTTTGTCAAGGTTTCCCTTACTAATTTCGCGCGGAATATAACTAAAACTATTAAACTTAAGAAAATAATCATGTAGAAACCGTATTCCGCGAGCCCACGAAGTAATTACTGTTCTAAAGCTCGCAAAATTACCAACTGCAGCGCGCCAAAACCTCATTGTGAGCGTAATAAGAACGGCCGTGAGGATGCATTCACTCCCGTCTTGAAAATGCGGGACAAAAGTCTCGGGAAGAGAGGACAAAAGCGGGACGAGCGCGGAGTGGAGGCGGGTGCGGGATAGACTGAATAATCACGTAGACTTGTAGACTTAGTCGTACGCGTTTTCGGATGTCTGTTCAAATGTCCGCAGAAGTTAGAAAATAAGATTGAGTAAGTTGGTAAGTAAGTTGGACGCGAGATAATTTTTAAACAGCCAATAAATATTTATATTTTGTACCTTAATACCGTGGTGGCATAGTGGAACAACGCTTGCATGGCAATCGTAACTTCAAAACATTTTCCTGTACTTTGGTACCAGAAACGAGTGCTTCCACTCTGCCCCACCAAAGCGCCCCACTGGTGGGGCAGATTCCACTCCTTCATTTTTTGGAGTGGAATCTGCCCCACTCATCCCATCTTGGTGGGGCAAATTCCCTCTCACTTTTTAGACCAGTGGAATCTGCCCCACCAGGGGTGTCGCATGATTTTAAATTAAATTATTAGTGCCATGAAGTGCGAAATTCGACTTCAAAATTTTAATCATTATAACGCCCCACCAAAAGAATAGATAAGTGACGACATTAAATCCAAAATATTAAGAAGATTGTAAACTAAAAGCACAATTATCTGAAGTTAAAAATTACGGATTGTATGTAGTCCCTGTTTCCTGTACCAACAGTCCCTGTTCCAACAACCTGTCGACAGTCCCAACAGTAACTGTTGGTCCCATAGGAAACGTTGTTCATAATTCATATTGATGGTCTGACCTCCTTTCGGCTTAGCACACCAGTTCTGGATAACCCTGTATGGACACTGGGCTAGGGTACAACGCCCTGTATTTATGTCGCAAATATTTTCAAAGTCATCGTAAAGTACAAAATTCAGCTACAAAAAACAGTGAGGCCAAAGAAGTCATCGTGTTCCCTGTTAACAGTGCTGCTACGAACGTAGAAGACCTGTAACAAGTTCTAGAGTTGTTGCTGAATGTCATGCGACACTTCAAACTCTTTCAACTTAACACAAAACAATCGTGAGATGCATAAAGAGTCACAGAACATGTTCTGGCAACAACAAAGCCGATGCCCTGGCCAAAGAGGGCACGAGAAAACAGGTAGGGGACGAGGCAACTAAACACTGTAAGTCAATAGCGGCGGAAGAGCGCCTGTTGCTGTGTTGTCATACCAAAAAATAATATCAGAATATGTGGAACAAAAGAGAGGATTGCAAACACTCTAAGGTTGCTTTCCCTAATTTAAATAGAAACATCACAAACGACCTATTGAAGTTGCAGTGGCAGACTTCTGGTAGGACTCATACCTGGTCACTGCAACTTAAATAGTCGCTATAAACTAGAAGACACTGACAATCCACTACTGGTTACTAGTACTACATGTGGGTCAAATTAATGTCGGCGCCAGCTCTCCAACCTGTATACTACATACATAAGTTATGGTTAACGTATTAATGCAGAAAATTCAGGGTTATTTCTAATCAATTAGCATCCTTCTAGGGGCTTATTCTGTACTTCAAAACTAACAACTTTTGTTCTGCGACATTTGTGGAAACTAAAAAAAAACAGCTGTTCCAAACATTTTGTCAAGGTTGAACGATATTTTTCTATGGAACAACAACTTTTTTTTTGAGATTTGACAAAAGTCGTTGATCAAAAGTTGTTAGTTTTGATGTACAGAATAAGCATGCTAATTGATTAGAAATAACCCTGTATAATTAATTCACATAATAAAGGTTGCAATTAAGATGGAAACGTTTATCAATTGTAATAGGTGCAAATTTTAATTACATACTATTCAAGTAACTTGCTGACAGAGATAAAATCTCGAATAGATTATTAAAGATAATTACAATGAATTGATTATTATAAATGGAATCATAATATGTAATTTTCTTTTACGTTACGATGACTTCGAAAATATTTGCAACATAAATACTATAACTACATACAATCTGAAATTTTTGATTCAGATAATTGTGCTTTTAGTTTACAATCTTCTTAATATTTTGGATTCAATGTCGTCACTTATCTGTTCTTTTGGTGGAGCGTTATAATGATTAAAATTTTGAAGTCGAGTTTCGCACTTCATGACACTAATTTTTTGATTTAAAACCATGCGACACCCCTGGTGGGGCAGATTCCACTGGTCTAAAAAGTGAGTGGAATCTGCCCCACCAAGATGGGATGAGTGGGGCAGATTCCACTCCAAAAAATGAAGGAGTGGAATCTGCCCCACCAGTGGGGCGCTTTGGTGGGGCAGAGTGGAAGTACTCCCAGAAACTTATAAATTTTTTGTGAAATAATGTGAAACTCAGTACAATTTAGAGGAAAATAATGCTTGGAAAACATTGTGTAAAAACATAGTGTGCACAGGCACAATTCTATGTTACAGTATTTCCATCCATCTATCTATCAGCCATAGGTCGTCCACTGCCGGACATAGGCGTTCTCTATGAAATTCAAATAAGACCGGTTTGAAGCGGCTTGCGTTCAGCATGATCTTGCGGTATTCATGAGGTCGTCAGTGACCTTGTGGGTAAACGGCTTACGCTGCGCTTTCCAGTACCTGGTTTCCACTAGAGAATGTTTAGATTTCATCCGTCATCAGTAATTAAAATTAAATAAATTACAAAACAATGGCCTTCATTAACAAACCAAGTGCAATTAACATTAAGTACTTGCATTCACAGTTATTTGCACATAGTAAATTACGTAATAAATAATGAACAAAGCAAATATACACTCATGTACATTATATATTATTATGAGCGGTGCAAATTAAGCATATTTAACATTATACACGGTTAGTTGGAATTTATTAATGCTCATTGTACAGTAGCAGTAGTCGTCCCAATAGAATTAAAATTGTTCCGTGCTATTCATAGATGATTTCGAGCTTTTAGAACTAAGTTAAACATATTTATTGTGCTTGCAGATTAACATTGCTACCATAAATTAAATTATATTGGTCCCTTAGTAAAATTTTTAAGTGACCGGTTGAAAGTGACTAGGATTCATGGTGATCCTGAGTTCTTGATGAGATCATCTTTCCTCCTTGTGGGTAGACGTCCTGCGCTGCGCTTGTTAGTTCGTCGTTTTCACTAGAGAACTTTTCTATTTTATCTGTCATCAGCTCAGAGCAAATAAAAAAATCAAGAGGGAATGTTGTGAACAAACAAGTGAGGCCGACCAAAACTACGCCTCGCCGTGTAAAGACAATCACACACACAACAACGTACAAGGAAACTACGCCTTGGCTTGTCAGTCGAACTATGGCGGCGCAGCAGTGACGCACTCACACATGTATAAATAACCGGCTTCACTTGACTGTTCAACGACGTTCCCTCTTGATTTTTTTATTTGCTCTGAGGTCATCAGTTCTTACCAGTTGGTTATGCGCCATTCCTACAGGCATTTTAACAAATCATTTCGATTCTTTTGGCTCTTCCAAAAAAAAAAAAAACTGATTCGGTGCCCAGAAAGATTTTTACCATACGAGTAGCTCTCTTAATAGCTCGTTGAACTTCTTGGAACTTATCAATAAGGTCAATAATAAGGAACCATATTTCAGTGTTCATTATGAAGAGTACAATGAATTTTTAAAACACAAATGCAATATCGTCTAGATTTCTAGAATGACATCAAGTATGTACAGTATGCGTAGATGATAAAAACACTAAGTAAAACAGGCGGCTTTCACGACATATATAAAATAAAAACAGCGACCCGTTTCTACCAAAATCCATGTAAATAAATGGAAACAGCCTTAGCTCTGTCCACCTGAGGCGATTTATATCCCCTCGGCCTTAAGATAAGACCGCATTAAAATCTGGTTACCGGGGAATTCTTTGGACGGAATTGGGTAACGGACTAGCAGTATCATCATGTGAGCCGCATTATATACGTGGCCTAGTTAAATAAAAACCGGACAAGTGCGAGTCAGGCTCGCACATCGAGGGTTCTGTACAAACATATTGTTAAAAAATTAAAAACCTGTTTTAGCATGTGCTAATGAAGTTCTTTTATATGATACCTTACATGATACGATTTACTCACTTTTTATTTTGTGAATTTTGAGGCCCTATTATTTTGAAATACTAATATTTTGATATGTGTACTCTGTGACAATGCTTCTCGCCAAATTTCATAGTTCTATGTCAACGGGAAGTACCCTGTAGGTTTTGATTTTTGTGAATGTCGAAATATGCGGTTTTTTACAACATAAACGGCTCTAACTTTTTTGTACGATGACTAAGAAGTTTTTCTTTTACAACTGCAAGAGACCATAGATATACGTATACAGTTTAAATTTCAACTCGATATCTTTACGCGTTCTCGAGATAAAGAGTATTGATACAGACGGTGATTGATTGATTGATTGATTGACGGACAGACGGACAGACGGCTTCTGTCCGTCTGACCTCGCTCTAGTCCAGTTTTTTTAAAAGTAGTAATTCTTAAAAAAAGCATTTATAATAATAATAAACGATATATTATGAAACAAACTCCATTACATTGACTTTTCACAGCCCGGTCCATTCATTTGGAACAAACAAACAAAAGTAGCTCAAAATCGCCATTAAATGTTACTAGGCACCGAAAAAACAACCGTTAAAAATAATTAAAACACATAAATAACAAAGTTTACTGCAATCACTGCGTATTTTTCTAACCCCATAACTCGTAAACTCGTAGGTATTTGGGCCGTTTATTGTTCCCATGTTACATCCTCGATCTGCTGAAGTGAGTTTCATTACGCGTAATGCATGAATCTATAATAACTCGTGAGTTGATTAAATGGAGTGCTGTAAGTATACTTTGGTAAGTAAGTCGTGATATGCAGCCAGTACTGGCAGGACGTAGGCCTACCCACGAAGGTTTATTGGGCCATATCCACCACGCTGGCCCCGTGCGGGTTGGTGGATTCACATTACGCCATCGATTTTTTTCTACGGTTCTGTAGGTTGGCTCACGATGTTTTCTTTCACCGAAAAGCCAGTGGTGTTAAATTCCAAATAACTCATATAAAGGGACCGGGATTTGAATCCACGATCTCACGATTGCAAGGCGGGTGTCACTACTTCTAGACCACCACGACTTGTATTCACTATTCGGATTTGGTCGTACGTTTACCTAATGTTTATTTATTTATTTATTTCATTTCCTCATCATACTTACAGCATCGCCAAAGCGCATGACGAGTCATTATGTATTTTACAATTTTCATTCAGTACAGAGATAATATACATGTCAAAATAATCTAAATAAATGTCAAAGTAATCTAAATAAATGTCAAATAATCTAAATAAATGTTAAAATAATTAAAATAAATGTGAAAATAATATCATTAAAATGTTGTGTACGTATTGGCCGACCCTGGTGCAAGAGTTTTAAAATTGCTTCTGACATGGCTAATCGACTGGTCTAGAAAAAGTATAGAGTACCAAACGTCCCATGGCGAAATATAACATAAATTAATGAAATCAAAGTCAAGTGCGATTGGCTGAGCATGTGATCAGTGTCTAAGTATAACTGTTCATGTTCTATCCCGCTAGCTGTTTTGGCACGAGCGATAAGCAGGAGCAGGATAAAACACGACCAACGCTACGCGCAGCCGATAGTGGCTCTGATCGATTGCTGACCATTTGCGCTATACCCCTAACTTGTATACGTTATAAGGAAACTTGGAATAGGTTATTAACATTGTTTAATAAAGCGAGTGATGAGCTAAACGAGAATGGTTTAGAAACAAACAAACTTTATACGAGATCGTGTGATTATAATTATATATACGTACTGATCGAACTGATTTTCTAGGAATAAATTAATTTGCTGTTTTATACTGATTAGAAATAACTTGTTTATTCCCGGAAATTAGAACCAATTATTTTCAATACATTATGTGAGGAATATATAAAATGAGAAGTGTTTTAAATGAAACTTTAGTATGGACTTGGTGTGCTCTAGATGATGCGACGAAAATATTATTTGCCTTTAGTAGTAGTAGTGATTTCGGAACTATAGTTGTTCATAATTGGTACCTACAATGCTACAATGAATTTATTGGTTTCAGAAAATTATATCCCAGAATATTATGTTCGTCGAATATGTATAGTAACACAATAAGCCCGATTGCAGAGGCGCCATCGTAATTATATTAGCTAAATAGCATAGTGCTGCTTCTTTTTCACTTTAGACATTCGATAGAGAGAACGCTTTTTACGTTGCTATTAAATTTTTCGCTGGCGCCTCTGTAATTGGGCTTACTGTAGGTATGTCGGTCTGACTAGGTCAATGAGTCTGCCTGTGTCAAGATAAAAATATACCAAATCCAAATATACAAAAGCTCGAAAATTACCAGCGCAAATAATTATAATTCCTTTTAAATAACATCTATACAACTGGGAGCGACCTCGTACCTACTCTTTTTCGATTTCCCCGACCCTGGATATGAGTGGGTCTGATAATGTGCGTAATTAATGTGTACAATAATTGTGTTGACCCTCATTAAGTCAGTCGTTAGCCGTTTTGAAGAATGCTTTATGACCCGCTGGGGCTGGTGGGCCCACCTGTCTATACGCCAATCTATAGCCACTTAACGTTGAAATGTGAGCCTCCTGTTTACGATATTGGTGATTTATTTCAAAGGAAATGAGGCAGTGGGGTAATGTGGACTAATTTTATTGGTCTGGTGCAGAAAAGAAGTACATCAAACGTAAAGACTACGGGGGAAAAAATACAAAATTTTATCGATTTCTGGGTGGTAATACGATGCTGATGGCGATATTGATGGCATTATCATCCAGAAATCGACAACATTTTGACATTCATTGGTTTTACCCAGCTGTAGCCTTATTAAGTGTGTCTCTATGTGGCGTCATAACTAAATGGGTGGATGTTTTTTTTTAAATCGATGTGATGGATGCTTTTCCTATTTTCCTATAAAATCTGATGTTTGGAGTTTCGTTAATAATTTGGCTATGGGTAATTTAATATTACCGATTCTTGTCTTCGTGTAAGCCTTAAAAAATCACCCATTTTTTATTTTATTTTTTCATGGTAATCATAGTTTTTTTAACATGACTTAAAAAAGCTTTGTACTCAAAATAAGTTAGGTACATATTTCGCAAAATTTCTTTATAGCAGAAAGCGATTGAAAATTTGAGAATAACTTATACTGTCCAGTTATACCTTTTCCTCGAAACGTAAAGAGCGTCCCGAGCTCAGGTGCGAGAGCCGAGCTGTAAGTGGTTTAGCCTCGGACATGCTTTCTATCGAACTTGGCTAAGGTACGAGTACGTCGTATAGCTTACACATTATTTAACCAACTTTCGATCTCTTCCTTTAAGTGATATAAATGTACGACGATAAAAGGAGAGTTGAGCTTTTTTATTTGTTTGTGTTGCTCCACGGAAGCAAGGGACCAAACTTTTATCAATTTTGGATTTAATAGTAATCATCTGCTGAAAAAAGAAAAAAAATTTAATGCGTATTTAAGTGAATCATTTTACAAGAGTAAAATGCTTAGCGTGTTTAGTGTAGTTTGACTAGGTGTCTGTTAACAATCGCCAAAGATAAGCCACGTTTAACGTAAGTAGTTCGGAAGGCTAACCGCGAGTGCATCTGAGCGCTGCCGTGGCTCGGATGACAAGACAAATTGTAGGATCCGGTCGTATTAACCTTTAGCCATGTCAGAAGCCTTCGGGCGGTTTAAAACTCTAAAACGGGTAGCGACCCGACCTATACGAACTTATACAAGAGTAAAACAGAAACAATCTGTCTTACTAAGTAAGTTTGTATATAAGTCAGATTGTTTTATTCGACATTAATGGTAAAAATTTTGTACTAAATGTAGATGAGTATGATTTTTGCTACTGAATGAAATAGTACTAGTCTTTTAGAGAGTCTTTGTTTGATTAGGGAAGTACCACACTACCTTCAGTTACTGCAGACTGTAAGTGGTGTGCAAACAAAATTCCGGGCAACGCTTCCACCGTTTAGGAACAAAATGATCAAATTTTCTAAAGGTAGATATTTGCGGAGAAAACGTTTTTGTGGAAAGCGCCACATTTTTTTAAAGAATCAGATGAAAATTTAGGAATAGTGAAATAATATTTTCACTTTAGTAACCTAACTTTTAAATTTAATCGCTTTTGTTGTACAACTATGATTATACTTTCAATAGTTAGCTAATAATAATTACCTTTCTAGTATTGTAATTTTAGATAACATAATAATAAAAAAAGAGCCTAGGTCAACACAGGTCACCCTAGTGTAGGAACTAGTGCACAATTTTTTTTGTTACCTTTTATGGAACAATAAACGTTTTTAATTTTTTTTATTATATTTGTATTTATTTTATTTAATAAATAATCTACTAAATATATATTATAGTAACACGTACTAAGCAATATTGTATTATTATAAATAATGAGAAAATTTTCAGTATAAGATTAGTTATTTTAAAAATCACCCTTTAGTAGATGTTAACTACCAAAGGGTAATTCAAATCAAATCGTCAAATTCCTTAAGTAATCTTTTTAAACGAATTGACTATAAACATTGAAAAAAATACAAATTCTGAAAAGACACTTCGGCATAACAAAATTATCTAACAGTTCCAATAAAACACTTTCCTTGTTTCCCCAAACGGAAATAAATAAAGGTATTTGTACACTATTACCTTCTTGCACCTCAGCATAAAATAAGGACGTGTGCACACTGAACCGGAAGTCTGTAAACCGGAAGTTGAACGGGATTTGTCGTTGGCTCGTGACATTTTCAATTGTTCTTTGGGTAGACGCTATTATTAAGTTTCTCTTTTGTTATTTTTTTTCAGTCAGAACTATTGTTATCTGAGTTAGATAATAAAAGAAGATTGGGAAAAGTCTTATAAAATTATAAACCACAATATTTATAATTATTTAGATTGCATTTAATACCGACGTGTTGTTGAACATACCTAATCTACATTTTATACTATATATAACGGGACTAAACTCACGTGTAGGGATAGTCGTAACGACTATAGTTTCGGTCGCATTCGGCGACCGAAACTATTAGTGCATTGCGAGACGGCTCCGCATGTTAGCACTCGCCAACTTGAGAAAGGTTGCCGAATGCGACCGAAACTATAGTCGTTACGATTATCCCTACACGTGAGTTTAGTCCCGTTATATATAGTATAAAATGTGTGAAAACCACGTTAATTTTCATTGTAAAATACCTAATCTAGGTAGGTATAATTATGTTATAATTTATAATTGAATTTTACTTATAGAACCAGTCGTGACATTGCCTGAAATAATAATTAGCTGTTTTATACAAAAAGGTCTATTGATTTTGACTAGATAGATCGATGGCAGAAAAATCTAGGTCGGATATATCGAGATTGATAACACGTGCTGATGAGTTTGTCTAATCATTATTATCACGATTAATGTAATAATATGACCACAAACATTTTTAGAGGATATCGACTAATACAGTAGAAAGAAAGAAAGAAAGAAAATTTATTTACTAAAAAACTTACAATGAAATACAATCAAGTCACAATATCGTTAATTAACATAATTATGTGTGTAAGCTGAGCGAGTGATTTCAAGGTAAGATATACATATAACGTGGTGCAGTGAGCCCCAAACTAAGCACGAGGCTTGTATCTTGGGGCAGTGTCACATGTTTTTAGTATGTATTATTTAATTTAATGCAATTTAATTTAATTATTTGCTACATAGCAAAATGTTATTATTATGAGAAAAATATTATTATTTGAATAATAATGAATGTAATTGTAATAAGTTAGTGACGTGTATCTTTTATATTTATGATACCAATAAATAATATGAATATGAGTATCATAAAGTAGCAAATAATATTCATAGATCATTTATTCGACAATTGTGTGTCAGAGACACACTTTTGAATAGTCAATAAAAATCTACACAATAGTGAAAATCTAATAAGAAACCATTACTTAATAAATATTAATTACTAATGTAAAATGAAGCTAAACAATCATACATTTAAACTTAATTTCCATCAATTAATTAAACCATATTACATTAAATAACAAAATCAAGTAAATACAACAAGGTGCCAGTTGTATAAGAAAAAAAAAACACAGACAATTCAACTTTTTCCTACATTTTGTGACACTATAAATCCTTTTTGAAACCAAACTATTTCCATTTGAATTTTTATTCACGCTTGTTAAAACCGCTCCACACCGCGTGAAAAACTAACAACGCACTAACAACCCGTTCGTTTGATTAGTCTCTATTTGAAAACTAAACAAAAGCTTAAAATATTGAAAGTTATTGTGTTGGGATTTATTATTTACTACCAAATGCTAGTAGGTATAGTAAAACATTGGCTAAGTACCTATATTATTCCTATCCTATTCTTATGTTATCCCATAGAATACTTTATTTTTCCAGAATTCAAGTACCTACTCTATGGTATTCTATAATCGTCATTATAAATATCCAATATCCATGCAAAAATGAAATCAATCTATTGTTTCATTGGCGCGTGAAAGACTATCAGACCAAAAAAAAATAATAAATTAAAATTAATAATAACAACGGCTTTGCTTAGAAAGATATTTGTAAAATCAAAGAACAACGGATTTGGAATGCAACAATTGAAGATAATTTTAGTGCAATTTCATTCAAATAAGCCTGAGGCTTTCCGTTAACAATTTAATTATAAACGATACTCTAATTTCATTAACCTACACATGGAAATTATTTGTCACCAAATTGAACTGTTACTAATTCACAGAGCTAGATGTAAAACACAGCGTGACATGTTCAAAATATCCATTTCAATTATATTCAAATCCAGCCAAATTCTCGAAAAATTAATAACAACACGACAAAATTAAAACTTGTTCCTAGAAAGCGACACCACGTTCATAAAAGCCAGTTAAATATCCAGAAAGCTGTTTCAACAACAATGAATGACTTGATATGATGCTAAAAGAGATTCTTCCGCTTCGTTGCTAAGGCGCCTTCTTCGACATGTTTACGTACAGTTATCGAGAAAAATTCTTTATGAAACACGTTATAAATTATTTTAATTTTATGCTCACGTACATTTACTGCCCATATCGGTACCTAATGAAATAATAAATCAGTGCGGAATTATACTACATGCCCAAATAATCCTACGAGCTACAGATAATGCTATATCAGTGTCTCAGCGAAATTATGAAGTAAGGAATGAAAATATCCTTAGACGAGAAACAATGTTACAGACTACATGTTACTATACAATGTCAGTATATCTGAAAATAAGTGAGTAGGCAGGACATATATCCCATAAAACGGATCGGGCAATAGAGTCAAGAACATATCAAATAAAAACAGGCGTGCGCAGTGGAAGACGTCCATCGACAAGATGGACAAACCACTTCGTACCTACAAGGTTTTAAGACTTACAGGTTTTTTTGTCGAGACAGAGGCTTATGACCTATATTTCAAATATTCTCGATAACCCGTAAGCGTTAGCGTTAATCATCATCATCAGTAGCTTATTTCGGCCCACCGCAGAGCATAAGCCTCCTCCCTCTTACGCTAACTAGGGTTAGCGTTAAAAAAAATAAAACTGAAATTAAAGAACAGTGGTTATATGGTATACCTACATCCAACTGTAAACGTCATACTCCTAAAATTATAAAAAGAAAGAAAGAATAAAAAATATAAAGTCTATTAAGATAAAAAAGAGTGACGAAAATATTCTAGTACTTGCATGTAAAGCCTTTTCTTCCCGCCAGTCCCCTTCCCAGCTAAATCACGTCCCTCTAAACACACAGCGCTGTCAGCGCAGGATTATACAGCCTTTTGTTCCCGTAGATGAAAGAACCACTCCATGTGAAAGGAGGAGGCTCACAAAAAGGGCCTCGTTCCTAGGCCGGCGTGTGGGGAATACTCAACTAGGTGTGTTCTGAAGCCGCTGAATCCTCAATGTTTGGAGACTGGGCTTTCTTTGTCTGGGTGGAGTTGGTTTAGTCAGAATACAGTTGGTATAAACATGATGGACCAGCGCTCATAGTGTTTTTTGACTTGGTGTTCCTTGTGAGAATACGGTTGGTCTAACCATAAAAGAGCAGGAGCTCTGTTTTTAAACTTGAAACGGCTCGGTAGGTATACTTAAATTTACGGCCCAGTTTTTTTTAAGAAATTTATTTAAAATTATCCATTTCACGCAGCACTTTAATACTGAACACGGATATTTTAAATGAAACGGTTAACTGCAGAAAAGGTAATCGTGAAATGGAACTTCGATAAAAAAAACTTCCGAAACAAATATGGCTAGTGGTAATATGGGTAATGGTAGCGCCCCAACGTTCATGGTGTAGTTTGAATAAGTGTTTCTAGTCAGCGTACAGTTGGTTACATAACCATAAGGCATCAGCGTTCATAGCGTAGTTTGGCGTTTCTTGTCAGAATACAGTTATTGGTATAATGATGGTCCAACGTAGTGTTGATAGTTTGACTAGGTGTTTCTTGTCAGAATACAGTTATTGGTATATTTATGATGGTCCAACGTAGTGTTGATAGTTTGACTAGGTGTTTCTTGTCAGAATACAGTTATTGATATATTTATGATGGTCCAACGTAGTGTTGATAGTTTGACTAGGCGTTTCTTTGTCAGAATACAGTTATTGGTATATTTATGATGGTCCAACGTAATGTTGATAGTTAGACTAGGTATTTCTTGTCAGAATACAGTTATTGGTATATTTATGATGGTCCAACGTAGTGTTGATAGTTTGACTAGGTGTTTCTTGTCAGAATACAGTTATTGGTATATTTATGATGGTCCAACGTAGTGTTGATAGTTTGACTAGGTGTTTCTTGTCAGAATACAGTTATTGATATATTTATGATGGTCCAACGTAGTGTTGATAGTTTGACTAGGCGTTTCTTTGTCAGAATACAGTTATTGGTATATTTATGATGGTCCAACGTAATGTTGATAGTTAGACTAGGTATTTCTTGTCAGAATACAGTTATTGGTATATTTATGATGGTCCAACGTAGTGTTGATAGTTTGACTAGGTGTTTCTTGTCAGAATACAGTTATTGGTATATTTATGATGGTCCAACGTAGTGTTGATAGTTTGACTAGGCGTTTCTTTGTCAGAATACAGTTATTGGTATATTTATGATGGTCCAACGTAGTGTTGATAATTTGACTAGGCGTTTCTTTGTCAGAATACAGTTATTGGTATATTTATGATGGTCCAACGTAATGTTGATAGTTAGACTAGGTATTTCTTGTCAGAATACAGTTATTGGTATATTTATGATGGTCCAACGTAGTGTTGATAGTTTGACTAGGTGTTTCTTGTCAGAATACAGTTATTGGTATATTTATGATGGTCCAACGTAGTGTTGATAGTTTGACTAGGTGTTTGTTGTCAGAATACAGTTATTGGTATATTTATGATGGTTCAACGTAGTGTTGATAGTTTGACTAGGTGTTTCTTGTCAGAATACAGTTATTGGTATATTTATGATGGTCCAACGTAGTGTTGATAGTTTGACTAAGTGTTTCTTGTCAGAATACAGTTATTGGTATATTTATGATGGTTCAACGTAGTGTTGATAGTTTGACTAGGTGTTTCTTGTCAGAATACAGTTATTGGTATATTTATGATGGTCCAACGTAGTGTTGATAGTTTGACTAGGTGTTTGTTGTCAGAATACAGTTATTGGTATATTTATGATGGTTCAACGTAGTGTTGATAGTTTGACTAGGTGTTTCTTGTCAGAATACAGTTATTGGTATATTTATGATGGTCCAACGTAGTGTTGATAGTTTGACTAGGTGTTTCTTGTCAGAATACAGTTATTGGTATATTTATGATGGTCCAACGTAGTGTTGATAGTTTGACTAGGTGTTTCTTGTCAGAATACAGTTATTGGTATATTTATGATGGTCCAACGTAGTGTTGATAGTTTGACTAGGTGTTTCTTGTCAGAATACAGTTATTGGTATATTTATGATGGTCCAACGTAGTGTTGATAGCTTGACTAGGTGTTTCTTGTCAGAATACAGTTATTGATATATTTATGATGGTCCAACGTAGTGTTGATAGTTTGACTAGGTGTTTCTTGTCAGAATACAGTTATTGGTATATTTATGATGGTTCAACGTAGTGTTGATAGTTTGACTAGGTGTTTCTTGTCAGAATACAGTTATTGGTATATTTATGATGGTCCAACGTAGTGTTGATAGTTTGACTAGGTGTTTCTTGTCAGAATACAGTTATTGGTATATTTATGATGGTCCAACGTAGTGTTGATAGTTTGACTAGGTGTTTCTTGTCAGAATACAGTTATTGGTATATTTATGATGGTTCAACGTAGTGTTGATAGTTTGACTAGGTGTTTTTTGTCAGAATACAGTTATTGGTATATTTATGATGGTCCAACGTAGTGTTGATAGCTTGACTAGGTGTTTCTTGTCAGAATACAGTTATTGATATATTTATGATGGTCCAACGTAGTGTTGATAGTTTGACTAGGCGTTTCTTTGTCAGAATACAGTTATTGGTATATTTATGATGGTCCAACGTAGTGTTGATAGTTTGACTAGGCGTTTCTTTGTCAGAATACAGTTATTGGTATATTTATGATGGTCCAACGTAATGTTGATAGTTAGACTAGGTATTTCTTGTCAGAATACAGTTATTGGTATATTTATGATGGTCCAACGTAGTGTTGATAGTTTGACTAGGTGTTTCTTGTCAGAATACAGTTATTGGTATATTTATGATGGTCCAACGTAGTGTTGATAGTTTGACTAAGTGTTTCTTGTCAGAATACAGTTATTGGTATATTTATGATGGTCCAACGTAGTGTTGATAGTTTGACTAGGTGTTTCTAGTCAGAATACAGTTATTGGTATATTTATGATGGTCCAACGTAGTGTTGATAGTTTGACTAGGTGTTTCTTGTCAGACAGAATACAGTTATTGGTATATTTATGATGGTTCAACGTAGTGTTGATAGTTTGACTAGGTGTTTCTTGTCAGAATACAGTTATTGGTATATTTATGATGGTCCAACGTAGTGTTGATAGTTTGACTAGGTGTTTCTTGTCAGAATACAGTTATTGGTATATTTATGATGGTCCAACGTAGTGTTGATAGTTTGACTAGGTGTTTCTTGTCAGACAGAATACAGTTATTGGTATATTTATGATGGTTCAACGTAGTGTTGATAGTTTGACTAGGTGTTTCTTGTCAGAATACAGTTATTGGTATATTTATGACTAGTTTTTACCCGCGGCTTCTCCCACATGATATTTTGATTTTTATATTAATATTATTACAATTTATAGCTTATGTGTTATTCTGATATATAAGCTATATTATTGCAAAGTTTCATCTCAATCCGTTCAGTACTTTTTGCGTGAAAGAGTAACAAACATCCATACATCCATCCATCCATCCATCCATCCTCACAAACTTTCGCGTTTATAATATTAGTAGGATGGTTCAACGTAGTGTTGATAGTTTGACTAGGTGTTTCTTGTCAGAATACAGTTATTGGTATATTTATGATGGTCCAACGTAGTGTTGATAGTTTGACTAAGTGTTTCTTGTCAGAATACAGTTATTGGTATATTTATGATGGTCCAACGTGGTGTTGATAGTTTGACTAAGTGTTTCTTGTCAGAATACAGTTATTGGTATATTTATGATGGTCCAACGTAGTGTTGATAGTTTGACTAGGTGTTTCTTGTCAGAATACAGTTATTGGTATATTTATGATGGTCCAACGTAGTGTTGATAGTTTGACTAAGTGTTTCTTGTCAGAATACAGTTATTGGTATATTTATGATGGTCCAACGTAGTGTTGATAGTTTGACTAGGTGTTTCTTGTCAGAATACAGTTATTGGTATATTTATGATGGTCCAACGTAGTGTTGATAGTTTGACTAGGTGTTTCTTGTCAGAATACAGTAATTGGTATATTTATGATGGTCCAACGTAGTGTTGATAGATTGACTAGGTGTTTCTTGTCAGAATACAGTTATTGGTATATTTATGATGGTCCAACGTAGTGTTGATAGTTTGACTAGGTGTTTCTTGTCAGAATACAGTTATTGGTATATTTATGATGGTCCAACGTAGTGTTGATAGTTTGACTAGGTATTTCTTGTCAGAATACCGTTGGTCTAACCACGGTAGAGCAATGTCGCGCTCATAGCGTATTTTTATTCTTATTCGACGTAGGGACGATAGATTATGCACTAACGGCCCGCATGGTGTGATTACATTCGCTCCTAGCCTAGTTTGACCAGAGATTCCTTAGCGATCACCGAAGTTTTAAGTAATCTTCAGCACAGCCTGTCTTCGGATGGGTGACCGCGGTTGCCATTTACTATTGGGTATATTAAGTATTTATCCAGTACAACATGTCATGTAATTATTCGCGTAGAAATATCTATTAATGGGTGTATTGAAACGTAATAAGATTATAGAGAGCGAAAACGATGTATAGACTAGAGAAGCAGTTTTGATTGTCATAAATCTAATAAATAAAATAAATATTGACGTTGCCGTTTCATTCTGTAGCTGTAAGCCTCGTCATATTCATAAAGCTGTCCATAATTAATTAAGTGTATTTCCCGGAACTTAAAGCAGAGTAGTGACAGCTCCACCTGCAATGACCGTAAACTTACAATACTCGGGGAGTGTTTCATCTCTTCCACTTAATTTTCTCCTAAAAAGTTGATGGGCTAGATATTTTCTGGAATGTCTGGCAGATACTGGACAGAAAAGTTACTAACCAACTAGGTATCCAACTGTACTACGAATATGTCTATTCGTTTTGATTCCATGCGATGTGCGTAGACATTTTTTGCGGGTTATGTTTTTAAGACTTGTTTAAATAATAATCTTCTCTCAACTTTGGGTCTTATATAGAGTCAAAAGCCCAATTAGCCTCAAAAAAACTTGGTGTTCTCTCTAAGGTGAGACGGTATTTCACACCTGAGCAACTGCTTAGTCTTTATAAAGCGCAAGTCAGGTCTTGCATGGAATACTGCTCTCACCTTTGGGATGGCTCTGCCAAATACCAGTTGGAGGCTTTGGAGTCCATTGAAAGGCGAGCCAGGAGGCTGATAGGCAACGAAACCTTGACTGAGTCGAAGCTGCAAAGTCTTGAGCATCGACGTAGGGTGGCGTGTCTGTCTGCCTACTATCGGATACACTTCGGTGAGTGCGCCCAGGAGTTGCACGATCTGGTCCCACCGGCCCCTTTCTTCTATCGTACGGCTAGACAGACGCGACCAAAGCGCCACCCTTTTATGGTGGACATCCCACGCGTTAGAACAAAGCGTTTTGAGTCCACATTCCTCATACGAACTGCCAGAATGTGGAACGCTTTGCCCAAGTCTGTCTTTCCGTTAAAGTACAATGTAGGTGTCTTCAAATCTCGAGTAAATAGGTATCTTCTAGGTAAGCGTGCTACATCCTAGACCGCATATCTGCTTTACATTAGGCAGTGTGTAGTCAAACGCAAACCTATTTGAAATAAAAAAAAATAAAAAATAATAATAATAATAAAAACGTTTATTGATCTTAAAAATTAACACAAAGTAAGTTGTACACTAGATCCCACACTAGGGCGACCTGTGTCGTGGGATCTAGGCTCTTCCTTATGGTAGGTACTTACAAAAAACTAAATTATCCTTATAGTAAACAAACTTAAATTAGATTAATTACACTCATAGTCCACTGGATCCCACACTAGGGCGACCTGTGTCGTAGGATCCAGGCTCCTTGCCAGAAGGGAAGGTAATACCTACATATTTATTTCATGCTACAAACCGCTTAATAATAACTGTAATATCAGAAACTACGCCCATAACCAAAATTTTAATTACTTGCTACATGTTATAGATACCACTGTAAACAACTACAATAATGTGTGTAGTGGGTAGAAGTACCAGGAGCAGAGCCGCTGAGCAAGTCATTCTCGTGATGTCATTCTCCGCTGTGATACTACTGAGTGTTTATTTTCGTAAATCACGTTTTAAAAATAAACATTAAGGAGCAGTGTTTTCAGAGGAACTAAGCTGTATATTTTGTAAATAAAAGAGTGCTTTTAGCGTGTACATAATACAATGCTTACATAAATATCTACTAAATAGCTCTAGTCAAAGTCTACGTACACCCTATGCGGTTGGAGTTGCGTTCGGCTGCCGCGACACAGAAAAATGTATGAAACCGTGGTTTTCATACGCACTGTAACTGGATGGTTGATAGTATTTTAGTACGAATGAAATATGAAGTTTACATATTTATATTTTGCGGCAGCCGGACCACAACCGCAACAATATTAGTGGCTATAACAACTGTGACATTATTATATCTTTTAATTTTCAAAACTTATCCTAAATTGCTACTTATGCGTAATGGAATTTGAGATGAAAATTAAATACTTAATTTTCCCGATGTTTCCACAAAGTCACATCGGTCATTGTCACGAGCAGACTAGATATGCAAAACTACGGGTACCGTAAGTTAAAATTGAAATTATTATCAGTGACCACCAGTACCACCACACTTACAGTATATTTAAGGTACACTAAGCAATTTGCACTTGTTAGCAACCAGAATCCGATACGCTGATGTTGTATCGTTAGTGAAACCACCGTATCTTGAATCCATCTTTCCGTTTGAAATGACTTATCAGTTATTTCATTTTATTTTACAATTAATTACCTAGATTGCTAAAACAATATTTGTTCCCGTTGAGTTACACTATTTTGTGTAACACTGTTACCCATTGGTAAAAAAATTACCGATTAGTAACACTGTTACTCAATGCCACATTTTTTTCCCTTTGAGTGACAGTGTAACGATTCCTTATATATAGTCATACTTGTATGTTGTCATAACATAATTCTAGGGCAAAAGCATACGTTAGTTTCGGCGACGAGCGAAGCAGGAGAAGGGTTAGGTAATTTGCGACCACAACGACCAGAACCAAATCGGCCCCTATTCAGTAGTCTATATGCAAAAATATGGTTTCATACGTTATTATTATAAACTAGTTTTTACCCGCGGCTTCGCCCGCATACGCAATATATCATTATAATTTATAGCCTATGTGTTATTCTGATATATAAGCTATATTATTGCATAGTTTCATCTCAATCCGTTCAGTAGTTTTTGCGTGAAATAGTAACAAACACCCATACATCCATCCATCCATCCATCCATCCTCACTTTTTTTACCAATGGGTAACAGTGTTACACAAAATGGTGTGACTCAACGGGAACAAAGGAAAAAAATTGTCCAGCAGGTCGCTGCCTAAACTTAGTATTTTCTCAGAGCTGACTGCCAGCGAAATGTAGGCTATAAATTCTAGTCAGATTGTGAGCGGTTGCGACAAACGCGGCTTGCAGACTTGGTTATTGCCCATTACGGGAAAGCCACACTTTTATACAAAGCCGCACTTTTATACAAAAGCCACACTTTTACACAAACGTCCAGGTAGGAAGCTTTTATTAGATTTTTATTCAGTTGTCAAGAAAATCTCTTAATGGTAAACTGCCGGGACGCTTTCGGCTGTAAAGGCATTTTGTAAAGACGGTGATCAGTAAACAGATAAATAAGTAGATGTTATATTACTACCTACGACGCGTTAGCTTTTGGACGCTTTACATTTTTTTTTTAATCGCTGTTGATATTTGTTTAGTTCATAGATTGTAACACATTTTATAATATAAACTATGTTTTTGAAAGACTTTCGGAGGCGCTGTTAGCCTGATAAAGTCATTTGCATAATTTTGTTAAATTTTTAAGACTGTGTCTAGTTTGTACGTACTTTGGAACTAGGTATTTATTGACCAATAAAGAACTTTTAAAAATAAATAAAAAATGAGAAAATGAGATTGTCTTAAGATAAATTTCATTTTATTTCATTCATTTCTCAAGTTTTTTTTTATCATAAATACAAACAGTTTCAATTACAAAAATAATTTTACAAAATTGTTATCGCACTAACAGTAAACACAACTTAAGTTTAGGAGGAATCCATCAAAAGTCCTGCAGAACCTACACTCAGAAATCATCTCGTGTCGTAGATCTGCGTGTACGTCATACTTGTGAATGTCAAATAAAATACATAATAAGGTTACAGTAGAAATAAAAAATTCATAAACATAACAATACATTAGAATTTAGATAAAAAATATATATGTAAAATTGAATTAAATGTTTCATATTAGGGCGCTGTTAGATATAAGTAATTTTTTGTCAAATTAGCTTATTGGCGTATAAATATTTGGTAGCACACAAAGCTAGTACAGCATTATACCTTTTGTAAAAAAACCTTGATCAGCTTATCTATTGCTTATTGTTTTCATGTTTTATTCTTCTTCTTCTTCGTGTCGATGGTTCTAAGGTGATAGATCTAGACTGTGATGATCTATCTAGATAAGCTTTGCCCAGTGGTTAGCGACTGCTACTCCAGGAGGGGTGGCCTCCACTAGGTCGCTCAGTGTGCAGGTGTTTGAGCACTGAGGACAGGACAATAGGTGTTGCATTGTCTGCACAGCATGTTTTATTAATTGATTCATTATTTGGGCTCCTTAAAAATGTTCAACTCGCGTCAACGACACGTGACCTGATCAAAAATTCGTAAGACGGGGGGAGAGGAAACCGCCGACGCGGTGTAGAGAGGAAGTAATATCCCCCTTTTTTTCTACCGCGCGGCAAAAAGTACGCCTGCTCCTGCTGTTTCGTTTAAGCAGCGTAGGGCGCTTGCGCGTGTGTGCGTGTATGATATTGTATTATACCAAAAAAATGATAGTACTTTATATGTTCAAGTTTTCACTTCTTCCGGCACTCTCGAATCGCAACCTCTTGTTTTTTTTATTGTAAGTACACACCACTTTAATAAACTAGGAAAATAAGTGGACTTACTTACTTATAACTAAGTAGAGTAACAACCGATGACACTGTCGCTAAAATCAATGTCTTCTCGTTTTATCGTGTTTACAGGAAAAGTTTTTTTTAATTAAAGATTATTTATTTAATCAAAGCTGCGCTCTTTGAAATGAGAGCTTTAAAATATCATTGAAAAACATGGGCTGTAATTAAACCGAATTAAAAATCCGACACCGGCTCTTATTTCACGAGAATACATCTAAGATTTATTTCCTTAATGACATTCCACCTTTTTTATTTCATTAACAAGCCGTGGGATTTGAACGGAAATTATGGAAATCAGATTCGAGACGTTACGACATTGAGACTCGTAAAGTGTGTCTGCTTTTTTTCACAATTCTAATAAACATCTTATTTCGAGGTATTATATTTGGGGTATTTTTGTGCACTCACGAGAGTGCAAAATACCCCAGTAGCTCGAGCAAAGAAGAAGCAAAGTTAGACACAATATACGAGATTCAGTGTCGTGTGCCTGTTGTGTGCGATGGAAAAATAATTATTTTTTAATCGTCTCCCTTATTCTGTATACTAGTGAATTGCGTTATAAAATCGCCAAATGCAGCCGTAACTATAGTAGAAATTACTATCTACAAAATATCACTTGCGTAACACCTGTGTTATATTTTATTTAAAATAAAAAGACTGAAAATTCATATACCTGTGCTACGTAAACGTACTAAACGTACTTATACACTTAATAACATTTACCCGCGGCTTTGCAAGCGTTATATTTTTACTTCTGTGCAATCTAATTGAAACCTTTTATTTATTCAGGATAAAAAGGCCTATATCATTGTTAGACCTTTTAACAATATCAAAAATCAAGTCAATCAGATCTTCTGTGGCTGCGTGAAAAAATTACAACCGTCGAACGCACTATACAATTTGTAATATTAGTAAAGATGGGTTTTATTCTTCACGTTTATTATGAAAACCTTAAGGTTGAGACACTCACAACCGATGTACCAATCGGCTTCGTTCCTAACAGTATAAACAGAATTAAGTGGTGATTGGTGGCACTCTCTGAAGACAATTTGGGCCCTCACACCATAACCTTTAAAACCTTTGAACTGTGCTAAAGGCCTAAACTCCAAACATATAGGGAGATTAAATTTACCGAGGTCATTCAACCGGAAACAAAGGAAGTTTTCAACTAAACTACTTTGGCTCCCAAACTAATGGGAAACTATTACCGCTCGGGGACTTATCATGGGCCTGAGCTGAACTAGATTTTATTAACTGTGGCAAGGTGTTCTCTGTCTGATAAACTTATTAATCTTCTTACATACATGATATTATACCTACGTAATTATAATGTAGCGCTCATAGCGTAGTTTGTTTAGTGTTCGTTTGCGATCATCGAAGTTAAGCAGTAATATAACTTTTCTAATAACACCCAGGCTCAAAGCAAACACTTATATTCATAACAAGTGCTTGCCCTGTGTGGGAATCGAACCCACGCCTCTTTGACCTAGGAGTCAGGGTCACTAACCACTGAGCCACCGAGGCAGTCAACTTAATACGTAAAGTTTAACAAAAACTATTGATTTATGCGCCGCACTGTACTGTAATGTAACGTCCTTTTAATAGTCCACTGCAGAGCACAGGCCTACCTACGAAAGGCTAAGAGCTTTTTCATTTCATTCTTCAGAAGGGGATTCATTTTGTAGACTTTGTTAGTTGTAACATTGTAAAACTAGATGGAGTTAGCGTCGCTCATCGATATTTTGAATTGCAGTGGCATTAAATAAATTAAATAAATAAATACGAGTAAATATTTTGGGACATCTTACACACGGCCTCTGACTCCAAACTAAGCAAAGCTTGTGATATGGCTGCTAGAGACTGATATGCTACATATACTTATTTTTAAATACATACTTATATAGATAGTAACTAAATAACACCCAGCCACAGAGCAAACACTTATGTTCAGCACATAAATGTTTGCCCTGAGTGGGGATCGAACCCACTCCTCTTTGATCCAGAAGTTAGGGTCACTAACCACTGAGCCACCGAGGCAGTCAAATTAGTCAATTACGTTCGTAGAATTTAGTATGAACATTTGTGAATTTCAAAAAATAAACTCACTGGGGACAGAGATCACAAGCATTTTCTTTCTCCATCACACATCTGCCCTTAGAACTTGTTCACATTTATTCATTATACTTTCATACAGTACTTTGTGGTCAATATATTTTTGAGTACAGAGTGGCGTATGGATTCCATCGGTCTGAACGCTGCTCTACTAAAGTAAAGTGGTTAAAGTAGGGACAAGAAAATAGGGCACTTTTGACAGATGTCAGTTTTATATTCATAGTGAGGTGACCTGCTTATAAACATCGATTAAATGAATGAATCGAATGAATCGATACAGACTTGAAACATATGTGAATTTTAAAAATGATCATGCGAATCCCTGTCCCATTATTATTTTTTCTTTCATAAATTAAAGGAGCAAAATAAGACAAGTACCTACGTAATTTAACAAAAAAATTGCTTTTATTCACTTGAACTATCGGAACTGCTATCTTCATCACTGCTGTCAGCACTCAGAGATATTATTAATTCATTTTCAATAATATTGTCTATTCTCACATCTCGTTCAAAATCTTGTAAAATTATTTTCTTTGTCTTCTCCACGACTTTTCGCCAGTCTTCTGTAGTGACTTCTGCACATGCAGTTTGTAGCAGAGTCATCATTTTAGCAGTACTGAAGGGTGGTTCAGTATTGTTCCGCGCTGCATGACCCTTTATTTGTGCCCAAATAAGCTCGATGGCGTTATACTGGCAATGGTAGGGAGGCAATCGAATAACTTCGTGTCCATGCTCTAGGACTAGTTCATCGATTACATAGCGGAGCTTGGACGGCTTAGTTGCTTTTACCAGATTTAACAACTCAACTTTTAATAAAGTTGGACTTGCCTCCACACCATTTCTTACCAGCCACGAGACAATTTCTTGCTTTTTATTTGGTTGAGTTGGTGGTTTATCAACTTGTACAGAATGATACGGAGCATTGTCCATTATAATTTTCGATGGGTTTTCTAAGCTGACTAGCAGCTTCTCAAACCACTCTTTAAAAACATCAAAGTTCATTTCCTCATGGTAATCTGTTGTAGTTTTAGAGGCGAATGCGAGGAGGCAGTCTGGAATAAAACCTTGAGAAGCTGATCCCGCGTGACATATAATAAGTCGGGCTCCTTTTCCCGATGGAACTTTTGAGGTGGAGGCCGCTGTATCATCGGTCCATGTCCGCCCAACCGTATGGTTCGCATTCAACCATGTTTCGTCAATAAACACGACATTGTCCCAATCCGTAATTTTATTTACCTCACGTAAGAATGTTATTCTCTTCAAAACAATATCGTAGCGTTCCAGCAGGATTTCCCGCTAGTCGGATTTTTTAAATCTAAAGCCAATCGATTTCAAAACCTTTGATAGAGACGATTTGCCTCCAAAAAATAAACCTGCGCCTTTTAACGAACTCAATAGCTTTTCCCGTGTAGGATATTCTTTTCTCGAGTAATATCCATAAATGTGGTTGCGAATTGCAGTAGCATCAAAATTATCAACGTCAACAATTTTCTTGTCCCTCTTTCGTTTTTTCGGTGTACGTAAAGTATTATCTTCTGAGCCTGATGGTCCGTATTTCTCTTTCAGAATTTGAGTTACTGTCTTCTTCTCTATTCCCAATGCTTCGGCAACGCGTTCTCTCGGTGGTTTCAATGGTAAAAGAGGCCCATCGTTAACTGATTCACGTCCAAAATAATTGTACAATTTCAGCACTAGTTCGCGAGATTGACTGTTTAGAGTTTTCCCCCGTTTCGACATAGTAAGACTGTAATGTTTTTCTTGTTTAATAATCGTTAAGCAATCGGAGTCCAATTTATAGCCAGGTAAACGTAGTCAGTAAGATCAGTTCAATGAAAAAGCCGGATCAGAAGAAAATAACAGAGAGCACACCAAAAACGCACAGTCACTTCGCACAACAACAAAAGACTGCGTCATCATCATGTTATGGCGACATGACATGCGTCATCGACAGGCACTGGTGTTGCCAGCAACATCCACCTAAATTGCACCCAACATCAATGACCTTTCTATTTAGTTATTTTTTTGTATTTTTATAGTTAGTTAAAAGAATAATAAATATGTATAATTAGGTTTTATTATAATCACAACGTGGTTATAAATTTATTGTGATTTTTCTTCACAAGTAATCATTGCATTCGATTCAACTTACAATCCTATCAGCTTTCGATTTTTAGAGTAACATCCCTAGTGTTTAAAAAGAAAAAGGGTTGACTGACGCAACATTGTAACGACGTTCAGTTCTTTGGATCAGAAATTGTTTATTATGTTTAGAATGGTTTATTAGTGAAAGCAAATCGTAAAAATACTCGTATCGGTCATTATTACAATAAATATGTAAACGTAATTGAAAAAAGTTAAGCAATTGTGCATTCCTTTTTTTATGCCCGCCGTTACAAGGTTACGTTGTTGAATTTTGATGAAATGTCAAAAGTGACCTATTATCTTGTCCCTACTTTAATATAATAATTTATTAAATAGTTTAAAACCTTGAATCTTTCTTAAAGTAGTAAAAACGTTAATAGGAAGTAATTTAAAAAAATACATACTTAGTTCAGTAGAAAATAATAGATTAAGTAAGAAACAAACTCTTTATTCTGCAGGCACTTTAGAATCATAATACAATAAAAAGAGTCATGGTCGATTCGCCCCGCGGGACCAACAGCTTGCGGGGCGAAACGCCGCAATACCCAATGTGCTTAGTTATTTCTTTTCAAATATCAACTGGCGTGATGATATTTGAAATTTATACACGGTATATTTTGACGTGATAACGTCTTATAAATTGATGAAGGCTGGCTGCCCGCACAAAAAAACTTGACTCATTGTCGCATTCCAAAGCGTTCAAGTGAGAGCACGGAACAAGTAATAGAGAGGCGCGATCGACCTAAGGAGCCAAAGCGCTGGCCTTGTGCATTATGTTACGTTCGCATTATGACGTTATTACATAAAATTATCGTCCGTAAACCTACTTTACAAACAACCATTTTTTAGGTAAAAATTGTATATTAATTCACCCTAAAGACGTTATTAAAATATTTTGTAATGTAGGTACCTCGGTCGTAATAGGCCGGCCACCTTTACATAAGCTAATCACTTATTAAGGCGGCCCACAGCGTTCAATCCCCATAACTTTTAGGTCGGCGGTCATAATTCATCACCTGCAAATGTAAAGGGCCCTTAATGTACAATCGGGGACAGAGAATATTACTAAGATATATTAAAAATAAGTAAGTTCGTACAGGACGGGTGGCTAGCCCTGGTGTCAGAGTTTTAAGTCGCCTGAAGGCCTCCGACATGTGGTGGCCGCCAATAGGCTGATAAATTTTTGTGTGCATTAAATAGAAATTAGCATTGCGTGCATGCCTTGAGCATTCATCCTCGCCATCGAAGGCTCCTTCTTGCGGCGGCGTCGTGTGTCGGGTCATTCTCTTCCCTTAAATATGGCCGAGGAGAGTGATGGCTGATACATGCGTCATACTCGTGATCGGGTGCTGCATGCGGGTCGCCGGTTTGCTCGTGGCATTCACGCAATGCAATGAAACCACTAACTTAGACTAAGATTAACCTAACCCCTCTCTATTGTACTGTCGCATTCTTTCAATTGTAACTTACTTAACAAAAGGCACAGACCCTGGAGTATGTGGGCCAATAATTTAAATAAATAAAAAAAAATCAACCTTATTATTATTGCATTATCAACTAACTAGATATAATTTACGTTTTAATCACTACATAGTATAAACCAAAGTCGCTTCCCGCTGTCTGTCTGTCCCTATGTATGCTTATATCTTTAAAACTACGCGACCGATTTTGATGCGGTTTTTTAATAGAAAGAGTGATTCAAGAGGAAAGTTTATATGTACTATAATACACCTGTGCGTATAATAATGTTTAATGTTCACTTTTTGGTAAATAAATGATAAAATGAATGGTTCAAAATTTGCCGACCCCTAAAATCTGCCGCTCTAGCCTGCTGATAAATCTGCCACTGTTGATATATCTAAATGGTTAAAACAACCGGGACATACAATTTAACGTGTCATCCGAGCCAAAATAGCACTCAGTTGGAAAATGCCACCCGCGGTCACCCATCCAAAGACTGACCGTGCGAGACGTTGCTTTACTTCGGTAATCACTGACAAACACGTATGTGTTAGGTACACAAACCCGAAGAAAGTACACCATTATTAATATCAGCTGTTATATAACGCAAAAACAGTGTTGACCAAAACGTTCTATAGACTTTTATAAGATTAGTTTTTGCTCAAATCTATGTTTTGAATAAATATTTAGTGTATTTCCGCTAAAACATAGATTTGAAGATGAATTTCCGCAAAGTAACGCCTGATTCAATCAACTATCTTAGTTTTTGCTGCTTGGGACCTAGTCAAACTAAGCTATAAGCGCTACAATAAATATAATACATAATATTTTTTAAACCTTTTACGTGCTAATACTCATCTAGCGCCTAGAGTAACAAAAAAATATAAAATAATACACTTTCAAAATTATAATATACCATCGGTGGCCAAATTATTAGGGACAGTATTGAAATTTTTAATTTTGTATTTTAATTTGATTTCTAAAAAAAGTGCTGAAATTAATGATAAAATAATACCTAGACGATAAAACCAACAGCACGAAAAACGGCGATTTTTAAGAACAATGATTTTAATGAGAAGAAACATCAAATAATTGACAAATGACGAACGCATTTTGAGTTACCATTTGAAAAAAAAACAATGATAATAATACCAGTAGCTATAACATATAAAATAATCCTATAAACACCACATTAATTCAAAAATATAGAAATAACCGTAAATAACGTATATATGACCACTGTCCCTAATAATTTGGCCACCCACTGTAATATTAGTAAGTATACCCAAACCTTATTTAAATTTCTTAGTCATCATATTTTATAAAACTCGCTAAGCTCGACCTTTGTGGCTTGTTAAGTACCCATATTCAGAAGTTTTAAATTTCAAAACGATGAGTTCCCATTTTTTATAATACCTCTCTGATATTGCAATCATAATCAATCAATCCAAAGTGCATTCATCATTGAAAATGACTTTACGTTTTTGAACGAAAAGTACCTAGTTAAGTAATTTTAATAAATTATATCTGTAGCTGATTGTGTACATAATATTATTATGTTATTTTTGTAGAAAGTATCGCTTTTAGTAATAGTTTTACATTACTTCCCAAAAATACCAATTAAGACATAGTCGCTGGTTAATGTTGAAATATTAAGAACTCTCTACTTTTCTATCATGTTATTATTCTTTTTTTATAAACATTATCATCATCATGTAAGCTATGGCTTACAGGATGGACGTCCACATTTGGACATAACCCTCTTCTGTAGATTTTCCAAAGAATTAAAAGAAGAAAAAAATACTGATTGGAAAAGGCTTGCATTCAGCGCGTTCCTGCAGCCGTGATCAGATCCTTAGTCCACCTTCGCGGTGGAAATCACGTTTGTAGGTAGGTTCTTTATCTCCATTTAAGAACTTTACCACCCTACCTAGGCTCCTATTCGTTTATTTAACTTATATAATTATTTACTCAACCCACTACCATTGCAACTTGGCCAGTGTTTTTCAAAGTGTGGGTCGCGACCCCTGGGGAGTCTGCAAAGTATTTAAAGGGTAGTCGCAAAACCTCATTATAAGAAAAAAATAAAGTTTTACATTGTATAATTATACAGGTATGTTTACTGAAGAAATAATAATTTAAGCGCTGCGCAGCCTCGGATTTCTATTTACGAAAAAATCAGAAAAGAGTCCGCGGTCATAACGCTCTCGTTTGGTACAATGCTCCCTTTCCATAGTTTTTCTCTACTGTTAAAAAATAGATCAAGTAGTGGAGTAATGCAGTATTTCAAATTGAACAAAATTAACCAGAAATACAGTTTACGATTACAATAGAATGAGAAATAGGGGTCGCGTAAGGGGGCGGGGAGTAAAACAGATTGAAAAACATTGCACTAAGCTATCTGTGAGACACGTGTTATTCATTCTATTATCCATACAAATAAATTTACATTTACGAGTATCATCAGTACCAAGACAAAGGTGTTAGCTATTCCGTCATCGGCAGTACCGTATGAATATTGGATGGGTTTTGACTGGAGACCGCCGATGCCATTATGGGCGCACGTGATCTTATGAAATTTAGATGGCCGCTGTGGTCACTCAAACGTGGGGATTATTGCCATGGGCGAGGATAAAATGACACCGGACTGCTTAGATGTACTTAGCTGTGTACGTGGAAACGGTAGACATTTTATTTATTTTTGACCGGCGAACCACCGGAGGAGGTTTACAATTCGACGCGTATATATTTTTTTTATGTATAACCACGCATAACTTTTTTCATAGCAGTTCGATTTCAAAAATATTTTTTTTATTGGAAAGAATATACTTCGAAATTGGTCCCATTTAAATTTTATCGAAATCGGCTGAGCCATTTTTGATAAAACAACAATAATGTGAAAAATGCTTTATCGAGCCGTGCATAATATTTGCGTTCTAGCGATGCGCCCCGGCTTCGCACAGGTATATTATACATATAAACATTTCTCTTGAATTACTCTAACTACTAAAACAAATTGCATCAAAATCCGTTGCGTAGTTTTAAAGATATAAGCATACATGGGGACAGACAGTGGGAAGCGACTTTGTTTTATACTATGTAATGATTCTGTACACGGGTGAAGACGGTCGTGCTATTTTTTGCAAAAAATAATTATATCGGTAGTCATTGCTCTACTCGACCACAACGTTGTTACCATCAAGCGATTTGGTGATCAAGCGCGGACTTATTAGAGTTAAAAAATATATACGAGTATGTTGTTGACTAATCGAACGAGTTGAGAGAAAGGCTCAGTGTGACTTTGAGCAAATATCTACAGAGCCACAGTATCTTTGTGAAAGTAGTAAAAAAATGACCGAGTGTCGTTATACATACCGACTTAGATATTAACATTAAATATTTCACTATGACCCGTTTTCTCGAATCTCGACTTTATGTCACCTAATTAGTGCTTGTAAATGAGCACTTTGGCAAAGTGCGGCGTTGTAGTCGGCTTGCAATCGCCTTACGACTAACTAAAAGCCTGCCCACTACGTAGCTTGGGCAGAGTTTTGGCTCGGACACTTTTTTGCACGATTGTGACTCTATAGATATTTGCTCGAAGCAGTGTACTAAAATTTTGCTTTTGTCTATCCGGATGTCTGCAGGTCACATTTTTAAGCGTATCCTGGCGACATTTTTGTTGGATTTTCTTTGTTGTCGCGTCGTCAGCGATTTTTATCAATCAATTTCAATAAATGTTCTGCAGGATTGTTTAGTATCTAAAGTCCAATAAGATTTGCGAATACGAACGAAATCGGTCAAGAGCGAGCTGAGATATAGGCTTCTAAATATTCAATTCAACAAATGCAAGGTCTACTGTCCAAAAATCCAAAAACTGCTAAACATACATATATAAATTATCATCATCTAGGTCGTAGAACATCTCCTGTTGAACATTTGGATTTCTAATAAGACGTTGAACTTAGCTCGAGTCCTGAGTCAGGCCATCTTGTGCCTCTTGTGGGTGGACGTCTTCTGCGCTTGCGCGTACGCCAAATAACTTTTGAACCTGTTCTGTTCCTAAAAATACGGCAGCCGTATTCTACATACAATATCACTCAGTGTAGCACTGTTAATAAGCAAACGAGCCCTAGCCTAGAGGACCCCTAGGATTTGCGATTTTGGCAAGCATAAACGACATTTTTTCCCCAAATATGACAATTTGAAAGAAGGACGAAGACATTAAGGCAGACTACCAGTCTGTAGGTCAGATAATGTCATCAAACATGTCGGGAGGCAATGGGTGAGGTTATCACAGGACCAGAAAGAATGGCGATAAGGAAAGGAGGCCTATACTCAGCAGTGAGTGAAAGAGGCTGAATAGATAGGACAGAAAATTACTATACTTATTCGTATAAATTTGTAAAAGAAAATGAAATTAAATGCGCAATGAAAGCCTATTTTCCACGAAGGATCAACTTTCTAACAGAATCGGAAGTTTTACAATAGGTCCAAAAGTTTCAAGAATTTTCTATAGAAGATCCAAACATCCAAACTCGCGGCACACTTCTTCGTTGTTTGTGTAATTATCCAGGTAGACCGACATTTCTTCCCGGATTACGAGAAAGATGAGGAAAAATTACAAATGATGTCCATAATTATAATCGATAAATAGATAAACTCTTTATTGTTCACCCGACTAAATACAACAACACAATACGAGTATAGTGGCCTAAATCTAGTGCGACAATTGGCGTATATATCTCATAAGGCAATCTCTTGACAACTATGAGATGATGAGTTTGGCGGAAACGCGGAAAAGTCATGTCGCCTCATTGTATTATTTTGTTAAACTTGTGTTTGTTTTTATCAGTGATAATTAGTGAAAAGTTTTGGTATTTCGTTGATTATGAGCTGATTTACGTGCATGAGTGTAGGCAAGTGATATAATGTGACGTATCAGGTCGTTCCGTGTTGTCACCAAAACTCCATAGACGCCTCTAGTAAGGTGGATCCACTGTTTTACTGAGGTATGACTTGGACTTTGTTTGGACTTGACCGCGATTTTTTTGGACTATGACGTGACTACGACAGTGAACATATTGATAAAATATCAAAAATTATTAAAACTTAATACTTGACACTGGCAAATGCACAACAATGCGACGCCAAACAAAAGAAAAAGAAGAAGAACTATAAGATGGAGAGGACTACCATATGCCTGAGCATATCGAAAATCGCATAGCTAATTTTTAGTTCGAACAAAGAGACCTCGACGTCTATCTGAGAGATCGAATTAGAGGAGATCTGTAGAAGAAGCAAATTAGCCGACATAATAAAATGGCAGTGAGCAGGGCACAGCGCAGATAACTGACAACTGACGGGTTTTACGTTCTCGGCTGCGCTTTTTGGTATATGGTCGCTATTCGGAAACTTTATGACCCCATCAGCTAGAAAAATAAGAAGAATATAAAAAAGAAATAGAATTTATTTTTTCTTTAATGCCACGTCATAGCAAGCCAAAATGAGGGTTTTTATTACCTAGGAAATATAGCTCTTAGGACATATGGCGAACTTTATTTTATTTCAGGTACGTGGCGATCATTTTTAAAGTATTTTTTTATTTGTTTTCAGCAACCAGATACATTTCCTTACCTGATCATGAATTTTTAATGTTGACAAAAGCGACCAAGGAATGAATGAGTATTTTTTCTTAATTTATTGGAATTAATAATTAATCAGCAATCAAGGCTTTATGAGAGTGCATGTTCAAATAAAATATCACTTATTGATTAAATATAATTATTTTTTGCAAAATATAGCATGACCTACTTCACCCGTGCACAGAATCATTACATAGTAAAGTAAAAAACAAAGTCGCTTTCCTCTGTCTGTCCCCATGTATGCTTATATCTTTAAAACTACGCAACGGATTTTGATGCAGTTTGTTTTAATAGATAGAGTAATTCAAGAAGATTTTTTATATGTATAATACACCTGTGCGAAGCCGGGCCGCATAGCTAGAACGCAAATATTACGCACGGATCGATGTAACATTTTTCACATTATTGTTGATTTATCAAAAATGGCACAGCCGATTTCGATAAAACTTAAACGAGACCAATTTCGAAGTATATTCTTTCCAGTAAAAAAAGAATTACTGAAATCGGACTACTACAAAAAAAGTTATGCGTTATATATAAAAAAAATATACGCGTTGAATTGTATACCTCCTCCGGTGGTTCTTCGGTCAATAAAAATAAATAATTAGGGACATTTCACCCACGGCCTCCGACCCCAAACTAAGCAAAGCTTGTGATGTGGCTGCCAGAGACTGATAAATTACTTATACTTATTTTTAAATACATACTTATATAGATAGTAACTAAATAACACCCAGACACAGAGAGCAAACACCTAAAATGTAACAATTTTTTTTTTTACGAACTCAAATTAATTGTTCCAACCGGCCTTGGAAATCTGTATAATTTCAGGTGGAAGGGATTTACACGGAAAGTCCAGCAGTGGGCTTCTTACGGCTGAAGGAAAATAGATGGATGAAAAAGTTTTTCTATTTGAAAGTGAACTAAATATATGATAATTATTTTTCGCCAAAAAGCGCAACAAAATTCGAATAATTTGCACGAACCGATGTGACATCCATGTACATTTTTGTTGATTCGTCAAAAACAATTCAGCGGATTTTAAAAAATTTAAATAGGACCACCTCTTTCGAACTAAAAATATTTTTTAATCGGTTCACAAATGGGGAAAATATCGATGAAAATACCCAAAAAATACATACAGACAAACATTATACCTCCTCATTTTAGGTAGTCGGTAAAAATATTATGTTTATGTAAGTACAGGCTGCCTGCAAGTACGGGCTGTAAGAAAAACAATATTGCCGTTCTACAAAAAATCATAGTACCGCTACTTTAGACTAAGCCTAACGGAAAGCTTTACGGAAGAGTAGTCAAATTATTTTGAATCTTGATTAAATTTGTTAAAAATTATTGCGTTTAAATTGCTAATGGAACAATACGACAATGGAAAAAATATGTGCAATATTTTTTGTATAATCTAATTATCGCACTAATTATAATAGGTACTTAATGATTTTTCGCCCGATCATCATGTCTAATTGTAATAATTATTTTTTGCAAAAAATAGCATGACCAACTTCACCCGTGTACAGAATTCGCGAATATTTCGCACGGATCGATGTAGCATTTTCAAAAACAAATCGTCAAAAACGGCTCAGCTGATTTCAATAAAATTTCAAATTTCGAAGTTTCTTTCTAATTCTTTCTAATAAAAAAATAATTATTGAAATCGGACTACTATGAAAAAAATTATGCGTGGTTATTCATAAAAAATATATATCGGTATCAGCCTTTTTAATAGTCCACTGCAGGACGTAGGCCTACCCACGAAGGGTGATTGGGCCATATCCACCACGCTGGTCCAGTGCGGGTTGGTGGATTCACATACGCCATCGAATTTATTTTAAGGACGTACGCAGGTTTCCTCACGATGTTTTCCTTCACCGAAAAGCCAGTGGTGTGAAATTCCGTACATAAATTCCAAAGAACTCATTGGTACGGCACCGGGGATTCGAACCCACGATCTCACGATTGTAAGGCGGGTGTCACTACCTCTTGACCACCACGGCTCCTCGTATATAAAAAAATATATATACGCGTCAAAAACGGCTCAGCTGATTTCGATAAAATTTCAATGCAACCAATTTCGAAGTTATATTCTTTCTAATAAAAAAGAATTAATGAAATCGGACTACTATGAAAAAATTTATGCGTAGTTATACATAAAAAATATATATACGCGTCGAATTGTCGGTAAATGATACCCTACATATGACAATGTAGCTAACGATTGAGTAGTTATGAAAAACAGCAAAATAATAAAGAGCTAGAAGAAACTTGAGTAAAATGCGCCCGGGGTTTTCTCGCTGGAGCTTGGAGTAGGTAAATATTTACTACTTTTCTGTACACAATGTAAACCTCAAACTAAAATTTTACTTCAAGTTATGCTGCCATTTTTCATGTAAATAAGTTTATTCATTGCGCTGTAAGGAGTTTACGACAACATATTGCTATTTTGGCCCAAGAATGAGAGTAGTGTTTTTATTATGTATAAAATAGTATGCAATAAGAGTACGAGTAGGTTTAATTTTAATAGTTAGTTCATGATAATAATTATTTTTTGCAAAAAATAGCATGACCGACTTCACCCGTGTACAGAATCATTAGATAGTATAAAACAAAGTCATTTTTCGCTCTCTGTCCTCAAGCATACATTGCTTATATCTTTATAACTACGCAACGGATTTTGATGTAGTTTGTTTTATTAGATAGATTAATTCAAGAGAAATGTTTATGTGTATAATACACCTGTGCGAAGCCGGCGCGCATCGCTAGAACGCAAATATTATGCACGGATTACTTTTTCACATTATTATTGATTTATCAAAAATGGCTAAGCCAATTTCAATAAAATATAAATGAGACCAATTAAAAGTATACTCTTCCCAATAAAAAAACAATTATTGAAATCGTACAACTGTAAAAAAGGTATGCGTGGTTATACATAAAAAAAATATATACGCGTCGAATTGTAATACCTCCTCCGGTGGTTCGTCGGTCAAAAAATAACACGTTTAAAGTAAATAAAACGTTGGTACAGGCCAATTGCCATGCTAGCCATCTTGCCAATTTCGCTATAAGCGCTAATTTGTGTACTAAATTTCATTTAAAATTACAAAAAATATATTCATCGGTTCGAATTTTGGTTTATAGGTTCACACGAAAATTATACACAAATTCAATGATTTTTTTTCAAAAATCACCTTCTACTTCCCTCAGTAAATTTGTTGTAGTATAATTTATCAGTTGTTTTAGATAATATTTTCCAAGTTCATTTAATACTTTCTAAGAGGATCTGCAAATATAAATTAAATCGTTCTAGAGCAAGTTCAGGCTTATACAGGGTTATTTCTAATCAATTAGAATCATATCTGGGGCTTCAATTCTCAAAAAAAAAAAATGTTGTCCATACAAAAATATCGTTCACCCTCGACAAAATGTGTGGATTCGACAAACAGCAGATTTTTTTTGAGTTTTTACAAAAGTCGTAAAACAAAAGTATTTGTTTTGATGTTAAGAATAAGCCCCTAAGAGGATGCTAATTGATAAAAAATAATCCTGTATAGTTCAGTTAAACAGATTTTCTATTTGGATAACTACTGGTAATAATAATTAACTAACATAAGCAATGATTTTACAATATTTTGGAAATTAGTATGGATAAACTTAAGTTATAACATCAATATGTATTCGGACACCGTTTTACCACCGTCTTCTCCTATCCCGTCCGCATAAGATGCTAGAGGCAATTTATACTTGGCAGAACTCTGTGCATATCTTACGCGGACTTTTATAATATTTTAGAAGTTTAAAGTTAGCAGTTTTGTTCCCAAAGATGCCCAGCAAAAATATTTATCAGTTTTCTTTTCGAAGTACGGAAATACTGAAGGTAAATTGACGAGGAAATGAAAATGTAACATTTTTGGAGAGCAAGTGGTTTCCGTGGAATTTAATAGGTAAGACACTGGCATATTGCTATTAGAAACAACCCTTTTTTATTTTGATAAATAATGATTTTCGCAAGAAATGCCATGAATTTTATGAGGTTTTTTTATAGGAAAATATTTACAAAAAGAAGAACAAACAGCACATCCAGACCAAATATACAAATTACCTTTTGGCGTTTTTTCATTTTAAACTGATTTCTCAATTCAAGGAATGTGCAAAGTTCAGATATATAGTATAAGGTATTATATATCTGAACTTTGCACATTCCTTGAATTATCAATCGTGGTACAGGCTTACTACTACGGATTTTGCGAAGCAAAAAAAAACCACAAAATTTCACGAGTGTAATTTGTTGCAGTTTAAATTCAGTTAAAACAGCTGAACTTGACCACAGGAGAGTAAATATTAAAATGGGTAGTAGAAAAGAAAGCTCAACGCTAAAGCGAAAAATATGTAACGTCGCACAAAACCCACCACAATATATTGTGTGTTCCCTTACTTAAAATAGCATAGCATTAACCTACTTTAACCTTCCAACTTTTAATTTTTACCGAGCCAGTGGAGTGCAAAATGAACCCGTAACTGGATTCACGCAGAACGTTCGGTAATCCTGAAAAACTAAGTTTAAATCCGCGTTGTAAGCCGCGTACGACGAGAATCACAATTGGTTCAATCCTGGATGGAATTTCACCTGGAAACGGATCGTCGTCATTATTGCTACTGACGATAAAGCCGCCATTTTGGATCCGTATTGCAATGTTTCGAATATAGAGTTAATTTATTTATCATCATTTAAGATGTAATGGCTTGTACACATAAACACGATACGATGTCGCATCGTGCTACGACGCGACATCGTTTCACGATGCGATGTCCTATCGTGGGAATAATTTATTCCTTCATAAAATGACTCTCGTTATAAATTCATAATTGAAAGAAATGGATGCATCCAGTATCATCTGTGTATCTGTTTCTTCTTTATTCGTTGTTTCTTTTTAAGGTTCTGTACCTCAATCGAAAAAAAACGGAACCCTTATAGGATCCCTTTGTTGTCCGACTGTCCGTCTGTGTGTATGTCAAAACTCTTTATCTCAGGAACGTGTAAAGATAATGAGTTGAAATTTAAACTGTATACGTATATCTATATAGTCTCTTGCAGTTGTATAAAAGAAAAATCTCAGTTATCGTTTAAAAAAGTTAGAGCCGTTTATGTCGTATAAAATCGTATATTTCGACACTCACAAAAATCAAAACCTACAGGGCACTACCCGTTGGCACAGAACTATGTAATTTGGCGAGAAGCATTGTCTCAGAGTACATATATAGGAATAAATCTGAAAACTGCACATTTTTATTTAAATCACAAAAATAAGGCCTCAAAATTTACAAAACAAGGCTTCAAAATTCAAAGTGAGTAAATCTTATCATGTAAGGTACGAGTATCATATAAAAGAACTTCACTAGCACATGCTAAAACAGGTTTTTAATTATTTTAACAATGTCTAATTTTCAATGTATGACGAGAAAAGTGAAAAAAAAAAAACTTATTTGTCGATGGTTATAGTATAGAACTATAGAGATTTTAACAAAATTTTGTGAAATTTTCTGGATTTGTACGGAACCCTCGATGTGCGAGCCTGACTTGCACTTGTCCGGTTTTTTATTTTGCGACATGGTGTTGCTTGCTCGGCGTCGATCGTGAAACGATGTTGCGTCGTAGCACGTTACGACGTCGCATTGTGTTTATCTGTACGAGCCTAAGTTTCAGTGTTGGATACACATGTAACATGTAACACTTGTACATGTAACACTGCAAACCTTGACTCTCATGAGATCTCGCGTATTGCAGTGTTACACACACTCACACACACACACACACACACACAAACATTCACACACACACATTCACACACACACACACACACACACACACACACACACACACACACACACACACACACACACACACACACCACACACACACACACACAGGCATACGTATAATAAGTCATGTTTATAAAATTGCAATTCCATTTGACAGTCAACTAAATTTAACGAATTTGAATTTTGTTTAATTTCCTATATATTATTGTTTCTGTGTACTTTCTATTTCTATTTTAATTTTGGTAATGACGCACTCGGACCCCAAGATACAAGCCTAGAGCTTAGTTTGGGGTCCGCTGTCCAACATGCTTTGAAATAATGTTCATACCTTCAATTTGTTATGTCAAATTAGTACAGAACCACTGTAATTTCATTTCTCTTTTTGGTAATAAAGATATTTTATGTTTATGTTTATGTTATACATCATGCTTAAACCTTTCAGGAAAATTTGATTTGAATTTTCAGAATCCTAAGTTTTTTATTTTTCTGAAAAATATGATGAGTTGATAGATAAGTGAGTTGTTTTAGTTGGTATGTTTTACATGGTTTGGATGGTGAGTGAGTAAAAAGAAAGTAATAATAATTATAGCGTGCTACACCTTGACCGCATATCTGCTTAATATCTGGCAGTATTATTATTATATACTACGGGACTAATCGCGCACTAAAATTACGAGATAAATAAATACCTCCTCATCCCGACGTTTCGGCCGAGTTGGGTCTATCCGTGACCACAGTCGATGCAACTCGGCCGAAACGTCGGGATGAGGAGGTATTTATTTATCTTGTAATTTTAGTGCGCGATTAGTCCCGTAGTATATAATAATAATGTGTTCAAATGGCGAAATTTTAAAAACAACATCTGGTAGTATGTTGTAACAACAACATGTAGTCAAAACCTATAAAAAAACTTTTGTTTTGTCTAGGAAATTTAAAGTTAAGCATATTTTGACAAAGAAAATACTTTTTTAGATACTTTTGGAAGATACTCTTATTTTCTGACAGATTGGAAAAACAAATTTACTAAAATAGTTGTACGAACGAGTTGCTTTTAATCCGTTATATTAAAAATGAGAGAAGCTTTGAGGAAGCGAGAAAAATAATGACTTTAAAATCCAGACGCAGAAATTATAGGTAGCAGAAATTTTCAATTTCACCAGCAAAAACTTCACTGACTTCTAAAACCTTTTGGATTAAAGCTATGCATACAAGATACGTGTTTAATTCCGCCAAATGGCGCTGCCAAACTTATTCAAAAGTAGTGTTTGTAAGCCGACGCAAGGCCCATTCATTATTGTATGAGTAGAGAATGAAATGTTACTTATTCAGCGTTCGTTGAAAGGGTTGAAGCCTCAGAGGCAAGTTTCTTTCTTTATTTCAAGTAAACTATTTACATGTGTCGAGATTTTTAGAAAGGTGAAGCTGGAATGAGATCCGTAGCTCAGAATTCATCTACGGACGTTGAAAGGTTAAAAAGCTGCAGGGTTTTTTAGATAAACTTGTGATTTTTTTCATGTGTGTGCGTTCTTTGTGTGTGTGTATGTATTTTCTGGCGAGCAAGTCTGGGAGTAACCATCAATTCGTTTGATGGTAGACGAGTAGGTACATACATTGTAAACCTTTACAAACAATGGACAGTAGGTATTTGATTGAGTTTTTGTTTTTGCTTTTATTGATAAAGATAAGATAAGATACGAGCTTTATCGATATTAATAGAACCTGATATTACAATTTTTTTTACATAATATTGATTCATTAACATGCTCGACCGGTTTAACATTTTTTCACATTTTTACTAATAATGATAAAACAGAATACAGAAATGCAGTGTTATCTAAAATCACAAATTATATTAAATTCATTAACAAAATGTACGTAATGAGAATGTGTAAAATAAAATAATTATAAATAGATACAAATCGCAGGCTGTAAAGAGGCTTACAATTCAAAATAAAATATATATAAAGATATAAAGGACCTATACCAATTAGAACTAAAAAAAATAACCGGACATGCGAGTCAGGCTTGCACACCGAGGGTTCCGTACAAATCCAGAAAATTTCACAAAATTTGAGAAGTGAGTTGTTAAAATCATCACCATCGACAAAAAAGTTTTTTTTTTCATTTATCTCGTCATACATCGAAAATTACTGAACATGTTAGTTATGCTAATGAAGTTCTTTTATATGATACCTTACATGACACGATTCACTCACTTTGAATTTTGAACCTATATTTTGTGAATTTTGAGGCCTTCTTTTTTGTAATTTAAATAAAAATTTACAGTTTTCAGATTTATTCCTATATTGTGTACTTTGAGACGATGCTTCTCGCCAAATTTCATAGTTCTATGTCAACGGGAAGTACCCTGTAGGTTTTTTACGACATAAACGGCTCTAACTTTTTTAAACGATAACTGAGAAGTTTTTCTTTTACTCAACTACAAGACACTATAGATATACGTATACAGTTTAAATTTCAACTCGATATCTTTACGCGTTCCCGAGATAAAGAGTCTTGACATACACAAAGACGGACAGACGGACGGACGGACAGACGGACAACAAAGTGATCCTATAAGGGTTCTGTTTTTTCCTTTTTAGGTACGGAACCCTAAAAACAATCAAATAAAAGCAACCACAAAAAATTGTTTGTCTGTAAAGTCGGTTTACGAACGATAACTTTACGTGATAACCTCATGTGCGTCACAAACCAAACGCTTAGCCTGATCGTACTGCGCTCTCGCTGGCACGCTCGGCTCAGGCAGAACGTGACAATAAGTCATCCTTTTTCGTGCGTACTGCTGGCATTCATCGATTTACTAGACGTTTTCACGTCAAAAATATAATGCCATGGATTGCAATCTAAAAATAATATGAGACCTTCTCCAGAACGCCACAACAAATTAACAGAAAATTGTCGGCCCGTAGTAAACTATAACAACAAAACATCCATAGAATATTTACCCCACATAGCTCACAAAATCCTATCTTCTACAGTAACCGTCATACAGGATCTCTGTAATATAAATATAGGGGCTACGATTAGCCACTGGGCCATGGTCATATTTTACGAGGCATAAACACGGATGAGGATACTTGCAAAGATATAGGCTATAGCCCGGTTTTTACTATGAAAACTGACGTGGACTGTTAACAACTTTAGTTTTTACCACATTTGGTGACTTTTCTCATGATAATGAGTATTAGAGTGTGGACCTGTCTCACAAAGCATCACAGCCACGGCGCCTAGCCATACGCTAACGTACTTTTTAGCTTGAGAATGGGCACTTTCGTTATACAAAGTATAAATGTACCTTACTCGCTTTCTAAGATTATAATTCGCGTGTATCATCATCATCATCATCACTACTATAAAACAAAGTCGCTTCCCTGTCTGTCCGTCCCTATGTATGTTTATATTTTTAAAACTACGCAACGGATTTTGATGCGTTTTTTTAATAGATAGAGTGATTTAAAAGGAAGGTTTATATGTATAATAAATATGTGTGAAGCAGGGGCAGATCGCTAGTTAAAAATAAATTTGAACGCGTTTTACATAAATAAACAAAATAAAAATTATAAATTTAATTTTCTTTCCCTATTAATTAAGCAAAATGAATTTTTGAGCAAGACGTCAACAATAATACAAAAAAAATAACATACGGAAATTAAAACTTCAAATATTATGCCCTAACAAAACAAATAACCCGCCCCTCATGGTTCCCTGTGCAAAGGTGCCCATAACGGATTCCTTAGAAACAAGCTAAGCTTAGTTTCGTACTCCGAAGCTCAAGATAATCATAGTAGCAGGTCATTACATGTATATTATTTTGTTTACATTCGAGTCTTTTTATGCTGCTTATCACAATATTGTTTTTTATCAATACATTAATTTTGAATTTGAATTTTTGAATAATGCTAGCAGCATTGCCGCGCTGAATAGAGATAGACATTCTTTGCAACAAGAACCACCCAGAGCGGGAATCGCCTCCTCTGTCCCTTATTCTCCGCCCAATTTTGCAAAATAAAGTCATAGCTTCGGCCCCCCAACTATTAATTACCTAATAATTGTGGAAGATGTCCCCAAATATTTAGTGATTTATAATTTACAAATGCAACAAATATTGAAGTTATCTCTCTGTAAATACATTCTACTCAGCAGCGTAAATCCGTACGGTACGAGGTCTCACGCATGCCTACATACATCACACTTGCGTATGAATAGGGTTTATCTAGGACATTTATTTGTTTGTCCTTTTACGCTTGAAACTATTGGACAAACTATTACCTTTATGTTAGCGACTCAATCTCAGTGTGGGGTGATTTATGGAAGCTACTTAATATCGTGTTTTGTTGTGATAAAGCATTAAAAAAGTCACATACAAATGTGAGGTCTTGAGAATTGTTATGCCGTATTGGGTTACGTTTTCAGGGTTCCGTACCTCAAACGGAAAAAACGGAAGCCTTATAGGATCACTTTGTTGTCCGTCTGTCCGTCTGTGTGTATGTCAAGACTCTTTATTTCGGGAACGCGTAAAGATATCGAGTTGCAATTTAAACTGTATACGTATATCTATGATCTCTTGCAGCTGTATATAAGAAAAGCTTCTCAATTATCGTTTAAAAAAAGTTAGAGCCGTTTATGTCGTAAAAACCGCATATTTCGAACTCACAAAAATCAAAACCTACAGGGTACTTCCCGTTGACATAGAACTATGAAATTTGCCGAGAAGCATCGTCTTAGAGTACAGTACACATATAGGAATAATTCTGAAAACTGTACATTTTTATTTAAATCACAAAAAATAGGGCCCCAAAATTCACAAAATATGGGTTCAAAATCGTATCATGTAAGGTATCATATAAAAGAACATGCTAAAACAGGTTTTTAGTTATTTTAACAACGTGTTTGTACGGAACCCTCGATGTGCGAGCCTGACTCGCACTTGTCTGGTTTTTTTAATAGATACAAGTAAGTTTTCTGTGAAAAAAACCTCTTAAAGACCTTTCACCGTACCGTCGTATGACCGTAAAAAATAGATGGCCTTTGTAAATACATCAACTCGCTGAGCCAATATGGCAGATATAGCCGATCGCTGGTCTAGGGTGAGCCTATTTTCAACAGTGGACTACTGAAAGGCTAAAGTCTTAATGTACATATCTGCACAAAAACCACTTGTTTATTGTTGTTGCTCCCGAGAACCACTTACAAACTTGCAGTGCAAATTTAAACGTAACTCTACTCTCTCGTCTAGCACTATCTAATTATATTACCTACCATCTTTTTATTTACTAATTTACAGTACCATCAATTAGTAATTTGTTACAGTTTTGTAATCAAAAACATAAATGTATCACGTGATATTAAAGCTGCTATTAGTGAGATTGAATATGATTGCTTTAGTGAATTTCTATGTACCTCAGTTAAGTCTCTAAAAAAACTGGTACAACAAAGTGGCCCAATAATCCATCGTGTACTAGCCTACCCTGGAAATCTTTTCACAGAAAAATATACGGTGGGTGCGTCAAATAGACCAATAACTAGTAAACCAGTACTGGCAACATAAAAGGAGCATTAATTCGAGCGAAAAGCCACCAAGCGGTCTGAGCCGAATTTAATGACGAGTAATTCTGCCTAACATTGGGTCCAGCCATGGATGTATTGAAGACAAAGGATCGGACGAAAGGTCAAACTGTAAACTCCACTCTGAAGTTGTTTAGTTTAGGAAAAGACTTGCCAAATATTTGAAGAGTAGCTGAAATTTCACTAGCTTTGTGATTCAGAACCATTTTTAAAAGACAAATCCGATGCTATTATGGATATAAATTTGGCCTCTTGTCACGTGACTCAAACATTCAAACCAACCGTGAGTGTAGAAAAAAGAGAAAATCAGTCGTAAACACACTTGTTTATCTTTTCTTTGAAGTTCTTCTCCTGTTTAGAGGAGGATGAAACATTTAAAAATCAACTGGAATGTCACTTGTTTTTTGTTTGTTTTCTGTTTGTTGTAAACAAAACCGACGCCATTTTGAGAATGATCTCGACTAAGGGTCACGTGGCTCTTTTTGCTAACTTTTTTACATCCATGGGCAGCCATTCTGAGCACCAGTTATTTGACTCGCTAATCTTTCTTTCAAGTTGTTCAACGAAAATGTATAGAAAATGTAGCTGCTATTGAAACTGATAGGGACTTTAGTGTCCAAAGTTTTATCTTTGTGGAATTGTTACAAAGCTATTATGATTGACAGTAAAAATTTATTGAAGTGAAGCTTTGAAGATCTATGAAGTGTATACCCGATTTCTCAGTTTTGTCATTGATTTTGATACCTTATTGGATTTTCTTCTTTAGGTTTGCTCTTTGACTTGAGAAGCCAATCGTATAGAAACGTGTCTGTTTTTGATATTGAAAAGGTTATTTTATTTTACACACTCCTATCTTTCTTAACATTTGTTTTATTCAAAGGTATTTAAAAAGAGTTTTACTTAAAAGTTTTTAAAATACTAAAAGTTAATTAAACATAAAAGATAGCATCAAAGTCATCAAGCGCGCATTTAGAGACATTATGCTCTAAGTACTCATCTTATTTGCATATCATCCGAGATTTCTTTGGCAGACGGCGCCGGACAAAGCCTGTGTTGCCATGGCCGCTGCGTATTTAGGCCACATGACGTACGAATGAAGCCGTGGTGGTCTAGTGGTAGTGACACCCGCCTTATAATCTTGAGGTCGTGGGTTCAAATCCCGGTCCCGTACCAATGAATTCTTTGGAATTTAACACCGCTGGCTTTTCGGTGAAGGAAAACATCGTGAGGCAACCTGCATATGTCAGTAGAAAAAATTCGATGGCGTATGTGAATCCACCAACCCGCACTGGGCTAGCGTGGTAGATATGGCCCAAACGCCCTTCGTGGGTAGGCCTACGTCCTGCAGTGGACTATTAAAAAGGCTGATACAGTACAGTACAGACGTACGACTTGAAGCCCTAACTTTTGATAAAATGAGTTAGGAAATATATTTCTAGCAAGTAAAAAGTAAGTAAGTACGTATAAGCTGGGTGATGAAGTAATTTTACAGACGTGTCAAAACGAAAGAAAGCTACGTTGAGGTAGAAAAATGACTATATTGTCTATCATTTTCACACGTCGATAAAATTATGTCGTGGTCCGTATTCTAGCCGAGTTGGTCTTAGAGTTTTTTAGCTGCTTCTAGGTTTCTGACCTGGGGCCTTATTTTGTAAGCGCTCTGACGTTCGGCTTTGCTTTTCCTCCCGCTCGCTCTCGCGGCGTGAGTAACTGGCGCGAGCAGGAGAAAAAGCGAAGCCGAACGTCAGAGCGCTTACAAAATAAGGCCCCAGTACTGTATGTTGCTTAACTTTAGTGACTATTAAAATCACGTCATGATTAGCTGTAATTGCTAGTGTACTGTACTGTATCAGCCTTTATATAGTCCACTGCAGGACGTAGGCTTACCCACGAAAGGTGATTGGGCCATATCCACCACGCTGGTCCAGTGCGGATTGGTGGATTCACATAAGCCATCGAATTTCTTCTACAGACATATGCAGGTTGCCTCACGATGTTTTCCTTCACCGAAAACCCAGTGGTGTATAATTCCGTTCATAAATTCCAAATAACTCATTGGTGCGGGACCGGGTTTTAAACCCACGACCTCACGATTGTAAGGCGGGTGTCACTACCTCTAAGCCATCACGGCTCACAATTGCTACTATATTGCGCTAAATACATTTATACATTTATGCACGTACAAGTACAGTTATTAACAAGTACAGTACTTATATGTTTGTGAAACCAAGCTGCCTACTACATATTTTGTATTGTGGCTAAAATTCTCTAAAATAGTTAACCAGCCACCTCAAAAACATTTAAAAATTGTATTATGTTCAGAAAACGCTTGAAATTGACTAGAATAAGCACAGAAAATGTATGAATTGTGACTATAACCTAATTACTACACGATCTATTCTGATTGCCCCATTAAATAGCATTAGTTATTATAGCCGCTGGTTATTCCTCAATAATTACAACTAATAGCTCCATAATTTCTCTCAGTACCATTACCTACTACCATTTCAATATTAAATTATTAAAATTCCAAAAAAATCTTACAAAATATTTTCGTGATGTATAGATAGGAACTATCACAATTTCATGATTTTAAAAAACTGGTATCAAATTTTTTTAACCGACTTCCAAAAGGAGTAAGAGGAGTTTCTATTTTCGCCTGTATAAACATACAGACGACCATTTTTTTTTTGTACATTCATCGAAAAAAAACTTTTTTTTTAAACGGTATACTGCCGAGGTGGTTTCATTTATTTTGTTTTCGAAATCGGCCTGAGCTGTTATGGAAATAATAATGTAAAAATTGTAAACATCGAATCGAAGAAAACGAATCGAATTTTGTACCCGAGGCGATGGAAATCGGTTTAGCCATTTTTTGCGAATAATAAATATATTAGTAAATGAAGTACACAATACATATACAACAATACGCATATACATAAGAGACACATATTTGACAGTTATTCAACCGCTAAGCAATATGGCCTAAGAGCAGCTGAAGATCGACCTTCACCCACGTGATAACCAGATGAGACGTATTTTTTACAAATTATTATTTATTTATAATCACGCCTCTTATTGCTTGCTTATCAAAATGTGTGCATAGCTATTTTTATGATATTTAAAATATGTCATGAACGATTTTTCGAATCGTGATTATCGCATTATCTTTCTTATGATACCAATTTTGACAGGTTATAAGATCGGTTTCGTACCCAAATTGACATATTTGTACATGAATGATTGCCAGATAGTATGAACTAAATTAAGTAAGCAAACCTACTAAGGTATATTCTGTACGTTAAAAACTATTAGTTTGAATAAAAAAATATCGGCTATCACAAGACTGACGGTAAAGAAAATCATTTCCAATAAAAAATAGTTTTTTTTATTCCTTGTAGGTTTGCGTTTGACTACATACTGCCTGATGTTGAGCAGATATGCTGTCTAGGATGTAGCACGGTTACCTAGAAGATACATATTTACTCGGGATTTGAAGACACCCACGTTGTACTTAAGCGGGAAGACAGACCCAGGCAAAGCGTTCCACATTCTGGCTGTTCGTATGAGGAATGAGGATTCGAAACGCTTTATTCTAACGCGCGGAATGTCCACCATAAAAGGATGGCGCTTTGGTCGCGTCTGCCTAGCCGTACGATAGAAGAAAGGGGCAGATGGGACCAGATTGTGCAGCTAGCTATCATAGGCCTATTTGTGGGTAAATAACATTTAGTAAAAAATATGTCTCATCTGGTTATCAGATGGGTGAAGGTCGTTCTTTCACGTCTCTTTCCCCAATAGTGTACAACTGTACAAGCTGTTATGACTATGATCCATCCAGATTGAAAGGAAATCTTGAGGAAAATTTCAGGTCAACATGAGATTTAAAAATGTTGTATTGTAATAAATGCAGTGCTACGCCGCTATAAATCTTTGCAGTGCAAGTAGTATAATTCATGATTTCGGAAGGCGTGGACTTGTCATGGGCATGTATCATGAACTACAGACAGTAAAATTGTAATGCTCTTTTTTGCTTCAGACGTTGAAAAGAAATTTGGTAAAAGAAGCTAAATTTAAGGTAAACTCAAGTTTTACAATCGCCTTAAACGGTGATAAACTCGCTCTCCCTTGATAGTCACATCTCGTTAGCACCTAAAATTTACTATTGTACAGTGAGTGCTTCCAGACCGGTTATAAAGGTTGTCTCAGATGCTATTCAGTAACTACTCTTCCAATGAGAGGATATACAGAACAAGCTTTTAATTTTCCAACAGCTATGCAATTTGACCTACATGTGAATTATCTTGTTTTTCTAGAAAAAAGTTTCCTTTTAAATTCTGTGCAAAAGAACAATTTTGTAACTCTCGGAAACACTAACGATATTTAATATTCATTGAAAAGGTAAAAGGTAAAGAATCTATTTTTGTGCAACCCTTGACTATTAATTTATCGCCATAAATAGAATAAACGACTTCAACAGGGTACAGAATTCAAACAGTTCGCACGAATCAATGTATCATCAATGTAGTAATTTTCACATTATTGTTGATTTATCAAAAACGACTCTTCTTTAAATAAAATTAAAATTTTATTGAAATTAGATTGGCGGCCTCTGAAGTATGATCTATAAAAAAGGATCATCATAATCGGCTCATAATTGACGGCGTAAAATACACACAAACAAACCACACGTATCAGCATATAATCAAATTGAGAACCTATTTTTGAAGTGGGTTAAAAATTTCAATTTGACTTAATAAATAATCGTCCTTAAAAATGACAGACTAAATAGAAATGATTTTTAGAAAAAACACATCAAATTAGTTTCGGCGTTTCGAATAAAGATATGACACCTAAAACAGACAAATTGCCACATAACCCCGTCAATCTTAACCGCTTCTTTCGAGCTAGGTACTAATAAGAATCCACAACATAACTAGCACACTATTCAACCTAAGCGACTTTCAAACCTACCGACTAAAAATGTTACAAAAGATCCTTTGATTTAATCCACCATAGAAACATAAAAAGATGGACGAGATACTCACTAATAGATATACTTATGTCAGAAAAATTAACCTTATTTGCGCTTCCCACTAACTCATTCTACTCGTCAATACCAACACATGTGCAGTATTGTTGTTCAATTATCCTGTTTACTCTCAGCAAATCCACCTGCTTTGTCCTTCAGTTGCGAGCAAACACTGGGATTTTGTATAACGTACTCATACACGTACAGCCAATGATAGTTTAACATAGATACGTTGCTACTTCAGAAAAAAGAACTAAGGCAATTGCCCAAAATGTAATCATCCACGTCTCGGGTACTTAATAAGGTATTATAGGCCAACTCAATTCAAGATGTCAGAGTTTTATTTCGCTTGAAGGCTCCTGATAGGTACGAATGAACATTGAAAACGTCTCATTAGCACTCAGTTCTAAACTTCCGCTGTAACTTTCCGCGTCTATCACATATAACTAAAAGCAATACCCATACTCAATTTGTGGATAATATGCTAGTAAAAAATATACTTCTTACATTAAACACATGCCGTCTTACCATAAAAAGTTTTAGCACGCTTTAGACAATGTTTACAGTGAAAAGTACGGTTAAACAGTGTTTGTGGTAAGGCGTATGATTTCTTGGTATTTCAAGAGAGTTTTATTCAAACCGTTAAATAATTCTCAGTTAAACTGTTTCTGATAGTTTTTTGTGTCTTGTTGTCTATGAAATAACGTGTCTATTTGTCATAGCATCATAGAATACAACGTCATTGAGAAGTTAAGCATCCGGAACGGGAAGCGATGTAGAAATTAATTTCATTGATAGCATTGAGAGTAGATTCAAAGAGAAATAAGTTGGTGGATTTTGACTAACTTCGTTCTTGTTTGGTAAATACCAGTGTTAATTGCAATTTCAAAATACCCTGCTCAAACCCAAAGGGAGCAAGTTTTTAAATCTGATGGGTATTTTTTATTATGTTTTTCAGTATCGTTTGGTTTCGACAAAGTGGCTACGTTAGGTTAATAAGCTTTTATTACAAAAACACCAAATTTTGTTCCAAGCGATATATTTACATTTACCACATTGTTATGCGTTTTTTGTCATTAAATAAACTATTTTTCTTGGAATCTAGTATTCCCGCCCATTTTTTGCGCGCGGGTCCGCCCTAAAAACATTTTATTTTACTCGGATAAAAAGTAGCCTATATTATACTTTTCAATCTTTGAACTCTTCGAGAAAATATCTATAGAGTCACAATCGTGCAAAAAAGTGTCCGAGCCAAAACCCTGCTCATGCTACGTAGTGGGCAGGCTTTTTAGTTAGTCGTAAGGCGATTGCAAGCCGAATACGAGTACAACGCCGCGCGATGCCAAAATCCTCGGTTACAAGCACCAATAAGGTGACATAACGTCGAGATTGGAGAAAACGGGCCATTGTGAATTATTTAATGTAAATATCTAAGTCGGTATATATGACGGCGCTATACTACCTCTACTTAGGAACTGTTTCTATGTAGATATTTGCTCGAAATTTGAACTATATCCATGGCACAAACATTCTGTTACCTACACTTTATTTCACGGCATGAAGTATAGGTACAACTACACTAAGACGTAAAGAATACAGCCGTGAGTGGTTGTCAATGTCATTGACGTTGGCACATGCTACCGCACTGACATTGACAACTACACCGGTTTAATGTCATGTTGAATTGTTCACACTTGACGTTAAGGCATTCGGATGGTGAATGGTATAAAATCCAAAAACTGTTGTCTACCCAAAACAGGCAATATAGTGCAATTCTCTACGTTTGATGGCAGTACCTCACAAGACATTGGCGAAATTGAGAAACACCTTCGCAGAAGCCATATACCAAGAATTGAATTGAATTGAATTGAAGGCATTCGGAATCGGACCTTGGTTGATTGGGGTTGGTAATTTTCTATGTTATTGATTGTGATATATATACCAACTTTCGCATTTATAATATTAGTAGGAAAAAAAAAGCCGTGGTGGTCAAGAGGTAGTGACACCCGCCTTACAATCGTGAGGTGGCGGGTTCAAATCCCCGGTGCCGTACCAATGAGTTCTTTGGAATTTATGTACGGAATTTCACACCACTGGCTTTTCGGTGAAGGAAAACATAGTGAGGCAACCTGCATGCGTCCGTAGAAGAAATTCGATGGCGTATGTGAATTCACCAACCCGCACTGGGCCAGCGTGATGGATATGGCCCAATCACCCTTCGTGGGTAGGCCTACGTCCTGCAGAGGACTGTTAAAAAAAAGGCTGGTACAGTACAGTACACAGGAAAAAATACCTTCAACAAGATCACATTTTTATTAACTTGTTAATATATTTTTAATATATAAACAGAAAATTCCTCACCTACCCAACGTGTGATTACATAAATAAGTCAAAGTCGCGACGTAACTACATCATTCCACAAAACAATTACGTAATGAATACGAAGCCCAAAATCGTTAAACTTAACCTTTCTTGCACTTATATTAAGCTATAGTATATTCGACCGTCTGATTGCCCGTGGCTTGCTCTGGCTTACTTAATTAACACCTGTGTTGCTAGCTCTTACCCTCGATTAAAGAGCGCAATCAAATTAGTACTTATGAGGCTTGAATAGAGTACTTAATTTGCAGTTACGAATAAAAGTGCGATAAAAATTCGTATTTAGAGGTAATTTATTTTTCAATAACACTATTTCACGGAAAATGGATTTTTCATAGTCGACCTGGATTTTTATAGTGTCTCGAATCACGCGCGGAAATAAATATAAGCGTGATATTAATTTAGCTTTTAGTATTAATATAATGCAAGTATTTCGACTTCTTTTTATGAAATTGTGCAGCATTTCAGGGTGAGTCTATGCTCAGCTGTGGGATTTAGTAAGAGTCGGAGAAGAAAAAGATGTAAATCTAAGGGCACCGCTTGATTTTTATTTTGCTTGGTTATATAATGTACACAGCTACCTTTAAAATAGAACGTCCTGGTAAGGAAAGAACCACGCAATGGAAGCACACGCTAGAGACAAGACGCTTTCGGCCAGTTTTTTGGAAGTATATTGGGGAGGCCTATTTAGAATAGTGGGTGTCCTGCGGCTAACACAATGTTGAAGATGAAGTACATACATATATAAACACACAGAGCTAAAAAAAAGCGCTGATGTGATAAATATCAGTTGTATTTGCTTTCATATTACTTAATCAATAGTATATTTTCTCAAAGCAACGTCAACTACGAATAGGTACCTGTATAAATTAATTAAAAAATCTTGCCAACAGTACTCACTTAGTACGGTTGAAACTAGCTACAAATTTTACATATTTTATACATTGCTTTCAACGACCTTTTTATTTCAAACCAAGTCTAAGAATTTCAATTTCATTTTCAATATTCATGATGATAAGGAAAATGTTTTATTATTCAAGATTTCTAAGTTTTAAACGCTAGTGCAGAATACAGTGCTGAATTATTTAAAAACTTTAGAACTTTTTGTAATGTTAATTTTACTAAACTTTGAGCAAAAGCCATTGTAGGTATCTTTATAATTACATATTATAATATTTGCTATTTCATTTCTTATGAGTTTGTATTTAACATACTGCCTGATGTTAAGCAGATATGCGGTCTAGGGTGTGGTACGTTTACTTAGAAGATACCTATTAACTTGGGATTTGAAGACTCCAAGTTGTACTTTAGAGGAAAGGCAGAGTCAGGCAAAGCTCATCATTCTATCTGTACTTATAGGTAAACGCAGCGTAGAACGTCGTCCAACTATAGACTGGTGATATAATTATGACCGCAGGATCGCGCTGGATTCAAGCCGCTTCCAGCCAATTTCAATGTTTTCAATTTACAATCATTTATTTGCAACATATGTAGATATTACATGCAGTTCACAGGTGACATGTTTTAGACAGTCATATACATATCCTACTTCCTACTAATATTACGAGTATAAACGCGAAAGTTTGTGAGGATGGATGGATGGATAGATGGATGGATGTATGGATGTTTGTTACTCTTTCACGCATAAACTACTGACCAGATTGAGATGAAACTTTGCAATAATATAGCTTATATATCAGAATAACACATATGCTATAAATTATAATGATATATTGCGTATGCGGGCGAAGCCGCGGGTAAAAACTAGTGACCCTATAAGGGTGTGGCAAATTTACAAAATTAATTGTTAATAATTTAATAATGTCAATATTTATTTATATTTATTTATCATTACATCATGATTTTTCATTTAAATATTCATTAATAGTGTAATTATGCTTTTTCAATCAAAAATTTCTAAATTTAATTGTCATATCACATTCTGATTATTTTATATCCTTGGGTAGTTATTATACTCGTAGATATCGATTCTTTTAACAAAAATACTTTGACTAAATAGAGTTTTCCTAACTTTAGGCACTCGTAGCGTATTTTTGTGCCGTTTCGACGTTGCTCCTTGTGAATACAGAGAGCAACAAACCAAAGCAAATGTTATTGTTTATTAATTTTGTTACTGTTGTTAAATACCATAGAATTAAGGTTAAAGAGTATGTAATTTTTTTTAAACTTTCGCGATTTGAACACATTATTATTATATACTACGGGACTGATCGCGCACTAAAATTACGAGATATATAAATACCTCCTCAAAACCCACCACCCAAACGATCCAAAAGTCTTCTCCACGGATCAACACTATTTTTCAAGAATAGTTCGTGAAGCGGTGGAAATCAAAAAACATAACAATTTCAACCGGGAGGATGGTTTTAAGTTATCGGCGTCGTGGAATCCTGTTGTCGACAAATGCGAGTCGCGTAGTGTAAGTAGAAGGACAATGTTAGATACCGTCAGTGTTGTGTGTCGTAGTGACAATTTTTCAAGTTCAAATTGAATTGGCGGTATCAGCTGCTTCACATTCCAGTCTACGCGTGACCACGGTCGATGCAACTCGGCCGAAACGTCGGGATGATGAGGTATTTATTTATCTCGTAATTTTAGTGCGCGATCAGTCCCGTAGTATATAATAATAATGTAATTATTGACAACAATACATATACTAATACGTACTACGGGCTACGGTTTTCTTCGAGATCGAATGAAAATCTCGTGAATTTGTCAAGGCTACTGATACAATCTAGCGTAAAACTTTAAATGGCAGTGGGAATAGTTCATAGGTAGTACGTAAAATTATCGTACATCGTTACTTAGAGGTCCGCGTCCAATGTATGAGATGGTGCTGATGAGCAAATTAAGAGTTGTAATAATTATATTATCCCTTTTAATTAAGGAAATAATATAAAGGGCTTATTATCCACTTCCTCTTTAATAAAGGGAATTCTATTTAGAGTTGATACCTTTTTGAGTGTGGGATCTATAACTATATCACTGTGTTTTTAATTCAATTTGCGTCCTCAACAAATTATAACGTTCCCCGGAAGTGAAATAATTTCCACAACCCCCGTAATGGGGTTGGAATAAATCGGGGGTTACACATAGATTAACTTACCCCGAATAATCGCTCGTACGGAGAGGGGAGGAAAAATACTTGGCACGCGAGTTGGGGTAGAATAATAATAATATCTTAAGGGTAGTTTAAGTTATTTGAAGAAATCTTTTAATCTTATATTACCTGGATTAAGAGATTGGAGAAGATGTTAGACCAAACTTTTTGACTGAACGAACGAAGTGAGCTGTCTCAGTTTTTACTGTCGATTTTGCTTTTGTCTGTTCGCATGTTGATACACCTCTACAAGTCGCATTTTTTAAATAACCTTTACTATATTGGCTAAATAATGAAGATTCGGTTAAACAAATGCAATATCTCATATTCGGAGAACTTAGTTAAATTGTGGTAGATCAGGAGGAAAACGTTATTCGTAGAAATGTAAGACAGTGAGTTCGAATCTAGGGATAGTTTTAATGAATTTGAGTATTCATTCATGTAGGTAAGTTTTACAAAGCACCATTTTATTGTGAGGTTTTAGTGAATTGTCAAGAAGGCAAAGTAAAGGTTTTTGTAAGTGGCGTATTTATTTCTAAGTTTAACGCAAATTATAAAAAGCAAATTCTATACTCTATAATCTTTATTTTTCACGTAGGTACATTAATTACTATTTTTTTTAATAAAATGAAATTTTAACATTATTTTAAATCTTGTTCGAATTGAAACTCTCTGGTTAAATAAATGAAAAGTGCGTCACCTTTCAATTTCCAACTGGCCACAAAAAAATAACCAATTCGCAGCAACGCCTTCCGTTCATCAACCTTTCATCGATTTTACCAGCTAGTTTCCTATCTCCGTTCTTCATGTCAAAAATAAACTGTATTATGTTACCTTAAAGTATAAAATCGAAAAACATCAGTTCAGTTTTCGGGACGAAAAATGCTATTTTCACGAATTCGAGGGCTTAAAAATAAGTGAGCAGTGATCTCAGTGTTTCGATCACTGGAATTGGCCGTGAGTGAGCCAAATATTGGCTTGGTGTACGATCGATTCACTTTTATCGTACTTGTACGACGAAAACAGTTTGAATATGGAAGTTCCATGAAGAAGCATTTCAAAATGCGATGAAAAAAGAGGGGTGTAATCGTCGACCTGGCATTTTTTCGGTTTGGTGTAATAATTTAAGTTTGACGTATGTATGTGAGTACCTCTATTTATCTGTGGCATAACAATTCGTAGTTGGATAGATTGATTTAGATGTGGTCACTAACCACTGAGCCACCGAGGCAGTTAAAAGCATTAAGATTAGTGAATTCTGCAATTAATTTTGGTTCATAAACTAAAAAAATAACTAAAATTGGCTAATCCAGTGCTAAGATATAAGCTCGTAAAGATTTTGGTAGGGATTATGACGGGATGCTTTGTCCCATTCCCACAAAGCATAACATAGTATGGCGAATATATGACACTTACGGACCGTGACGTCATGTTCTGTTATAGTGCGCTCTTTGTCTAGCAAGAAAATAAATTGCTTGTAACTTCTTTCTTTTTTAGTTCATTTTATTTTTGTTTTCGTTAAAAGGCTCTGTTTATGATTAGCTGTTACAAAAGGACATCGAAAAAAAAAATGTCGACTAGCCTATTGCATGGTTCCAATTCAAAAACATGGCCTGAAAACCCCAACATTAACCTTACAAATGTCCCAACTGACAAGCAATAAATCTAATATCCGTGAACCGTCAAAACTCCCGAAGTTACGCGATAAACCTAGAAACCGGTGGTTCCACTCGCGGAGGAAATCCCCCTCATTTGACAAACTACTAAACCTATTTCATGCGCTGCTAGTGGGCCAGTTGTGTTACAGGAAATAAAGTTATACGTCCACATACCGCGGCGGCTGATTGGATTGTGTTCCGTCACAGAGTAAAAAGAGGCTGGGTAAATTAGAGAAAAATAAAAACAACAGGTAGATAGAGCAAATAAAAATGAACATCAGCCTTTGGAAGGAGATTAACAGATATTACACGTATTTAGCTTGATGACGTATTTAGTATTAGTATTTCGTTTGATCATTCCCGTTTGTACAATGATGGTTTGTGAGACAGAGACAGAAAAATTAGATAATTACCTATATCTTTAGAAAGGCTGATGTCTATTACTTATTCGCGTGTACTGTAGCGCTGCATTCTAAATGGCTATTGATCTAACGAACTATGATATTATGTTGTAGCGTGTAGTCATCTTTCAAGGCGCAATACGAAAGAGTTTTAGTAACTACGGTTTGTAATTTTTAGAGTAGGTAATATTGAATTCGATTGATGTTGTTTGTTGATGTTGGTTTTAATAATTGTCAATAATTTTTGCAAAAAATAGCATGAACGACTTCAACCGTGTACAGAATTTGCGAATAGGCACGGATCGATGTAGCAATTTCACATTATTGTTGATTAATCAAAAATGGCTGAGCCGATTTCGAAAAAATTTAAATAGGACCAATTTCTAAGCATACACTTTCCAATATTAATTAATTATTTAATTACTGATTAATTAATTGATTGATTAATTATTGAATTGTTGAAATCGAACCATTACGTAAAAAGTACACATTAAAAAAATATAGGGGTTGAATGAGGCGTTTTCCAAAAAAAAATTGTCTCACAAAACTTACTAGATGGCGTAATAGTCATATAAATTGATCTGTCATTATCAACTAGAATAAGGTGTGAGATAGAAACCTATATTAAAGTCTCCAATACTTTTCTAAGGTATGACTTGGACTATGACGTGACTATTTTGATAAAATATTACTAAAAATTATTCAATCATAATACTTGATATTGGCAAATGCACAACAATGCGACGCCAAAACATAAAAAGAAGAAGAAGACATCTTGACAATCACAGTACGATTTCCATAATCAAAGGATCGACGATTTCAAACTATTGTCGCCATCTATTGGATACTTTTATAAAAATTTTTTTTTTTTAGAAAATGCCTCATTTAGTACCTCCTCCGTTTCGTCGGTCAAATATGAGTGTGTGCTTATTTTGAATACAATATGGGCAACAGATTTTTTGTATCTATGATAGAAATAAAAACGTTCGTTACTGGGAAGACCAAATATAATTTTACACTAGTACCAAATGTGAGACAGTTTTGTTTGGCAAAAAAATAAAATTTGAGTTTGTGCAAAAAGAGAAGCGTCGTAGGTGAGGTCGCCAGTGCGCCATTTTACTAATTTCGTTACGTTGATAACATTGCTCTGTCATTGCTAGTACAACTAAAAGTGATGGATACTTGGTAGACACTAATTCAGCGCTTTCATCAGTACTCGCGTCTATCAAGTATAGGCGGTACCTTAGCTGCTGAATAAAATCTTATTGTTAGTTCACCGTAATGCCACGACGGTTCTCTTTTTGCACATCCTACTAATATTATAAACGTGAAAGTTTGTGAGGATGGATGGATGTATGGATGTTTGTTACTCTTTCACGCAAAAACTACTGAACGGATTGAAGTCAAACTTTGCAATAATATAGCTTATATATCAGAATAACAGATGGGCTATAAATTATAATGATATATTGCGTATACGGGCGAAGCCGCGGGTAAAAACTAGTACTCTATAAAGAAACAAGATTGGCAGCACCGTATTTATACCAATTCACTTGTGTAGACTAGCCGCTTTGATTTGAACTGTGGCTATATTTCACTAACAAACATTTTTATTCGTTAGCGCTTCAAACTTGTAACCAAATACGCTGAAACCAATTAACGAAAAAACAACAGTAAACATTTGTTTCAGTGTCTCGTTGAGGCAAATTGTAGGCCCGGTTGTTTTTATCCAATAACTTGAATACTATGGCATTAGCAATAGCTTATACGAACTTAAAAAATTGACAGTGAATAATTCTTTTTCGCATAATATCGCGACACCGACTTCCACCGTAAAAAGAATTTGAATTATATTTCACGAATCAATGTGACATTTATGTACATTATTAATGATTTATCAAAAACTGCTCAACCCTTTCGGACTAAAAATATTTTTTTGAATCGGTTGTTTTGGCTCAAAATATTGAGGAAAAAAACATACAGATGAACACAGTACCTCATCCTTTTTGGAAGTCGGTAAAAAGACACAAGAGTAGTAAGCCGTGGTGGTCAAGAGGTAGTGACACCCGCCTTACAATCGTGAGGTCGTGGGTTCGAGTCCCGGTCCCGTACCAATGAGTTCTTTGGAATTTATGTACGGAATTTCACATCACTGGCTTTTCGGTGAAGGAAAACATCGTGAGGCAACCTGCATACGTCCGTAGAAGAAATTTGATGGCGTATGTGAATCCACCAACCCGCACTGGGCCAGCGTGATGGATATGGCCCAATCACCCTGCGTGGGTAGGCCTACGTCCTGCAGTGGACTATCAAAAAAGGCTGGTACAAAAAGACACGCTAAAATAGAGACGACTAGAATAGAGACCTAATAGCGGCAAGTACAGCGTAAGATGTCCCCTTACAAGGTAGAAAAATGATGACATTATAATTAAGTATTGTAGGATTGCTCTGGACGCAAGCCACGTTTGTCATATAGAAAATATGTATGGAAGGTCTTTTATTTGAGAAGCTTAAGGCTGAGACAATGACAATCATGACTTACCAAAACAAAAAATAAAACATTTCCCTTATCCCTATACAAGGCAAAAAGAAATATCATCCATTAAGACATCAAAAATTTCTCAACTCACTACTTACAAAGAGTTCCCTCGGTTTTCTCGGATGACACGGGGTAAGCACGGGGTGCGGACGTCTTTACCCTGGAGGGAGCTACCCCTAGAGCCGCTACCCCTTGGGGGCGCTTACGACGCTTACTACATGAGTAATGGCTCAGGGATGATTGGATGCGTAATCGATACCGTAGCTTGGATATCGTAAATGCATAGCGGAAACGAAGACTTGTGTTGAGGAATTAGTTTTACCTTTTTCTATCTACAGGGTTATCCAAAACTGGTGTACTAAACCAAAAGGAGGTAATTCAGACCATCACCATGCACGATTTTTTTATAAGGCCAACCGGAATTCGAGAAAAATAAAAAACCGGACAAGTGCGAGTCAGGCTCGCACATCGAGGGTTCCTTACAAACACATGGTTAAAATAATTAAAAACCTGTTTTAAAATGTGCTAATGAAGTTCTTTTATATGATACCTTACATGATACGATTTACTCACGTTGAATTTTGAATCCATATTTTGTGAAATTTGAGGCCTTATTTTTTGTGATTTAAATAAAAATGTACATTATTCAGATTTATTCCTATATTTGTGTACTCTGAGACAATGCATCTCGCCAAATTTTATAGTCCTATGTCAACGGGAAGTATCCTGTAGGTTTTGATTTTTGTGAGTGTCAAAATATGCGGTTTTTTACGATATAAACTTCTCTTACTTTTTTAAACGATAACTGGGAAGTATTTCTTTTACACAACTGCAAGATACCATAGATATATGTATACAGTTTAAATTTCAACTCGATATCTTTACTCGTTCCCGAGATAAAGAATCTTGACATACACACAGACGGACAGACGGACAACAAAGTGATCCTATGAGGGTTCCGTTTTTTTCCGTTTGAGGTACGGAACCCTAAAAAACATCTGCTGTTTTATACATTTTGTTGATTCCGAGTTGCAATATTGTATGGAGTAGCACGAGTTGACCTCATAGTAAAAGTTGTTCGTAATGATGGTCTGAACCACCATTTAAATTGTTATTTTAAGTTTGACTATGAAAATAAATGTATTATGTTCTTGTAAAATAATACCTAATAGTATACTTAGAGTAACTTTATAGTAAAATATGTCTGTAATATGTGACACCTTATAAACAGGGCTTTCAAGTCTAACAAGTGTCAATAAATACCTATATAAGTGTTTGTTAATATCATAAAGTTTCTTAGTCCAAATAAAATTTCTAATTGTATCAAATTAAAAGAAATGGCAAATTATGGTAAATATCATTAACTGGCCTCTTTTGTTTGAAGGTTGATAAGGATAAATAGTATACCTACTCGTAGATATATGAAAGTTGATTGACGAGTATAGATAGATTATTATACAAAGTCTATATCGGTAACATTGCCCGGCACCTCGTGCATACAGATGTACACGAGGTGCCGGGCAAAGTTACCGATATGGCCCAGCGGATTAGCAAGTTATATTGGTAGTGGGTAGAACATGCGTAGCATTCAGAACTGATTACTGATGGATAGCCATAAGCTTTGGGCCGCGTACGCAACTAATGTTTACCTAAAGTCCTCAAATAAAGACCCTGCACCGGTAAGCGTAGCATATGGCATCAATTGACAATGAGGACACACAATCTGAAAAAGACCTGAAAAAAAGATCTGATGACGCGCTGGATGCAAACCGCTGTTATAGATTATTACTGGAAATCGATTGGGGATACCTATATGTTAAAGTTGACTTTGTTCCGCCCGGCGTGATAACGACCACTGCTGGGTTGAACATTTAGTAAGCCACAATGGGCAAGAATATAATTATGCTCTTTACAGTCTCTATACATTTAAGTGTAAGTGACTTTGTATGTTGTACACCTCGTTTCTGACAATTTACTTGTGCATATAATTGTCATCACTATGTAATCCTACTGATATTTGAAACGCAAAAGTTTGTATGTATGGATGTTTGTTCCTCTTTCACGCAAAAACTATTGATATACACGGATTGAGATAGGTAACACTTTGCAATAGTAAAGCTTATACATCAGAATAACAAATAAGCTATAATTTATAAAGATATCGCGTGAAACGAAGTTCGCCGGGTCAGCTAGTTAGATATGCTCACGTATATATATATATACGTGAGCATATAAGTTATTATGAACAAAAATAAAAATAAGAACCAACCCTGAGATTTCAGGGAATATAGACATCCTTACCAGAATAAATTATTGTAAATCCGAGAGTATGTTTGTTGGTTTGTTCCTCTTTCACGCATCAACAGAACAACGAATCGACTTGATTTTTGGCAGATACATAGTTTGGAAGACGGAAAATGACATAAGTTACTTTTTATCCCGAAAAAATAAAAAGTTCCCGTGGGAGCACAAAAGTAAAATTTCTTCGGGCGGAGCCGCGGGCAAAAGTTAGTATTATTATAATTTAACTTAATCTCGCAACATTTTGGAGTTGTGAGAATGAAGACACGAATTCCAGCGCCGCAAATTATCATCTTTACAATGGCGGCACCGAAGTTCAAGACCGACACACATCTCTGAAACTGGGTCAGTAACTAAATTGTAGAATATTTTATATGGAGTTAGTTCATATCATATTAGATATTCTTAGTATATAGTTTGTAAGAAAATGTACAGAAATAGGGCGCAGGCTAAGGGAGAAAACCAATAACTGCCGCTCTGGATCGTATTTGGTGCAAAGGATGGCCATCGCCATACAGCGAGGTAATGCGGCCAGCATTTTGGGCTCCTTTGCAATAGGGATGATCGGTGATGAGTTATGAGTTTAGTTTTTAGGGTTCCGTAGCTCAAACGGAAAAAACGGAACCCTTATAGGATCATTTTGTTGTGCATCTGTCCGTCTGTCCGTCTGTGTGTATGTCAAGACTCTTTATCTCGAGAACGCGTAAAGATATCGATTTGAAATTTAAATTTTATACGTATATCTATAGTTTCTTGCAGTAGTGGTGTGAAAGAAAAACTTCTCAGTTATCGTTTGAAAAAGGTAAGAGCCGTTTGTTTATGTCGTAGAAAAAAACGCATATTTCGACACTCACAAAAATCAAAACCTACAGAGTACTTCCCGTTGACAGAACTATGAAATTTGGCGAAAAGCATTGCCTCAGAGTACACATATAGGAATTATACATCTGAAACTGTTCATTTTTATTTAAATCACAAAAAATAGGGCCTCAAAATTCACAAAATATGGGTTCAAAATTCAACGTGAGTAAATCGTGTCATGTGAGGTATCATATAAAAGAACTTCATTAACACATGCTGAAACAGGTTTTTAATTATTTTTACAATGTGTAATTTTCGATGTATGACGAGAAAAGTGAAAAAAAAAACTTTTTTTTAGATGGTTATAGTATAGAGATTTTAACAAATTACTTCCCAATTTTGTGAAAATTCCTGGATTTCTATGGAACCCTTGATGTGCGAGCCTGACTCGCACATGTCCGGTTTTTTATTTTAACTTTGACTATGAAAATCAAATGTATTATGTTCTTGTAAAATAATACCTAATAGCATACTTAGAGTATCTTTAAAGTAAAACTTGTCTAAAATATGCGACACCTCATACACAGGGCTTTCAAATCTAACTAGTGTCAATACCTATATAAGTGTTTGTTAATATCATAAGTTTTCTTGGAGAGCAAATTAAATATATATTTGTATCAAAATAATAGAAATGTCAAGCTATGGTAAATATCATTAACTGGCCTCTTTTGTTTGAAAGTTGATAAGGATAAATAGTATACTCGTAGATATTTGATAGTTGATTGACGAATATAGATAGATTATTATACAAAGTCTATAAATAAATTATAAGTCAGATAATATAACTGTGTTAAAAGAAGTCGAAAGCAAGTGGGTGACGATTAATAGTCTTGTCTATCGTGTCGCCAGTCGAACATTTTTCGTTAAATACGCGCGTACCAATTCCTGTTATTATTATGAATTTAACCCTAGCACAAAGTATGTCTATTAATATTGGTAACCTCCATATTGAATCACATTGGTTTACTTTGAAGCGATGCCACACAATCTAAAGCTAAAGATTTAGTCTGTGTTAGAGTATTAGTTGTGACTAAATATTTTAAGATATCACAAGCTTTGTTTAGTTTGCGGTCAGATACCGTGTGTAAGATGTCCCCTAATATTTATTTATTGTTTTGAATTTCAGCAAATTTACAAAAATAAATCATTAAGTTTTATTTTATCCACAATTGTTAGTCAAGCAATAAAAAAGAAACATTTGTTCCATACAAAAAGTTTATGAATTGTAATGTTTATTTACCGTTAAAAGTGCTGAACATTATTTATTTTAACAAAACTAAAAAAACATTTCATAAGCTATAACTATTAAAATTAACCTATTTAAAATAAACACTTATATCTACTGTACTGTATCAGCCTTTTTGATAGTCCACTGCAGGACGTAGGCCTACCCACTAAAGGCGATTGGGACATATCCATCACGCTGGCCCAGTGCGAGTTGGTGGATTCACATAAGCCATCGAATTTCTTCTACGGACATATGCAGGTTGCCTCACGATGTTTTCCTTCACCGAAAAGCCAGTGGTGTGAAATTCCGTACATAAATTCCAAAGAACTAATTGGTACGGGACCGGGATTTGAACCCACGACCTCACAATTGTAAGGTGGGTGTCACTACCTCTAAGCCACCACGGCTTATACTCGTACCTACTAAAACATTAAAACTTATACTATAATAAAACTAATCTAAAAGACCGGGGGCAGATGGTAACGTGGCCAGAATGCTGGCGGCGTCGCCTCGCTGAATTGCTATACTAATTTTTTGGCCAAAGCATATGCCAGCATTCTGGTCACTTGTCACCCTACCAGACACCTAGCTAGGTCTACTAGTTTATTAACTTCAACGATGAGTAATATAAAATGTATGTAAAAGCAGTTTTTTTCTGAGATTTTGAGATCACATCCATTGTGAAAGCTATTTCAAAGTAAATACGGTTAACTGCGAATTATCATCTCTACAATGACAGTACGAAAGTTCGAGAGGCGACACACATCTCCCGAACTGGGTCAAGAACTAAATATCATAAACTAACTCCATCTGCATGTTTGAGGCACTAAATCGATAGTTACTATATTTTAGCGAATGTTGATATACCGTCTGAGTACAATATTATTGATAACTAGTTTTTGCCCGCGGCTTTGTCCGCATCATATTTTGATTTTTGTGATATACCATAGGTACCTATTATTTTGTCAGGGTTAAAAGTAGTCTGTCACATTCCGTCTTTCAAACAATATTTATGCTAATAATAACTCAGTAATTATTTTCCGCAAAATATTTCAAAACTGCCTTACAACGTGAAAAAAAATCGAATATTTCTTCCGAATTGTTTAAAAAATATATATATATATATTTTGGGACGTCTTACACACGGCCTCTGACCCCAAACTAAGCAAAGCTTGTGATATGGCTGCCAGAGACAAATTATTTATTATTAATTATTATTTTAATTTTTAATTATTATTTAAATTATTGTTGGATTTTTCAAAAACGGGTCAGCCGATTTCTGTAAAATTTAAATGAAACCAGCTCGGGAGTAGATACACCCTTTTGAACTGAGAAAGACTTTTTCGATTCGGTTCACAATCGGCGACATTATTAAAAATTATTATTATTCATATTTTCATTTATTATCGATCAAAAAACATACATACAGACGAACATAGAACTTCCTCCTTTTTGGAAGTCGGTTAAAATGAAGTCAATTCGTTGCTCCGTTGCTGCGTGAAAGAGGAGCAAACCAATTAATCAACAAACACACTTTCAGATTTATAATATTAATAAGTATATACAGGGTAGGTATTTTTTCAATAGACATGCTCTTTTATTTAGAATATTAATACCCCCGTTATCGCGAAAACAAAATAAAATATTCGATACAAAACATTTACATACTCGGTGAACACATGATGTATCACTGGATGTAAGCTACTTCCAACTTCCATGTCTTATTGGAAATTTATAGGGAGACCCGTTAGTTACTAGTGTTACTACCAATCTTACTACCAGTAGTAATAACGGTAAATGAATTAGTCTTCTTACTACAGTTGATAGTTGTCTATGCTTAAGAAAAGACGTCCTATCACATATGATGACGGTACATAAATGTCATAGATTTTGGACAAAATATATTATAAAACTTTTCTTTTCATCCCAACAACCGCGTCATGACCAGCAAGAGGATATGACAGAACCACCTTTCTGGATAGTCTTGTGTTCAACAGCTTATAATTATATAATTGCGATACAATTACAAGTTCAGTTACGGTTGCTAAGATTGAGTTCTAATATTTCAATCGCGAACTAGACAAAAAGTGAATAGTTGATAGAAGATTGTCTCGTAGGTACTCGTAGCAATTATGTAGAATCTACGATGCTGTGATGCTACGGCGTTTGAGCTACGAAACATCGTAGCATATTTCAAAGCGGCTCGTATTCAGAAACCGTTTTCATATATTTTGAAAAGCAAGGTTTAATATTATACTGCAATGAAGTATTCAATTTTGTGATTTTTTTTATGAAAATAGAAAAGTGAAATATTATGAAAAACAAAATGAATTACAAAATACTAAACGATATTAATACAGAGAGAGTGAAGAGTTACCTTCTTAAAACCCGAGTTCAACAACAGATATTTACCTTATGCTTTTTTTTTTTTTTTTTTTTTATTTCGAATAGGTTTGCGTTTGACTACACCCTATGCCGCATTTTAGCTGATTAGACAAGACGTGGTCAAACGCGAACTTATCTGGCCTCGCAAGTCCAATGTTTTAAACAGCAGTATCTATATATGCCTGACTTAAATCTCGATCTCAAACGCTTTTCGTAATATAAAGCATCTAGACTTAATACTAAGAAAATCGTTTGAGATCGAGATTAAAGTAAGACTTGGGTAAGTGAATCAGGCGATTTCGACGAAATTTCAATGTCATAAGACTTTTACAAGTACATAGAGACTTTACTTATAGAGCTAGAATAAAATGAAACTCGCTGCCCGTAAGAATCAACAGTATATTATAGGGTTCACGACAGAACTATAAAACAGTATTGCAATCAAAACCATAGATAAATTGAATTAAATGAATACACTCAATAACGTAGTAAAATAACTCTAAAACTATTGCTCAATCAGTAATTTTTAGCAATTACAAAACAATACTTCAAATTAAAGAAAATCTTATTTGAAAGTAATTCAAAAGTATTGTAATACAAAGTCTCATTAAAATTATCAAAGACTTGGACTAAGATATTTTTAAATTATTTTTTTCCACTTAAAATAAGATGTTATCATTAAAAGGTTGTAGCGTAATCCGAATATTATATTGCAGACAATTAGTATGCTTCAAGTAACTTAATGGATATTTTTAAATCTAGATAATTAACTTAGTTTAAGCGATTTTATGATAAAGTTCTAATGAGTGTTGGATAGTTATTAAACTAAAAGAAGATAAAAAAAAAACAATTCGGTAAGAACTTAGATACCTTTAGTCTTTTGTGTCGTCCTTGCCTAAGTTCGCAGATAGAGGTTCGTGGATAAAACTGCGTTTTTTATTTTTGGAAAACCCTTCATACAAATTTTTGACAAACTACATATTTATATAGGTAGTACATTTGACTGCTACGGTATGCTAGTGGTTAGTGACCCTGACTTATGGGCCAAAGAGGTGCAGGTTTGATTTCCACTCAAAGCAAGCATTTTCGTGATAAATGTAGGTATTGGCTCTGTGTCAGAGTGTATGGTTTGTATCTATATAAGTATTTATTTAAAAATATGTAGTATGTCAGTCTCTAGCTACCAAAGCTTTGCTCGTTTGGTGGTTAGAGATGGTGTGTAAAAACTCAAAAAAAAAATATCGAAGTTTTGGGGAAATAAAATGTGATTGATTGATTAATTTTGTTGAGAGTCGATGAAATTTTTGCATGAAACAGCTGATATTTTTTTCGCGACTTCAAAGAAGAGTTGCCACAGTAAAAAAATATTCATAATTAGGTGCACAATGATAAACTAGAGTATATCCGTCGTTTAGAGAAACATTCCGTAGGAATATATCCAATAAATAAATAATTGATGAAGTTTTAAAAAAAATATCAGTGGTGGAAACATCAAACAAAAAACATGCTCATTATGTCACCAAATTGGCAAAAATATATTCGACTGTACAACTATAATATAAAATGATTAACAATGAAAATATCGTATAATAATATCTTTACAATATCTTCATACCCCTCAAAAAAAACAAAATTATAATAGAAAAAAGTTTTAAACGCGAAGAGATTTTTTAAAAGCAAAGCCTAGTACTAGTATTAGCTTTCAGTATCCACCAGCAATACTATAATCTCAATTCGATTGCAAATTGAATTGCATTCCGAACCAAAAGCGCCTTAATCCGCACAAAAACTGAATTCCTAGCTCTCAAAACCTGATAAAATCCGTACGTGCTTCAGATAAAAAGCACTAATTGCGCTTTTTTACTACTAAAGTCTCAGCAGATAAGTGGGCGATCCCAAAACAGAAAAATAGTCTCTATTGAGGGGTCTCGTGTTCGCCTGCGCGGTGCTTACCCCCCTCGTCCCGCTCTCCCCTCTCTCAGTGTACCCTCGCTCGCACCACGAGTCGACGTCCCGTATACGTCATAGTGCTATAAACAAACTACAATCGTGTATAATCTGTATAAATATGCACCTGGAACAGTGAAGTGAAGTGATTTGAAGTGTAAGTGAGTGTGTACGTTGCCTGGAAGCCCCGTGTGAGAGGGCCGGAGCGGCGTGGGATGTGTTTCACGTATGTATTTACTTGCATTTTTGTTTAAGAATAATGTGGTCTCGTCTGCCGAGAGATTGATGCTTAGAAATGCTTTAAGAGAGAGATATGAGTGCGGTACTGTTACAGAAATGTGCATTTGTTTTATGGAAGTCTCAACTGAACAGCGGTTGAGTAAGCGAGGAATTACTTATATAGGTATACATATTTTCGCTGTTTAATTATAACAACTAATTATAACAACTTTTCGAACCAAGAGTTTTTTAAATTTTTATGATCACGTCGATGCTTAGTTTTTGTAACAGTGTTATTCAATTTTGATATTCAATATCATTTAATTTGGTAAATCGTTTTTGGTGAGAAGTTTATTGCGATAGAAAATGTATCGGTATCTACATATAAGAATTAATCAGTGCGAAAAATATATTACATTAGTTTTGGAATACTGTTGTTTTTACTGTACAGGAAAGAATTCTTGCCCGAGTTCCTACTAGTAGTACATCTGGTAAGACCACGGGCAACAAACGGTTTACACTCAGTTTCTACACCAGTTGTCAACAAATATAACTTTCAACGTTAACGTGAATAATTGTATTTAAAAATATTTTACTATGTAGTATCTTTATCCATGCAGTTATATTATATGAGCCGCATTCAAGTAAAAAAAGAAGATATTGGGGAAGAGAAAAACCTTCGTACACGTACGTTTAAAAAATTTAAAAATGTAATGATTAAAACTCCACAACATACTCATATTACTTTTGTAACAGGGAGGAGTGGAAGGAAATGGGGGAGATCATTTCCCAGCAACGACAATATGTGGCCAATTATGAAGGTGCCATCCTACATTTAATAGCAATGTAGAATATTGTTCTCTCTTTAAAATGCATATAATGAAAAAGATAAAGCAACATATTATGTTAAATAAATTAGTTGTCTGTGAAGTCGATTAACAGACGATAATTTTAAGAGATAAGATCAGATAACATTGTTAAATCAACAACTGAAACAGGCCGAACGCTTATGCCAATCGTGCCTCTCTATCGCTATTTCCTCGTCTCAGGCGTAACGTGACACTTTTTCATCCGTGCATCCGGCATTCATTTTTTTTTGACATCGTACACACGGTCTCTGACCCCAAATTAAGCAAAGCTTGTGATATGGCTGCCAGGGACTGATATAAAACATATTTTAAATACGTACTTACATGACCTAATTAACACCCAGACACAGAGCAAACACCTATGTACATAAATGCTTGCCCTGGGTGGAGATCGAACCCACGCCTCTTTGATCCAGAAGTCAGGGTCACTAACCACTGAGCCACCGAGGCAGTCATTGAATTATAAGACGTTGTCACGTATGAAAAATGTGCTAAACCACAACGTACATAATGTATGCATATGCAATTTAGGAGGTAGTACGCTTATCGAGAACATAAATGCTCGCAAATTATTGAAGTGCCAATGTCACCAAGCCTCTAAGTAACGTCTACCTGTACCTGTTAATACTAATATAAATACTATTTATAGCTACGGATCCTTGTCATTGTCTTATTCGACACGCTTCTTAGTCAGAATTTTCGCCGTTGTTAATTGTAAAACATATTAGTTTATCCGCATTAGCAACGATTAATTTATTTTCTACGCCAACGCTATAAGTTGGTTAAAATGATAAACACTTCACTGAAATTCGACGCGTATGCAGTATTGCGGATTAGCTCAGTTGAGCAGAGCGTCGGGCTAGTGTTCCGAAGACGCAAGGTTCGAGTCCTGCATTCGCGAAGAATTTTTGAAATGTTTATCACAAAAATAACTCATTAATTTATTTTACTTGACGTTAATTGTAATGTTTCATTGTCTAAGAATTTGTTTTATTTTTACGTATTAGTTGGTAAATACCTATCAATTAAACCTTAAAAATAGTACACTGTTAATTATCGTGAATTTAGATAATACTTTGTACAGGGTAGATGAATAAAGTATATAGTCATATAGTCATATAGTCATATAGTCATTTATTCATAACACCATTTGTTACAAGTCAATAAGATAAATATATGAGTATACTAAGAGACGCGTGAGAAAGTCTTAAGTGTTGAGTCAGTCTTAAGCTTTCGTATAAAGTTGCCAAGTTGATATGAAATAACGATATCTCTACGCTGTGATATTCTGCGATTGGTTGGAACTTAAAATTATCATAATCCGGATTCCGAGGAACGCTCCCGTAAGCCGCTCACTTATGACGGAGCTTATATTTAAAAATATTTTCCTCAAATTTTCCTTTACAATGCAATTTGTAAGGTCAAATAAAAATTGTCATTAGTCAATATCCCATAATCCATATACTACTTTATACTTGAACGTTTTGGGATATTCTTTATACAGAACAATTTACTGCAGCTTTTATCTATAGCTTCCGGTATAATAATTCATCCATCTATCAGCCATAAGAAGTCCACTGCTGGACAAAAGCCTCCCCTATCCTCCAATGAGAGCGGTTGGAAGCGGCTTGCATCCAGCGCAATCCTGCGGTCTTGATGAGGTCATTCATGAACGTCCTATGCTGCGCTTGCCGATACGTGGTCTCCACTCGAGAACTTTTCGACCCCATCGGTCATTAGTGCCCTGCCCATTGCCATTTTAACTTGCCATTGCTGCTTGGTATAATAATCAGCTAAATGCAAGTCGAACTCGCGCACGAAGTGTTCCATACTGTACTGGAGCCCCTCCCTTAACTATTTATTTTATTTTAATTTAGTAATTAATTATTGAAGTACACATACAATTAAATATTTTGTGAATATTTCAAGCTTCTACCTATTACCGTTATTAATATCGGGCGAAAAACGGCTAAATATTTAGATATGTTGTATGGGAGCCACCCTTAAATATTTATTATATTTTGTTTTCAGTATTTGTTGTTATAGCAGCAACAGAAATACATTACCTGTAAAAATTTCATTTCTCAAACTATCACGGTTCATGAGGTACATCATGGTGACAGACAGATAGACAGACAGACGGACAGCAGTTTTAGTAATAGGGCTCCGTATTTACCCTTTGGGTACGGAACCATAAAAAGTAGCCAATCACACTATCCCACATTTAAACTAAATAAATAAATAATAAATAAATAAATATTTTGGGACATCTTACACACGGCCTCTGACCCCAAACTAAGCAAAGCTTGTGATATGGCTGCCAGAGACTGATATACTACATATACTTATTTTTAAATACATACTTATATAGATAGTAACTAAATAACATCCAGACACAGAGCAAACACCTATGTTCATCACATAAATATTTGCCCTGGGTGGGGATCGAACCCACGCCTCTTTGATCCAGAAGTTAGGGTCACTAACCACTGAGCCACCGAGGCAGTCAACTATATAGTTAATATATCTAATGACATGGAAATCCATGTCATTAGATATATCACGTCGATATTTGTATTCATATTTAATTTTATTAGCTTCCACGATGTTGTGAAAAGATGGTAGAATAGTGGACTCTACGTAACGTACCAATCCTACGATACGTCTCTCCATAGAAAAAATATTGACAAATAAACCAAAAAACACATTGTTGAATTTATAATATTACTAGCCGACCCGGCCACGCGTTGCTGTGGCTAAATAAATTAAAATTGCGACTATAATTTGAGATTTAAACTATCCTATCTCTCAAGTTGGATCGAACTGCACATGGTGTGTGAATTTTATTATAATCGGTTAAGTGGTTTAGGAGTCCATTGAGGACAAACATTGTGACACGAGATTTATATATATTAAGATTACAATTACGAGTACGATATACACGTTCTATAAAATCACACGTTGACATTTCAAGTAAATCAGACGTCACTGTTGTTAGTACGTAATTTATCTAAAACTTGTAAGCCATTTTAAAGCCATTAACGTAGTTTAGCGGTTAAAATAACTTTAACTTATCAAAAAAACCACGGTAGCACTCAGGAATGCCTTCCGATAAGTATGTACATTATGCGATTGTTCTAAATAATTTCCGTAAATTGCCTTGTCGGGACAGAAAGTTTTTAGGATTAGCATCCTAAAAACTTTTCGCTATTCGCTTAACGCTTAACGCTATTCTTTTAGGGTTCCGTAACTCAAAAGGAAAAAAAACGGAACCCTTATAGGATCACTTTGCTGTCCGTCTGCGTGTATGTCAAGATTCAGTAAAGATATCGAGTTGAAATTTAAACCGTATACGCATATCTATGGTTTTTTGCAGTTGTGTAAAAGAAAAACTTCTCAGTTATCGTTCAAAAAAGTTAGAGCCGTTTATGTGGTAAAAAGCTGCATATTTCGACACTCACAAAAATCAAAACCTACAGGGTTTTTTAAATTTGCGAGACGCATCGTGTTAGAGTACACGTACATGAATAAATCTGAAAACTGTACATTTTTATTTAAATCACAAAAAATAGGGTCTCAAAATTCACAAAAAATGGGTTCAAAATTCAAAGTGAGTAAATTGTATCATGTACGGTGTCATATAAAAGAACTTCATTAGCGCATGCGAAAACAGGTTTTTAATTATTTAACAATGTATAATTTTCCATGTATGACGAGTAAAATAAAAAATAACTTTTTTGTCGATGATTATAGTATAGAGATTTAACGACTTACTTCCCAATTTTGTGAAATTTTCTGGGTTTGTACGGAACCCTCGGAGTGCGAGCTTGACTCGCTCTTTTCCGGTTTTTTTGATAGTTTATCATCGTGTTATTAGGTATTTTACTACTCGCTTATACATATTTTATTTTATAAGTTTCCATTTTAATGAAGAATGAAAACAAAACTTTATTTAATTATTTACGCACAATATTTGTGTGGTAAGTAGAAGCGTTTATAAACTTTTTTTATGTAACATTAATTGTAATAAAGAAACACAAATTAAACCAAGGTAGCCATTTTATACATTAATTTAAAACGAACGCTTTCAATGAATTTCAAATTATTCATTTAATTAATCCAAACAATTATTACTGAAAATTTTGACACCGATATCTTATTCCACTAGTATTTCAATGGATAATAGGTAATCTCATCCAACCATTTAGATAATGAAGACGCTACAAAATGACAGATGTAGGTCACCCTTCAACTAGCTGGCATAATGCAGCCAGCTATTTGCCAAATGAGTTTGAAATGTTATCTCATTATCGAGTTAGAGCCAAATTAGAGCCAAATTGGGGTTAACACGAGTGGCTTTTGTACGTACCTATGTTCAAACACTAATATTTTTTTGTTTCTGTTATAAGACTTAACAAATTGTTTGTAATTGTAATTTTTGTAATCCAAGATTATAATTGATATACCGATTTCATAAAGTAACCTATTTTGCCATAAACAATAATAATAATTATTATTAGTACAATTGACCGTGACAAGTGGTAAGATTTAAATAAAATTCTTGTTACTTTTTAACAGGTAGTTAATCTTTCGTTTCAGTCTATTTATCTTTTTTTTTGCTACAGTAATAATACAATAAATAAAAATACGAAGGGTTTGAATCCTGCCTATAAATAAATAATTTTAGCGAATATTTATTTACAATGTTATCGCATTTCATTTTATTAACTCATTTAGTGAATTTTAGAAATAGGCATCCAGACATACTAGTAGGTAGATGCAACTTGATTACTTTTTTTTATTGTCAGTACAATAAAAAAAGTAATCAAGTTGCATCTACCTACTTGTATGTCTGGATGCCTATTTATGAAATTCACTAAATGAGTTAATAAAATGAAATGCGATAACATTGTTTATAAGTATTCGCTAAAATGACTTATTTATAGGCAGGATTCAAACCCTTCGTATTTTTATTTACTGTATTAATTTTTTAACAAAAAAATAAGATAAATAGACTGAAATGAAAGACGTAATTGACTTAAATAAATAATTGGCGAAAAAATTTGATGAACTCGAAACAAAATGGTAATACAAAGAAATTGAAGCAAAAACTTTCTCCTTTTGTGGTAGTCGGTTGAAACAATAAAACGTGTTGGCTAAAGTAATGTTTAGCGAACAAGAGTTGAGTGTTCAGTTGGAAGTTTCTGCAACTGCACATGTTACGGACAGCTATGATTGCAACCGCACTCAGTGGAAAACTTAGCTTCGAAAGTAACTATGAAATTGTGCGGGTTTAGTTCTACGACTATCTAATTTAAACTTGTGAGCAGTTTGATATTTAGTTTTCGAGTTAGATGAGTATAAAAACTGGAAAATAATACGTCTAAAATATACTTTATAAGTAATTATGCATGTATTATGCGATTTGTGCAATCGATTTTTTATTTTATTTTTGTACTCAGATATTTTTCAGTGAAATTTTAAAGTAAGTAAGTATAAAAGTTACTAGTACATGTTAAAATGTTGGGTATTTGCTATCTTTTTTTAAAAATACATTAAGGAGCTTAAGGCCACATGCAGGACACTATGATTGCACCACCAACAAAATGTATAATTATAGAGTTGTTATGTACATAATCTGTGTAGGTTATTTCACTAGTATTCACTGCTTAAATAAAAATAAAATAAAAATAGCCTTTATTTCCCAAATTAAATAATTACAAATTAATAATGGCCTAAAATTTTAAATATTCTATTTGGGCACCCAAATTTGGTACAAGGCCTCCTCCATGCGGTGCCATGAATATCGATCTTGGGTAAGTCGAGTCCAAGTCGAGCCCGCCGCTTCGACGACGTCATCGGACCATCACTGCTTGCGCAACCATATATAAACATAAAATAGGAATTAGTGCAGTCAATAATAGCATCACAATACCTACGACTAATAATAGGTATCATTATGATTTCAGCCAGAGGACTTCTACTGCTGAACATATGCCAATCAATCTCCACCACGATTAGAGGCGGCATCAACATGACTTTATTCTAATGATGTTATCTGTTTTAAATTATTAGTCTTAAGCTATTAAATATTTATCGTTTTCATTAGAAGACTATAATAGTTGTTTAAGTATTTTAGAAACACGTGTACACTTACACAAAACATATGTACATAACAATACAAACATATAAACAGTTACTTACCAATTAATTAAGTTGATTCTCGGAACCACCATGGAATATTAACTATGGACGAGATTACTCTACCAAGCTTACAAATTTGCTCGAGAATATTCTTCAATAATAAGCTGGATTTATAACAAAATATAAATAAATTTTGTTGTAGCTAATAAGAGCACTTGTCCTACATAAAAAAATATGAGTACCTACAATCTAATAATTAACTATCTATCCATACAGTAAATTTCTAATATGCGCCCCGTTTATTTTTATTGTAATTCTTAGTATTAAAATGATCATTAAATTGCATCAAAGAGATTGCTTCCAGCAAAAATACCGCCGTGTGTTAAACTAAATTATGTTAATATTGTTTAAACAAAATACTGAATATTCAATACATTTCTGTACACAATACAGAATTATGCTTAAGATATCCAATGTCCAACCAAAACGTCAGGTCTATCAGATGCATAGATAGATAACTTTATATAATTATTGGCATAGCCAATGTTCTAGTGAAGTTTTTTACCGCAGTATTACGACCGCTATATGACGGTTATTGGTATACCTTGAAAAAAACCGGACAAGTGCCAGTCAGGATCGCACATCGAGGGTTCCGTACAAATTCAGAAAAAATCACAAAATTGGGATGTAAGTTGTCAAAATCTCTATACCTACTATAACCATCGATAAAAAAGTTTTTATTTATTTTTAAGTTTTCTCGTCATACATCGAAAATTACACACTGTTAAAATAATTAGTTAAAAACCTGTTTTAGCATGTGCTAATTAAGTTATTTTATATGATACCTTACATGATACGATTTACTCACTTTGAATTTTGAACCCACATTTTGTGAATTTCGAGGCCCTATTTTTTGTGATTTAAATAAAAATTTACAGTTTTCAGATTTATTCCTATATGTGTACTTTGAGAAAATGCTTTTCGCCAAATTTCATAGTTCTATGTCAACGGGAAGTACCCTGTAGGTTTTGATTTTTATGAGTGTCGAAATATGCGGTTTTTACGACATAAACGGCTCTAACTTTTTTAAACGATAACTGAGAAGATTTTCATTTACACAATAGCAAGAGACCATAATATACGTATACAGTTTAAATTTCAACTTGATATATTTATGCGTTCCCGAGATAAAGAGTCTTGACATACACACAGACGGACAGACGGACAGACGAACAGACGGACAGACGGACAACAAAGTGATCCTATAAGGGTTCCGTTTTTTCCGTTTGAGGTACGAAACCCTAAAAGGAGCTGTACACTCATAAAACTACAGATGTATTTTACAACATACAGAATTCCTTAAACTTAGTTATTACATCGACATTAAACACTAAATTGAATAGAGCAGCGCGCGCTATAGCGGCGCTCTACATCACTTCGCTTGAACTCTACCTGTCTAAGAGCATTATATTTCAAAAGGCTTAATTTGATTTTATACAACAAAGATGTTGAACGAGTCGTTTGATGTGTGGAACAAGCTGGGTTTCAGACGTAAGTTTCGAGTAAAACTGAGTTCTTTAAAGCACTGCTTTGAATAAGTTTCATTAGTGTTAATTCTATGCAACATTATGTAGTAGCGCTCATAGCGTAGGTTATCTAGGTGTTCCTTTGCGATCACCGCAGTTAAGCAACGTTCGACACGACTTGGGTGACCCGCGGATAGTATTTACTACTGAGTGCTGCCAAGGCTTGTAAGTCATTTTAAATTGTAGGTCCCAGTTGTTTAAGCCGTTTTGCCATATCAGAGGTCTTCAGACGTCTTGGAAACTATAAAATCAGTGCTAGCTATTAGACCAATACAATCTTAATTTGGTACATTCGTTACAGTATCATTTTTATGAATTAGAATTTTGCTATGCTAGGTAATATGTAGGTAATATCACGAGTGCTATGCTATATGTATTTATTTATTTATTTAACACTTTATTGCACACCATTTGTACAAAAGGAGGACTTAACGCTAAATAGCATTTTCTGCCAGTCAACCTACAGGCAGAAGACATTGGGAAGTAGGCATGAATAAATAGACAAAGAGATAAATTAACTACAATCAACACAGATCAAAACTATAAAATATATATATACTGAATAATGATACAATTTTAAAATAAATAAAATACATAAACTTACATAAACTATTATATTAAATAATAAGATGATAACTAGTAAAAGATAAAAATAGCTATCCTATGTTTTCGAGATTTGGACAACTTTAAATAATGCTCCCGTACAAGGCGCTTAAAGACAGCCTTCGAAGGCGCTTGACGAACAATGGCTGGAAGCTTGTTCCAAAGGCGCACGGCTTCAACGCGGAAAGAGTCGTGTACAAATGACGTACTGTGCCTCGGGGTGCTGAGAAGAAGGACATGGACAGGACATGTAGCCCCATAGTAAAAGTTGTTCATAATGAAGATCTGAATTACCTCTTTTCGGTATAGTACACTAATGCTGTATAACTTTGTTTAGAAAAACAGAGCATTAATCAACGAGACAAGCGTTACAGACGTACTAGTCATTACTCATGCAAATCGAGCTTAACTCTCGTCCTCGCTTTTATACCACAGTTTACCGCATTCCCTGCACTACTGATTTAACTTGCTAATACCCGCAGACGCTACAAACGGGAAATTCAAGGAAAGTCCACTTTACAATTTCACTCTACTTTAAGTGTACCCATTTACATGGAAGTGACGTAATAAACAACTAAGATGAGAGTGTCTTAAGTATCCTTAATTACTAATATTACTAACAGTTCTCAGGACAGAAGACATCGTATCTATTTATAACTGAATCTTTATAACCCTGAAACACTTTCGACCAATTTGATTGAATTTTGTACACATTTTCTTTCGGCGCAAATGCCTAGAACTGTGCGCAATACTTACTTCCTAAGTTTAGTAATATTATAAATCCGAAAGTACGTTTGTTGGATCCGGAGTGACGGATTGACTTGACGGCATGGACCTGGTTTGGATGACGGAAAGTGACATAGGCCACATCTTGTCCCAGAAAAATAAAATATTCCCATCGGTTTACGCAAAATTAAAATATTACGCGGGCAAAGCCGCGGCAAATTTAATCAGTGAAACATATCGAAAGACAGTGAATTCGTTAGTAAATTAAGTTACGGCGTGTTATCAACCCTTATGCTCAAAACGTTCTGATCGATGACTAAGTTGTCTTTACATCATGATATGTATAAAATAAAATAAAAACTTTCAGTGATACCAAAGTAGGTATTTCTGTTAGTAAAAGGCAAGGTTTTGTTTACTGAGTTGACGCTGAATTCGACGGGACACCGCATGCGGCTTCACTGGACAGGCTATGCCGCCGGTAGGGCTTTGTCGGCGGTACGTATTTGAATGCTTTGGGTCCGCTTTGTCTGCAGAAATCAATTCTACCGAACGAGTCGCGCTATAATACTCGTATTTATCTGACATGCCTACAAAGTTAATCCTAAAATGATTTATGGTTAGTCTGAGTAATATTTTTGACTATGTTCCTAAAAAAGAAACTAAAAACTACGTGAGTAGATATTTGAAAAGTGATATTATGTTGATTGGAAACAATAGCGTGGTTTTTACACGTTTTTAACTAAATTTAACAACGAGAAAAGATCGCCAAATGCGATCGAAACTATAGTAAAACGTCTATTTACTTAGTAAAGTATGAGTAAAATATCAATTGACTGCCTCGATGGCTGTGGTGAGTGACCCTGACTTCTGGATCAAAAAGGTGTGGGTTCGATCCTCACCCAGGGCAAACATTTATGTGATGAACATAGGTGTTTAATCTGTGTCTGGGTGTTATTTAAGTACCTACTATCTATATAAGTATGTATTTAAAATATGTATAGGTAGTATATCAGTCTCTGGCAGCCATATCACAAGCTTTGCTTAGTTTGGGGTCAGAGACCGTGTGTAAGATGTCCCCTAATATTTATTTATTATTTGTTTATTTACTGTACTAAACGTTGATCCAGTTATGTATGAACCCAGAGAAGTACCTCTATACTTTCATTTCAAAAGACGTGTCAACAACTTTTAATAATGAGGCCAATCAACTATACGTACTTATTATTATTATATACTACGGGACTAATCGCGCACTAAAATTACGAGATAAATAAATACCTCCTCATCCCGACTTTTTGGCCGAGTTGCATCGACCGTGGTCACGGGTAGACTGATATACGTACTTATTTTGAAAATACTCTAAAAACGATGTAATAGATAGACATGACTGACTTAATTAACTAGTTCACTCAATTATAACTGTCATACAACTTATTACGTTACAACTAACATGAGATTTTCAAGTTTGATCACTTACTCCAGGTAAGTTCCGAAGTTGCTACCTCAAACACAGGCGCTAGCTTCACTCACAGTAGTCACAGTGCGCATCAAGCTTTACTTACTTAAGTTATCAACGAGTAATCTCTTAAGATAGGCTCTCGACGATGTTCAAGTTATATTATACTTGGTGGATTAACCCTAAGCTCTTGTCTTAGATAGCTACATAAATAAGTCGTGGGCCTACAAGACCGGCCAAAATGAACCTAATTAGGTTCGTAGGTAGACATTTTCGGAAATTTATGAGACGTGAAGTATATTGAGACGGTAAGGCGAAGCCTTTTTCGAAATATGAAGGACTATTTTGAACTAAATAGGTTAGGTTAGGAGGCTTGGAGTTAAAGGTCTGTTTGTATTTATAACACGGATTTAAGCGGAGTTTCGGGAATTTTGTAAATTGAAAATAAATAGACGTTGGTTGCTCGGGGACTGATTATGATAAAATTATTCATTCTTTAGATTTCATTTGTGTGATTTATCATCAGTTTAAACCTGTTTAAACTTTGTTGTATTAACTACTTGGTATTGAACAAGAGATGTATCGTAAAAAGAATATAAGAATCGAGTCTAAATGAAAAATATGCCAGTGGTTATTCTTTTTAGGGTTCCGTACCTCAAACGGAAAAAACGGAACCCTTATAGGATCACTTTGTTGTCCGTCTGTCCATCTGTCCGTCTGTCTGTATGTGTGTATGTCTAGACTCTTTATCTCGGGAACGCGTAAAGATATCGAGTCAAAATTTAAACTGTATACGTATATCTATGGTGTCTTGCATAAAAGAGTAACTTCACAGTTATCGTTTAAAAAAGTTAGAACCGTTTATGTCGTAAAAAATCGCATATTTCGACACTCGCAATAATCAAAACCTACAAGGTACGTCCCGTTGACATAGAACTATGAAATTTGACAAGAAGCATTGTCTCAAAGTACACATATAGGAATACATCTGAAAACTACATCTTTATTTATGTCACAAAAAATAGGGCCTCAAAATTCACAAAATATAGGTTCAAAATTCAAAGTGAGTAAATCGTATCATGTAAGGTAACATAGAACTTCATTAGCACATGCTAAAACAGGTTATTGATTATTTTAACAATGTTTTTGTACGGAACCCTCGGTTTTCGAGCCTGACTCGCACTTGTCCGTTTTTTTCTTGTTGAAATAGGTTAAAAGTAAATTCTTTACAATTACGTTATGCATTTTAACTCAACGCGTTTATAGACTAGATTTAATCATGTAAACTATCGAGATGGCAACAATTTCAAATCAAATTTCGTGAAGATTTAGGAATCAAGCTTTTTTCGGGAATCTTGTATTTGGCAAATAAATGCGATCATATATATTTTTACCATAAAAAATTTCTACAGAAAATATAACTGAAAACATTCTGTTCAGAAAACAAATACGCTACTAAATGACCCAGTAATTAGTTCCGTTTATAAATGTACTGAAATTCACGATTGGCAAACAAACAAACGCTCATTTAAATGGAATCGTCCAAATGATTCCGCCAAACGTTGAATATTGCGCCAAATGTAGCATAAATCTGTGTATTTTCACCCAAAACAAACCGACTAACATGCCATTTCACTTAGTTTCCGGTGAGCCCGATGTGGTTTCCTAAAATGCATTTTCAAATGAGATAACTTCCACATTGTTCGAGTACATGCAACTATAGTTTTCGGGCTACAATTTTTTAGCAGATATAATTGGGAACGAGTGTATAGTATGTACCTACCTACGTAGATTCATTTAAGTTCTAAAATATAAGCTTACATGATACATTTTTAGTCTCTTCTTTGTTTAACGAGATCTGGGTATGATTGTAATATGCATACCTATCGCTGAACTATGGTAGACAGAAAAAATCTTTAGAAAACCTCTAACCATGATATCTGAGTATAGAAAAAATAAATATAGATAAATCTATTTTAATATTTAAACTCCTTTAAACTCTAGCTATACACCGAGACGTATATAATAGGGTTTTTGTTTATTTAATTGACTGTCTGTTGAATACGCTGGTGATTGTCCGAGATCCCACCGCAAGAACATCCCGCTCATAGCGTATACACGGTTCAAACCAATTTTTATGTAATTATATGAATAGGAGAAAATATTTAAATAGGGTTGCCTTGCAAAATGTGGCCGCCAGTAGTTGATTGAAAAAAATTTGATTAGTTTTTGACACAACTTTTCATTCAATCGTTTTTAGATACATTGCGGATCTTAGAATATCTCTATACAAGGTTGCCTAATGAATTGTAGCTTCTAATTTTTGTCATTTTCTAACATTTTTTTTCGGTAGGCAACCTTGTATTTATATATTTTAAGTTTCATAATGTATCTAATAAATAACTGAACGAAATGTTTTGTCAAAAAAATTCGATCTAAAATACTGGCGACCACATTTCGCAAGGCAACCTGGTTTATATGTATTTTCCTATTCAATACATTTATTTTTAAAAAAAAACTAAAGAATATGTTTTCCTATATAAATTAAATGAACATTATTAAACAAATACTTGAGGCCACATTTCGCAAGGCAACCCTATTTAAATAATTATATTCTCCTATTCATATAATTACGAAAAAAAATGGTTTAAACCGTGTACGCTATGAGCGGGATGTTTTGCGGTGGGATCTCGGACTATGGTGGCTGTTACGGTTTCGAATGAAAATCGTAGTCTTGCCAGCTACTATGAATGACAGTTTTAAAATAGTATAAAATAGGCTAGTTTAAAGCATTTTTCTAGAAGATTTAGAAAATCCATAGAGAAAAAAAATTTTAAGCATTCGATGACTAAGCATTTCACTGCTATTAGAATCTAACATAAAACATACCTTTTATTATTTTTACGTTTCGACCTCTCTCTTTGGCCTTCAACCCGCGACGTTATACAATATAAGCTCAGAACTAGTTTCATTCCATTTTCTTTCAATTTGCTTACCGCTCTCAATTTTAGCGGGCGCCTATAAACCTATTTTACCAACGAGCTGACCGTATCGACACATCTGATTGAAAATGTAAAACGAATTGAGAACCTCTCTGGTTCTCAGGCGTTCTCACAAAGGATCTTCTGACCTTAGTGATTTTATTGTGAGGAGCTTATACGATAGAAAGGATGTTGTGTGTTGGTTTTCTTTATCTTTGAGTTTGTTTGTGGAGTGCTACTGTTTCAGATGTACCTACTCGTATATGCAGCTTTTTTACCCGACTGCCGAGAAAGGGTATTGTTTTTTGCGCGTATATTGTACGTTTGTAAATTATATTACTCCCACGTAACTACCAAATGGCTGAATGGATGCCGACAATTAAGGTATCGTTTGATTTTTATTCAAAAATCCAAGTGTTCCTAGATAGGTTTTTAAAAACAAAAAACAAAATGGCGGATTTTAGGCGACAAACAGTAAGTAGCTTAAAATGTATTGCTAACTAAACTTATCGAGCAGGGTATCAAAATAAAAGGAATTGAAATGAGACAACAAAAATATACGTACGATGTATTTAAATTAATATAATAAGTAATATTTACAACCATTTTATTTCTTTTATGGTGGGTTGCTTATCTGTAGATTTTTTGCAATCGGGTTGTTTGATATTGTTACTATTCTGTACTGTACTGTATTAGCCTTTTTTTTAATAGTCCACTGCAAGACGTAGGCCTACCCACGAAGAGTGTTCGGGCCATATCCACCACACTGGCCCAGTGCGGGTTGGTGGATTCACATACGCCATCGAATTTCTTCTGCTGACATAGGTGTGTAGTTTCCTTTACCGAAAAGCCAGCGGTGTTAAATTCCGTACATAAATTCTAAAGAACTCATTGGTACGGGACCGGGATTTGAACTCACGACCTCATGATTGTAAGGTGGGTGTCACTACCACTAGACCACCACGCTTCGTCACTATACACTTGTTTGAATATTTGAGGTTGGTAGTGCCTACTCATCAATATGAGGAACTTGCCGTACCTGAGTGTATTTGAGTTTTTTTGAAATCGAAAGCTTTTTTTAGTATAAAACACACTACATCCTGCCTGATCTGTTGCAGAAACACGGTCTAAGATTTAGCACACTTAACAGGGTACGTATTACTTACATTATATTTGAAGATTTCTAGATTATCCTTTGGCGTAAAGAGATTTTAGTCTGATTTGTTTAATTTTAATTTTAGAATTTCTATTCACTAATCACTGATTTTAATTATAATTTAATCTATAGGCGCGCGAAAAAAACTGTGTCGGTCACTCGCATGCTCAAATCTGATCTACTTGTGATGTTTATAAGTAGCTCATAATATTGCTTGGAGATTTATGAATCGCTCAAATATAATAAAACGTTTTAACACAATCGGCTTATCTATCGTATCAAAATATTATACGAAAGCTTCAGCTAGAGTGCATCAAGGATAAACGGTCACTGTTTTAGATATACGCAAGGTATAGATAATATTTAGCCTCTTAGGTACTTTGCCCGCGGACAGCGACCTTGATGCAGTTTTTTACTTATAATGTAAATATAGGTACTATTAAACCTATACCCTATAAAAAGTATTTTTTAAGATATAAGTTTTGTTGGTTTTTAAGGTTTCTTACAATAAATTGTTTTTTTTGTGATAATATTTTATCTCTATGTTTTTGGGATCTTTGCATGGTAATTTTTATTACTACATTTTTTATTACTACAAATATATTGATTGAAGTTTAAGATTAAGCTTTGCAAATTCAACAGTCATAATGAAAATTATCAGTTTTCCCAAAACACTGGTATTTATTTTAGAAGAGAAATAGTTGTGGTAATTATAGTATGTGGGATCAGATTTTTTTCGCTTTAATTAGTTTATAATCGTCTTTACAACCATATCAATATATTTAAGGTATACTAAATCACTAGATGTAAAATTACCTAAATACTTATATTAGTGTAGTGGAGGACTATGTAAATAAATAAATAATAAATAAATAAATATTTTAGGACATATTACACAGGGCCTCTGACGCCAAATTAAACAATGCTTGTGATATGGCTGCCAGAGACTGATATACTACATATATTTATTTTAAATACATACTTATATAGATAGTAGACTAAATAACACCCAGACACAGAACAAACACTTATGTTCATCACATAAATATTTGCCCTGGGTAGGGATCGAACCCACGCCTCTTTGACCCAGAAGTTAGGGTCACTAACTACTGAGCCACCGAGGCAGTCATGCCAGCAGAGGATGAATACAACCACTGCTTGCTGACATAGGCCTCCGAAACACGGCCGTAATGACGGCTGAAATAATGAAGATGATGATGATAAATTACCGAGCAATTTAATCTCGTTACAAAATTAATCTATTACTGTGTTTTCTAGGACAAAAGAAAATTATATAACAAAGCAAAATGGAATTACGATTAAAAACGTAATCTGGCTAGTGAGATTTGCTAAATTTATAATGCCCTAATCTCTGGCGTGAAAATATACAATAAGAGCTGAATTTTCACAGAAAATTAAATTTTGGGTCTTGAAAATTGTATCCTATTTGGCTAAACCTGGATCCTGTTCCAAGAAATTGTTACAAAATAGCTGTGGGTAGAAGTTGTAGGTTGGGCAAACTATTATTACAAGAATTCAATGAAAATAAGATTACTTTCTATTCATTACAATTTTAGGGAAGATTTCTGGTGCTAGGCCTTTTTATAACTACCTAAATAAAGGTTTTGGCGCTTGCAAAGTTGCCGACATGTATAACGTATGCGTCATGCGCCTATATCTACGTACGTGTTTATCTACTTTCCTATCGACGTTACTTTTACAGAACGCCAAGGTTTTATGTTTTTAGGTATTTTTTCTATGTAAATTGATTTGCAATACACTAATAATGAGGAAATTGGTAGAAGAACTAAAATTACCGACATAGCCAAGCGGATTGGCTAATATAGAAGTGGGCAGGGCACATAGCATGGAGGACTGATAAGGTTAAAAAGTTCTCGAGTGGAGACCACGTACCGGCAAGAACTGTCCAGTGTCCACCCACAAGACCGCAGGATCGCGTTCTATGCAAGCCGCTTTCAACCGATTTTATTGAAAACAATAAAATATGATTTTATTGGAAGCTAGACGGGGAGGCCAATGTTTAGAAGTAGACGTCTTATGGCTGAAACGTCGACGACGATATCAACACTCTAATATCTGCCCGCTTAGCTATTCTATACAATTTATATTTTTTAATCGACTTCCAAAAAGGAGAAGGTTCTATATTTCTCTGTGTGTACTTTTTTGTGTATGTTCACCGATACTTTCGCAATTGTTAACCGATTTAAAACAATCTTTTTTTTTAGTTCGAAATAATATATTCCCGAGGTGGTTTGACTATATTTTATTGTAATCGGCTGTGCTGTTTTGAAAAATCAACAAAAATGTAAAAATTGTATACATTGATTCGAGCGAACTATTCGAATGTACACGATTGAAGTCTTTATGCATTTTTTGCGAAATAAAATTATTTACCTTTTGTAATGATTTTGTTCAAAACATGGGCTACTGCGCTGCATATGTACGTCGAGTTTTCAGGGTCGTAAAGAATCGCTCATTTGCATTCAATGTAGAGGAGCGATCGATGCGCGCTCCTCGGACGGACGACAGCGGATAAATTACGGTTTTACGGACGTCACATGACCGATTACGGATTTTTACCGGTTTCGGATTTTTTTACCGGTTTCCTGGGATGGCCGGAAACGGTCATGGTTCGTATTTTTAGGGACGCGATGATAGATCAGGGGTTTTTGCCGATCAGCCTGGGTGATGGAAATCAAATTGGATTAGGAGAAGAGTTCAATTGATCGTGTTATATAATACGTAGTTATATCATATAATAGGGCAGGAAGCTAATGCTCACATTAATTTGACCCACAAGTAGTACAAGTAAACAGTATATATCTAATCATGAAAGCAATAAGAAAAAAAATTACTGAAAAAACACAATTTCCAAATGAAAATTAATAAAGAAAGTAATTAGGCATCATACTCATACCTACTTAACCGTTATGAGCCGTGGTGGTCTAGTAGTAACACCTGCCTTACAATCGTAAGGTAGTGCGTTCAAACCACGGTCCTTTATCAATTAATTCTTTGGAACTTATGTATACAATTTCACACCACTGGATTTTCGGTGAAGTAAAACATCGTGAGGCAATCTGCGTATGTCCGTAGAAGAAAATCAAATACACCACTGATTTTCATTCAACCCGCACTGGGTTGGCGATGGCCCAATCACCTTTCATGGGTAGGTTTACAACCAGCAGTGGACTTACAGTACCTACTTAATCTGTATAGTTTAATGACTATGGTTTGAAAATTTATTTTTAACAATTTTAACTCAGTCGATTTATGTTGTCAGAGACAGCATGGGTAATAAACTTTGTACACAGTAATACAATAATAACATTTTGCGTGTTATTTGTCAAAAAATTAGAGGCAAAAAGAAACACTATGAGACTTGGCATATGTGAGACCTAGCGCTATAATATTTCTAGAATTTATTGTACTGTTCCGGAAATGCATGAAAATAATAAACGCAATAATACGACGTAGTAAAATTGCGTAGCTTCCAGAGTTTCATTGCTGGCAACATTCCCAGATTTTTTACGATACGGAATATCGTCGGCCATTCCTTATGAGGCCTCATTTGATTTACATATGGCAATATTTTTGCGAGAAAAATTGCTATCCGATATGTTGATTTTGTTGGTGTGATTTGTCATATTTTAGTTGCCCCCTCGAGTGTTGCCCTTTTCGAATTTATTTTATACGTAGTATGGGTAATTGCAAAATTGAGTTGGTATTTTTTGTGTTTTATGAATGATATTCTATATTTAAAAAGAAGAGTAGAGTCTGGCCAACGAAAGCTGTTTAAGAAAAAAGGCGGGAATTTTAAAAATCAAGAGCTGTTAATCCTATTTGTACCTGTATTTTTCAGCAAGTACATTTTTTTCGAGTTGTAAAAATTTTGTTTTGTTAGCAACTGTTGTTAAAATTTTCGAATTTATTATGAAGAATATCAAATAAAAGATTACTTTTAATTCTGTCTTTTTATTATTTTCAAATAATCCATTATTTATGTACAGTCGAGGACCCCGGGAAGCCGTACAAATATAGGAGCTTTGAGTCATAGTTAAAATCGGATTCCAAAAACTCTACACCTGATATTGAATCAGCTTCATTGCTTTCTTCGCTGCTACTGCTACTGTCCCCAACATGTATTATGAATGGTTCAAGTTCATTTTCAGTAGTACGAAACGTCAAAGTGTCAATTTTGACAGTCTTAAATTATTGCCATTTCAAAACTTCTGAAAATTATACGTGGACAGCTTTCGTTGGCCAGACTCTATAAGAAATTCACCTTATTATGTAATTACGTGTCTCTGTATCTGACTGTTGATTTGTACCCAAACATGTAGACAGATGTTGATGTAATTATGTTTCGAGAGCTGATTGTGAAATGTTTTATTACTTTAGTAATTATTTTCAGTAAAATTGGGTGCTAATTCATTACACGTACCTATCATGTGATACCATCATCACTGCCATAGGTTAGATGAAATAATCACTATGTTATTTAATAATATTTCATCATCCAAATTTAATTAAGTCGAAACGTTACTACACGAGATGATAAACAATTATGATTTTCGTTATATATTTATACCGACTTCCAAAATTAAGGAGGTAATAATATTACCATTATGTTCGTCAGTATCTATTTTTTCTTTCTTTTTTTGTGTATGTTGATATTTTTGGCAATTGGATAAAGGATATACTCCCGAGGTAGACCTATTAATTTAGAATTTGTTTGTTATGAATCAACGATAATATACATGGAGGTCATCGATTCGTGCAAGCTATGCGAATTCTGTACACGGTGGAAGTCGGTAGCGCAATTTTTGCCAAAAAAAAAAATTAGTCATTTTTGTTCGACTGTATAGAGTTCCGTAGGTACTTCAAAAGGAAAAAAAACGGAACCCTTATAGGATCACTTTGTTGTCCGTCTGTCCATCTGTGTGTATGTCAAGACCCTTTATCTCGGGAACGCGTGAAGATATCGAGTTGAAATTTAAACAATATACGTATGTCTATGGTTTCTTGCAGTTGTGTAAAAGAAAAACTTCTTGGTTATCGTTTAAAAACGTTAGAGCCGTTTATGGTGTTAAAAACCGCAAATTTCGACAATCACAAAAATCAAAACCTACAGGGTACTTCCCGTCGATATAGAACTATGAAATTTAGCGAGAAGCATTGTCTCAGTGTATACATATAGGAATAAATCTGAAAACTGTACGTTTTTATATAAATCACAAAAAATAGGGCCTCAAAAATCACAAAATATCATATAATAAAAGAAATTCATTAGCACATGCTAAAACAGGTTCTTAATTTTTTTAACAATGTCTAAATTTCGATGTATGACGAGAAAAGTGAAAAAAAAAACTTTTTGGTCGATGGTTATAGTATAGGGATTTTAACAACTTACTTCCCAAATTTGTGAAATTTTCTGGATTTGTACGGAACCCTCGGTGTGCGAGCCTGACTCGCACTTGTCCGGTTTTTTTTTTATTTGAACAACATGTCATACGTACCTACTTTAAACAAACTGAACACACTCTACCAACAAACTAACAATATGAAACTACCCATCTACATTTCACTTAAAACAAAGCTATCGCAGGCAACATAACCGAAGCACACCTTCCGAACGGTCGCCCATTCAAACGGTTTTGTTCTATAAGCCAAATTGAATACAAAATGGCGAAACTTTCTGTGTAAAAGTATGATACCCAGGGAATTTATTGCCAGGAAATATTCGATACCTTTGTGGGAGAATTACACAAACAACAATGAAATTCTGCGAACCGGCATAACTTACGTTGCAGAAATGTCGGCCGACTTTAAGACTACTCGGCCAAATTGTTTCAGTAACCCGTAATGTTTGAGTTCCTAATTGCAGACAGTGTTAGTAGTTTGAGATTTTTACTTGTGAATGTTGATTGAATCTGTAGAGAACGAAACCTGAGGAAATACAAAATTTCGAAAATATTTTCAGTTTTTATAGGCTTCTATAATATCTTTATTTATCAACAAACATATTCTTTTTACAAAGAAAAATATTGATTAACTAACCGTGCCTACTCGTAACAATATTTTATTGGACAAAAACGATGATAATATTTTAATTATTAAATCTTTCTTTAAAATTAAAACAATAAAAATTGTTACAATTATAGGTCAATCTTAAAAATAACACAAATGAATTACTAATTACTAAATAAGACTGCCCCGGTAGCTCAGTGGTTAGTGAACCTAACTTCTGGATCAAAGAGGCGAGGATTCGATTCCCACCCAGGGCAAGTATTTATGTGATGAACATAGGTGTTTGCTCTGTGTCTCGGTATATTTACATACTATCTATATAAGTATGTATTTAAAATATGTAAATAGTAGTTTATCAGTCTCTGGCAGCCATATCACAAGCTTTGCTTAGTTTGGGGTCAGAGGCGCAGTGTAAGATAATATTCAATTATAATTATTATTATTTATTAATACCACACTATATTGGCACGCATAGTCTAAATATCGATTATCTATTAGTCTACTCATCTTTTTTTATCTGTGAACATTTTGTTCTAGTTTATATGAAGCTACAATTGAAAATGACAAATAATGGTAATTCATCGTCAATTGCATTTTACAGAATAACTTTTGGATTTCTTAAAATATAACTCTACGTTCTCCATTTAGGTAGATAGTTTGTAAAATTAAAATAAAGGTTTCAATTTAAATAATACGGCTTATGTACAAGGAAATTTATGCTTATAGGTTAACTATGACGGTAATGTAATATAAATGAAGATTTACTGTCAGTAACTCATCACACGTCAATAAATATTTAGAAACAAATGGCGTAAAACATTATACGGGAAATATTTCAAGTCCATAGCAACTTTACGAGCGAACAAATGCAGGGTACACATTACTCATAGTCATTGGAGCAAAAACTATAAAACAAAACGTAGTGGTCGTTAAACTCAATAGTTTTGGCAAGCTGGAACTAATGGCTTAGGAACAGAAACAGAATTCTTTGAGGTCTTATTTTATAGCAATCTGGCAACGAACGATCATACAGAAAATTATAGCCTTCTGGTGCTCAGTTGGTTGCTTATTGTCGCCAAGCACTTGACTTCGAATTATAGTAGCTTCATTTAACAACTTTTATTACATTAATGTCAAAACAGTTACCTTCCAGCTAGAAAATTGCATCAAAGCCATATTTCAAATAGATGAAACTGTTTAAAAATACTATTTTTTTGTTACAAACAAACTTGTTGTGCAGCAGATAGTGTAATAAATTGAACGCGAATAAATTTTCGCTCGGTTCAAATTAATAGACACTCGATTAAATACTACCCATTTATTATCTAAATACCCATATGTGATCTGATTTTTTCGACTTTAATTACAACTCATGGTGAATAATTATATAAGTTCGAGCATCATATTATATTTTTTGCTACCGTAGTAGGTGTCTTAGTTTTAAGCTGCCTGAAGGCATTTAACATGGGTCACAAATGAACCAACCATAACAAACGTACGAGCCCCAGCAGCGTTCAGTTGTAAACGCTACCCGCGGTCACCCATCCAAAGACTGATCGTGCTGAAAGTGGCTTCACTTCGAAGATTGCTGATAAACACCTCGTCAAATTACGCTTTGTATATTTATTATGTAAATGCTAAAATGAGTACTTGTAGTATAATATTAGAAACTAATTTATCAAAATAATAACTACTACATATGCCTAAGATTTTATTAGTCTAGCATATAAATTTGTACATTAATTACGTTATGTTTTTATTCAGGTCCTACATTAATACATTACCATTCTCATAAAAATGTTTAAGCAATGAATCCGAGTCGCTAAAACAAGCGGTACTTAAATGAGTTTTTAAGCTGCAGTAAGTAAAAATACGAAAACGTCGCTGTTTGGCAAACTTCTGAACGAGTCTTTAACCTAACTTTAAAGTATCTACATATTCCGAAATTACACGTTAAAAGTCCAATTTATGCACAAAACCAACTTGATTAAACCAAACCTTTTTTTAAAGTTTCCCAAATTGATTTAGTAGACAAAGTGGAATATAAAATTAATATTTTCCGAACAAAATTATTTCAGCTTCGTTCTCACTATTGTTTTAATATAAGAGAATGGAAAATACAATTCGTTAGTCCTTAATTAAGTTACGCTCACCCTTTTGCTTCTCTTTAATCAGGGAGATTGTTTTTGGTCCAACGAACTCGAGTTTTTTCCGAACAAGGGCTAAAAGAAGAGGTACATGGTTTCATGCTTTGTAATTTTTAGCTTTAGACTGACAATTGAGCTAATAAATGTGAAATATCCACATTAAACGCTCGAGTGGTTCTAATTTAGCGAGCGGTTGGGTAAATGGTATGAGAGGGCGATGGAATAGGTAAGGTTAATCGACAGCAATAAACTTACGTATTTATAGTAGCGTATTTTAAAATACGCTATGATCACATCTATTCGAAAAGGACTACTTGGTTCGCCTCTAAGTGCGTCCAAAGGTGGTGTTTTCTATAAGAAACTTTATAAGTGCGCGGGAATCATCTTTGCCGCGCACTTTTTGAATTTGGAAGTATTTGTAATGTTAGTGTTTAGCGCCAAGAAAATGAATGAAAAGAATGTAAATAACATTTATAAATTAGACTAAGAGAATATGTATTTATGGTGCAATAAAAACGATTGAAATTGAAAAAAAAATATAAGTTTTAATTTGTTTTATTATTAGATACCATTTAATTTCAATTTAGTTGTTACTCTACGTTTTATTAAATAATCATATTACAATTAAATATGAGGCGCCTTTTATTTTCTCATAGAGGTGATGAAACGAAGAGTGTACCACTCGGGCGCAAAATATAATTTTGGCTCGGGCGACGTCCTTTGAATCCCTCGCTACGTTCAGGATTCTACTAAAAAATCCTGAACGTAGCGAAGGATTCTACTCTAGAATCCCTCACTTCGCTCTGTGTTCAAAAAAGCGCCCTCGCCGTAAAAATAAATTATTTTGCTCCCATATGATACAATCTACTATTAGTTTGTTCACCTGAATATATTGTGAGAATTGTTATAGTTTTTATGTTAGTATAAAAAATGCTTGTTTTTATGTTATGGTTTGAAGTTTGATGGTAATTGACTTTGAGGTTGAACCTGGAACATCTAGAAGGGAAACTAAGTTTCATATGAGATTATCGGAATACAAACTTTAGCTTTTAGTTGAAACGGCCTGAAACTAAACTGGATTCGGGTAACTTGTAATACCTATGTATCGAATACTAGAGAGTGTTCTACAATTAACATATGTTTTTTCTTGTTTTCGGGCTTTCTTTTTTGAATTCAATTAATCCTAGTATGTTATTATACCGAATTTTGGTATTCAATCGTGGTATTTCGTATTCGACTAATCGATCGATATCTTTAGATATCTTTATTTTCTCATTTTGATGTAGAAGAAACAAAATTAACACTAGAATAAAAAAATCTCCATAATAAAACAAATGATAATTGCCGATGATGTTGTAAATTTATTGAATGATTAGCATCATCATCATCAACCCATTCGACCCACAACTGGGTATAAATCCTTCTCTTTATTGTGTCAGTTTTCCCTGTCTTGGAGCATCGAACATCATAAAACAAAGAGATGACTTTATAAATACATAAATATGGTACACAATTTATTCAAAACTAGTTTTTACCCGCGGCTTCGCCCGCATACGCAATATATCATTATAGTTTATAGCTTATGTGTTATTCTGATATATAAGCTATATTATTGCAAAGTTTCATCTCAATCCGTTCGGTAGTTTTTGCGTAAAAGAGTAACAAACATCCATCCGTCCATCCATCCATCCATCCTCACAAACTTTCGCGTTTATAATATAAGTAGGATTGTACTAACAAACCCAAAATTCTACACCAACAAAAATGCTTTCAAAAACCCATTAATGTAATTTAAAAAAGCAACAATGACAAGCAGTAACCCAAAAAAGTCGGCAAATGAATTTTCGCAAGGTAATTTGCAACGTAGCAACTTTCGGAAACACATTTTAGAGAAAAAAACTTCGTTGAACGTAACTCGAAATAACTAGCACCTCGCAAAAGAGAAGAAAATGTTTTAATTTGGGCTTGTGATGCCGGGATGGGTAAAATGTAAAGTATGCGAGTGGAAACGTTAATTTTTATTTTCGGTGTGGAACTGTGCTTTTTCTGTAGATGGAAAATGAACGTTTAATTAAAAATTTAAGTCCCGTTATAGATAGAATAAAATATTACTATTAATTTTTTTATACGTGGTCTTTGCTAAAATTAACTCGAGAGCTTTTCCACCCCACTAGTCATCAGTCCTTTGTGTTATGTGCCCTGCCTACTGCCATTTCAACTAGCCAATCCGCTGAGCTGTGGTGGTTACTGTGGTTGGCTACTGATCTTTTGATTTTTGATACGATCTCACAGATAGACTCCAAGCATAGTCAAAATAGTCATTTACTAGTAGGCCGAAATACACGTTATAAAATGAGACTTGTAAAAACTTCGACACACTGGCGTCGTCTCACCTTCCTGTCACAACAGTTGGGGCTGGCGCTGCCGCAGTTAAAGCCGAAAACCTCAAACGGCACAAATATGAGTCATTGGACAGAATATTATGATACCTCTTTGTGTCGTTTTGGGTTGAGACTTTATTTTTTTTTTTGGGTGCCGGACGCCCTATCACTCTTTAAAGACTTGGCCAGGCGGTTAGTAGAAGTGACGCGTGACCAGAATGCTGGCGTCTACTTTGGTCAAAAGCTCAGCATTGCCATTCAGCGAGGCAATGCTGCCAGCATTCTGGCCACGTTTCCTTCTACAAAGGGGCTTTTAGATTAAGTTTTATATGTTATAAATTTAGTTTTGTATATATATTAGTTTTAGTGATATTACTCGTAGTATAGTATATAGTTTTTAATTATGTAGATAGCTGTAAATAATACGTTCTCCAATGTTGTATAAGTTTGTTGCAACAGTTATATAACAATTAAATTACTTGTAAAAACGCTGGTATTCTCGATTTTCTTGTATGGCTCCGAATCATGGTAAATTCGCGCGGTGGACCGAAAAAAGATCGAAGCTTTTGAATTGTGATATTGGAGGAGAATGTTACCCATACCGTGGAGAGTGAAACGCACCAATAAGTCCATTCTTGAGCAGCTAAAGATTAAGACTAGGCTTTCCACAATATGTTATCAACGAGTCTTAACTTACTTTGGTCACCCCGCCTTACAATTGTGAGGTCGTGGGTTCAAATCCCGGTCCCGTACCAATGAATTCCTTGGAATTTATGTACGAAATTTCAAACCATGGGCTTTTTGGTGAAGGAAAACATCGTGAGGCAACCTGCATACGTCCGTAGAAGAAATTCGATGGCGTATGTGAATCCACCAACCCGCACTGGGCCAGCGTGGTGGATATGGCCCAATCACCCTTCGTGGGTAGGCCTACGTCCTGCATTGGACTAATGAAAAGGCTGGTACAGTAGTGATTTACAGCTACATTGTAACAAGAAGGAGAAGCGCAATATTTTTTCAGGTGTAGCAAATATACGGGCCAGTAATAGCAAAAGGAATTGTCCTAAACTAACATTTCTCCAAGAATACCTAAATAGGTGATCCTAAATGTTTGAATACAGATTAGGAAAGGAAAGAAATAAAACTTGGATGAGATGAACTAGAATGCTAGTTCAGTGTGAGAAACTCGGGCCTAAGTATTGATATACTTTAGCTGGTCCCAAAATTATTTTAACTTAATTTATTATGTATAGAGTAGCTAACAGTATAAAATTGGCGCGGCAAAGTACTGAGCTAATGCTAAAATGAAATAAAATTTTCAGATATTTTACTACAAATTATGATACGCTGTACGGGTCTATACAAGCATTGCTTTGAAATTGACTTATACAGTATTGCTTGTCCAATAGTACCCCTAAAATAGAAAATAAACAAAATAGACTCCGCAATAAAATAATAGAGCCCTCCTACTAAATCTCGATTATCTTTTGTCTGTTTGTAGCCTATAGCTTTCCCATTTACTATACTATATCTTAAAACATGCTTTTAATTTTAAGTTTGGAGGGAATTATTTATCTATTTCATCATATTTCACTAAACATCATCAAAGTTACCTTCATGTAAACAAACCACTTTAATTTTATAATCGGTATTCCTCAGTTGATACACTTAACATGATCTAGATATGCCTACTATAGCCAATTTTGGCGGCAAAGTGAGTAGCAAAGGAACTGTCCTAAGCTAACAAGTGAAGTCTTGTTGACACAACTGACGCTACAATAGTAAAATTCCTAAAGTATTTTGTAGTTTATTTAGCTAGTATTTTCAAGTAAGTAGGTCTTCTGTAGGTACATGTATAGAAAAGTAGTTACATTTAGGTTTCTCGTCTAATATTACTTCTAATATATTTTCGTTAGGTACCTAATTTACATCATAAGCAAAAATTAAAACTAATTTATTACTCATTTAAACAAATAACATAATTATGATGACAATGAGCTTCAGATCTCCAAACTAAGCATAGCTTGTATTTCAGAGATCTGTGCTCCCTTAACAAGACTTATTAAAATAGAATAACGTTTATAAATTAGTGCTTATTCAAGAAATTACTTTATAAAAACTTTATTTTTGTGATAAACATTTCAAAAATTGACGCGTTCGCAGGATTTGAACCCGCATCTCTCTGGGATTTCGGCCCAGATGCTTTGTCCAATTAAGCTAGAAACGCTGTCTGCGAAGACTTCGAATTAGTGAAAGTATTTATCATTTTTACCAACTACTACATTGTTGGAAGCGCCATCTGTGAGAACTGCTTTAAACCAGTCAGTCACTTAATGTGAAATTATTAGAACGTCTTACCTTTAACGAGAAATGTTCAAGTTCTAGCTGAATTGGTGGTACCAGCTGTTTCATACTCCAGTTTACCCGTGATCACGGTCGATGCAACTCGGCCGAAACGTCGGGATGATGAGGTATTTATTTATCTCGTAATTTTAGTGCGCGATTAGTCCCGTAGAATATAATAATAATGTGTTCAAATCCCAATAGTTTAAAAACAACATTACCGCATTTATAATTTGGAAATTTAACCGTCTTACCACTAAAGATTTAAATACGCTTTAAACATTGTTTAACCGGCAATTTGTACTGTCAAACATTGTCTAAAGCGTGCGTAAAACTTTTGTAGTAAGACCGTATATGTTTTATTTCAAAAATAACCCTAACAAATTATATCGAAGTTGTAAACAACTGATTATACAAGGTCTTAAAACTACGAGCCATGACAGCTAACCCAATGCGCGTATATAAAAATTCATGAACAATACCTACTAAAACCTAGGTATATGGGTAGGTAGCTAGTTGTTCTAAACTATCCATTACTCATTTAAAAGATATCTATTTTATTTTTAAGGGACCATTTATAGTCTCATATATATCTAATAATAATCTCTAGGTAAAACTTTACAGTCGGAAAAAACATCTTAATTGACCAATAAATAGCGAAAAATAAAAGGCAACGTTAGACCATAAAAACTCTGAAATTGAGGACTTCCTCTTTTTTTGGAAATTGGTTAAACTAGTTCTATGATTTGTTCTCTAACTGAAACAAGCAAATACGTTAGAATGCACGGGTCACTAAATTCAATAAAACAAACGCTACGCGTACTCGTATGTTAGACGCGTAGAAATAAATTGAACCGAAATGCATTGAATCGCTGGATCGGTTAATTGAACTGTGATTTAGCACTAGGGGCCGAGTTCAATGAAAATTGCAATCATGGTCATTGCTGTAGTTTGTGTTAGTTGATGTGAACAACCAGGTAAGCTTACATTTTGCCGGTGTTGTACAATTTTAAAATATGGTCAGTGACTGACGATTAACAAACGGAAAAACAAAGTCGCAATTTCAACAAGCTTAATAAGTAGTCACAGTAATCCAACCGAAGACTCAAATCGTAGCGCTCATAGTGTAGTTTGACTAGATGTTAAGCAACGTTCGGCATGGTCAGACTTCGGGTGGAAAACCGCGGGTGACATTTCAACTAAGCGCTACCGTTGCTCGAATGACAGGTTAAATTGTAGGCCCCAGTTGTTTTAACCGTTCAGCCATGTCCGAGGCCTACAAGTGACTTAAAAATACTCTGACACCAGGGCTAGCTACCCGGTCTATAGGAACATAGGTACTTACTTAGCTGAAGACTGGCCGATTGGCGTTTCACCTTAATAATCGGTTAACAACACCTATCTTATGAGCTCTATTATCTAGTACAATGACATAATTAAGGAATGAAAAGAGATCTCTATTAGGATTTCAAGTGTAAAGCATCATCACTACCATTATAAAACAAAGTATCTTCCCACTGTCTAACCCTATGTATTAAAATATATTTAATCTGTAACAATTCCTGGCATCCTGGTAACGTCGCATATGAGCCCCAAGATACAAGCCTGTGCTTAGTTTGGGGCTCGCCGTCTAGCTTTTTATTGAAATTATTGCTCATCTGTACTTGATTATTTGTAATCTTAGAAACTCTAGCCTTTTGCATTTTATTAGTTTTCAACTTTTTTGATGTATTACTTATGTTGTGTATTTCTTATGGTAATTAACTTATTATTATTACGAGTATTATTATGTATGCTTATATCTTTAAAACTACGCAACGGATTTTTATGCGGTTTTTTTTAATCGATAGAGTTATTCAAGAAAAAATCATAAGTATTATAATACACCTGTGCAAAGCCAGGGCTGGTCGCTATTTAGGTAATATTGTGTTTTCACTCATATTATTTCACATCATCAACTTTAATCTGCCCATTTAAAATTTTAACATTTCATTTTCGATAGAGTTAACCTTTCCATTACAAAAGGTAAAAGTTCTGAAACTAAAACACAATCACCTTTTTTGCCAGGTCGAACAGAAAATATCAGTTTTAATTAATTTCTAGCGTCGGAGAATGGACGGTCCCGATCACGATTAATAAAGAGTAAAGTGGACAGTAATAAAGTTGTCTGAGCTGTTATAGTGGTATTGTAGAAATAAAGTTTAATTTAATTTGTAACTTTTAGTGGACATTTAAGCATTTACTAACGATTTCGTGTTTTTTTATTATCATATTTTTTTGTCTAAAATTAGAAGAGTTGTGGTTACACGAGTTTTAATGACAGCCTACCATGCACATGCCGCTTCCGTCTTGCATATGGCATCATATTCTGAGGCAACTCAACAAATAAAGACAAAGCCTTCAAAGCTCAAAAGAAGTGTATTCGAGCAATTATAGGAATAAAACGGACCGACTCATGTAAAGGATATTTCCAGCAACTTCAAATCTTAACCATGCTTTCGATGTACATTTATGAGGTTGCAATTTTTGCAAAAACGCACCTACATTTATTTAAACCCAAACAGTTCCACGCGCTGCGCTTCCAACAAATGGAAAAACATTCAGGAATTCTATGTCTTCTAGAATGCAAAACACATCTATCGAGTACAAGTGTCTTTGGAATGCTACCAATAATTTACAATAAAATCCCAACAAATATAAGGATTGAGAGTGACATTGATGTCTTCAAGACAATGCTTAGAACACTATTACTTAAAAAAGCTTATTATTCAATTGACGAATTCTTGAAAGATAAAGACTTTACTTAAGTTGTTATTCATGACAATATTTGTATTCTATTGACATTGTATCTATGTAATAATAAAATTAACAATAATGAGACACTATACTTTGACATGATTGTGTATTTATATCGGTTTTATGATTTCAATGAAATAATATGTACTAATTTCTTTAGTTAAGATGATGGTAATACATAACCTGCCTCCATGCTAACTATGTAGCGTACCTACTTACCAATAAGATCACAATGTAAATTGTTTTACCTGCTTCGCAAGTAATAAATAAATGAAATGATAGATAAATTAATATGACTTAAATATGGTGCCTTCCTCTCAACTGTTGTTGCCCTGTGTTATAGGGCCTATTCTGTGGTTGTTGCTGCGCCCGACGGGGTCCATATGCCACTTTGTACCATTTATATTACCATCATGTTTTTTATGGAACCATGTAATAAAATATCTAAATAAAAAGGTTTTCAGTCGAAAAGGAGCAAGCAAGGCTTGATAAAAATAATTAAAAACAATTTTTCAACAACCCTTTTTTTTTAAACAAGCTTTTACTGAACAAGTACTCGCCAAGACGAATCAAACGAGGCGAAACCCGATGGGTTTGCGTCGTTTCGTTACAGAGTTCTTAGGACCACCTTCCAGCTCCATAATTAGATCAGCATCATGTCATCATAATTTTGCACTGTTACGCAATTTACACATGTATACAAAAGGACTTGTCCACAAAATGTAGGCTGGTATAATAATAATCAAAAATTCTAACCACAACACTCGTTACTTTTCGAAAAAGTTCATATATTTGTGTTTGAGTGTATTACATCAGTTAAAACCAAAAAAGAGCGGTCCGTTTTTTTAAATTAATTTTGAATCTATTAGGATAAATAAATATATTTGGTTCAATAGGTAGTTTATCTCTATTAAGCCTGATTAAGTAACATCCAAATTGTTAAATAGAAGCATTTTTACCAATTTGACAAGGTTTTTAAGTGTTTATTTGTCACATTGTACATTGTACCTACTAACTGATCACACTGGTAGTTTATAATTTTTAATTCAAGCAAATTAAGAGATGAATGAGAAATAATCAGCTAAGAATGCAAGTAAAATAACGATAGAAGAACTTCATTATTGCTAAACTAGAAAATATTATGTATATTTTCTAGTTTATTATATCTGTATTATTATTTTTCATACAATTTATTTTTCACATTTAAAATGGAGGGATAAAAGAATCTAAATAAAATAATTTTGAGAAGCCTATAAATCAAGCTTTCGAATTATGTTTATATCATCTTGGTTCGATTTTTCTCTGAATAATATACCACTAGTGGGCGTCACCTTTCAGCTCAATTTCGAATATTCAGCTTAATTCTAAAAACTATAACTATTAAAATTAACCTACTTAAAATATAAACTAATACTAAATACTAAAACTTATATTACTAAAATAAAACTAATCTAAAAGACCCGGGGCAGAGGGTAACGTGGCCAGAATGCTGGCGGCGTTGCCTCGTTGAATTGATATGCTTATTGGAAACCGAAAAGTGGGTCAAATTTAACTTGCAAGATTTGATTACAGACAACGGGACAGGTGAAACTAAATAAAAGCTTGTATAAAAGTGCTATAAAAACGTTCATGTACTGTATTATGTATGAGATTTTTTGTACTTCAACTTATAGCACACCTATTTTTGATCTTGGGGTTAAAAAAATTGGGCACAGTTGCGCGTTTGATTTCTATTTAGATTCTTCCTGCACACTCTGGGACTGAAAAAAACTCCTAACATGAACGCTGTTCTACGTTAAAATGCAAGCTAAATTAAAATTAATAATATAGTTTGTGTTATTGTGCACTAAAAAGCTTAGTTGTTTATTTTATCGCTTACATTATCTACTTAATCCGTTAGCTACACCCAGATTAGGGGATTAATTCTCATTAAATTAATTATTTTAAGACCTTAAGCTTCTTTAAAACGATTCATTAGTGTTTGGTCTGTAAGCTACAAGTAACTGCACCTTTTGAAACGAGAAATAAATTAAATGAATTAACAATTTTTCGCTGTAATAACTCAAAAAGAGATAAATTTGTCGCTATAAACAAGATTTACTGTAAGACCAACCCAGTAATCAGATACAAACGATCAAAAATTGTTAAACTATACGAAAATTACCTCAATTCCTGGATAAATATTTTTCTTTATTTTTCTTTTTAAATTTTACTATAAATAATAATTATTTCTTAAAACTTACACCTATTTAACAATTTAACTATTATGGAGATTCTTTTATATTTAATCTGTAGGTGTGCACTGGAACCCACACTAGGGTGGCCTGTGTCGTGGGCTCCAGGCCATTATCATTTAGATGTAGCGCTTACAGCGTAGTTTGACTATGTGTCTGTCAGCGATCACCAAAGTTAAGCAACGTTCGGCACGGTCAGTCTTCGGATGGGTGACCACGGGTGGCATTTAAAACAGAGTGCTACCGCGGGTCGGATGAAACGTTTAATTGTAGACTTGTTTCATAAACCGTATAGCTATGTTAGAGACCTTCAGGCGGCTTCTTCAACTAAAACTGAAGATAGCAGGACTAGTCAAGGTGAAGTCGGTATCCGCAAAGACAGATAAGTCCTCAATGTGGAAGCCACGAACTGCCAGAGACATCAACAGATACCAAGTCACTACACATAACTTGTTTCTCAAAGTAAGCCCTATAGACTCTAATCTGTCATTAGATGAAGCAAAAATTGAAATAAATAGATTATATTCCGACATTGTGATTAATCTTGGGAATGCTGCCGAGCAAGTCTTCATCAAACGAAAGGGATCTTCAGAAGTCGTACCTTCATATTTTTCTTTTACATGATCATTCCACCCAATGATCATGTAAAAGAAAAATATGAAAAGTCGAGATCAGCATTTCTTCAGTGGATTCAGGCAGGTAGATCCACAAGCGGTGCAACTTATACCGAACGAAAAAGATCGAAACAAGAATTTAAAAAAGCACTTAGGCATTGTCAAAATAAAGAAGAACAAATGAAGATGGACGCTATGGCCCAAGATCTTAAGAACAAAAATTTTGTATCGTTCTGGTCCAAAACGAACAAAGTAACCAGAAATAAGACCATCATTCCCACACACATGGATAGAGAAACAAAAGATTTTGACATTGCCAATATTTTTTGTGACAATTTTATGAATCTAGTACCGTTGATAGAAGAGAAATTTGAAGAATCTACCGGATCTGCACAAGAAAATACGATTGAAATAACAATTGACGATGTGACAACAGCTCTGAAGAAAATGGCTTCTGGAAAATCACCAGGACACGACAAGCTCACTCTAGAACATATCAAAAATGCGACTAGGGCAGTACTTTACTTACTGGCAAACCTGTTCACGTCGATGATTAAGTGGAGCTACCTTCCTACTGACTTCACCAAAACTATTGTTATACCTATCTTAAAAAGTCGTCAGCTTGATGCTTCTGATAGCAGTAATTATAGACCAATATCGCTCGCCACGATATGTGCTAGAGTACTCGAGAAGGTCATAGAAATAAAGTACTCCGACAAATTGAATGTATCAGACTCACAAGTCGGTTTTAAGGCTGGAGGCTCCACAGACATAGGCATATTTACTCTCAAACACACAGTAAGTCATTATGTCAACCGTAACACGAATGTTTATGCTTGCTTTCTGGACTTGTCGAAGGCATTCGACCGCGTCGTACATCAGAAACTATGGCAAAAATTACGGGCAAGAAAGCTACCAGACCAAATAGTCGATATTCTTGCTAAATGGCATCAAGAGCAAGAAAATGTCGTAAGATGGAACAATGCATTTTCGAAGCCAGCTCCATTAAAATGTGGTGTGAGACAAGGAGGGTCGTCTTCTCCAAAACTCTTTAATGTTTACATGGATGAGCTTAGTCAGCTGCTGACAGATTCTGCAATAGGATGTCATATTGCTGGCACATGCGTAAACCATATAGCGTATGCTGATGATATGGTCTTGCTAGCACCGACGGTTTCAGGACTGCGACGATTACTCCTCATATGCGAAAAATATGCTAAATCTCATGGTCTTTTATACAACGTCAAAAAGACTAAAGGTATGGTGTTTAAAGCAAAGACTATACCCAAAAATACACCGTCGATAACGTTAGATGGAAAAGAAATCGAGTGGGTAGATGAATTTAAATACCTGGGTCATATCGTCACAAGTAATCTGTCCGACTCTCAGGATCTTGACAGACAGAGGCGTGCCCTAAGTGTTAGATCGAATATGCTTGCTCGTCGATTTACCAGATGTAGCGAAGAAGTTAAAATATTACTGTTCCGAACATATTGTACAAATTTATACACTTGCGAACTCTGGTGTAATCATACAAAAGCAGATTATAACGCACTTAGGGTACAATACAACAACGCTCTGCGCATCTTACTGAAACTTCCGAGATTCTGTAGTGCCTCTGGCATGTTTACAGAACGAAGGCTTCCAGGTTTCGCAGCTCTGATGCGACAAAGAATAGCGAACACACGAGAGAGGTTCTACCGCTCGGACAATGTTGTGCTTCAAACTCTCATGCAAAACGAACCGATTCCTAGAAGATGGAACGAGCTTCACATTGCAAGCTATAAATAATGACATTCAAAATCGAATTTTAATCATAATTTTTATTTTGTTATTTTTAGTCTTACTTTAATTATTGTAACTATGGATTTTTTTATTCTGGAATAAAATTATTTATTATTATTATCTTTTATTCACTTAAAATCACAAGCAAAGCTTGGTCCTTTGGTAGGCATCAATGGGGCCGAAGCCAACACTGAGAGGCCCTTTTACATCTTTTTTTTATAAAATTTATCTAAAATGTGTGTACATAAAGTAGAATGAAAATAAAAATAACTATTGCTAGATGTGACTTACAGTATATCGGGCTATTGTGATGTGCTGTTCGATGACTTAAGACGGGCTATGGAATGAGGTACGGCACCCGCCAAATAATGCCTCATTTCAAATATTCAGGCGGGTGGTGACTTGCCATCCACTGAATGGGCCCCCCATAATAGCTACCGTATATTGGCGCCGGAGGGGCAACATTGGTGTGGACGGCTTAGGGTGTCGAGAGGTGTGCTGCGCTTTCACTAGACGCTACTCGCGGCGTTATGCCCTTTAACACTTCCACCCTGGAGCTTAGGTTCTTAGCTCTTGCGGTTTCCACTCCAAGCCGGCCAGTTAAGGCAAGAGAGGAGTCAGGAGTCTCATTTAGCCCCAGGGAATCAGGGTACGCGGTGTCGCCACTCACCGACGGCTCGCCACAAAGCCGCCCCTGCGTTAATATATTATTATTATTATTAATAACTCTGACAGCAGTGCTAGCCACTCGACATATACGAACATATTTATTATTTAGCTATTCTGTTCAAACAATACTAGAATAATAAATGTGAATCCACCAACCTGCACTGGACCAGCGTGGTGGAAATGGCTTAATCACCCTTCGTGGGTAGGCCTACGTCCTGCAGTAGACTAATAAAGAGGCTGGTACAGTACAGTACAGAATGATAAAATATAAATATTGATTTTACATTCTCATATATTATAGTTTCTGTTCATAATACTTACTTACATAATAAACTTATAATTATTATATACTGCGGGACTAATCGCGCACTAAAATTACGAGATAAATGAGTCTACCCGTGACGACGGTCAATGCAACTCGGCCGAAACGTCGGGATGAGGAGGTATTTATTTATCTCGCAATTTTAGTGCGCGATTAGTCCCGTAGTATATAATAATTATGTGTTCAAATCGCGAAAGTTAAAAAACAACATAATATATCTAAAAAATCTACAAAATGATAGTGCTCCAGGACCCGACTCTATTTCTATTAAACTGATAAAAAAGTCTCTTAACGCCATTCTCTTGCCATTAAATTATATTTTTAATTTAAGCTTAGAAACCGGAACATTCCCAGAGTGCTGGAAAGTCGCTTCCGTTTCGCCTATCTACAAAACTGGTCCTAAAAGCTCGCCAGATAGTTACAGACCGATTGCTCTACTGTGTGTTTTCTCTAAAATCTTAGAAAAACTCGTTAACACCCGACTCGTTAAATACTTAGAAAAACATAGATTAATTTCAGACAGGCAGTTTGGCTTCCGACGAGGCAGATCAACTGAAGATGCCGCTACCCTGCTGGTCGATCTAGTGTCATCATATGTCGATAGTGGAGAAAAATGCATCGGAGCTTTTCTCGACCTCGCGAAAGCTTTCGACTCAATTTCGGTTGGTCTGCTTTTGAAAAAACTGGACAGGGCTGGCGTCAGGGGGGTGGCTCTGGAGTGGTTTAGAACTTACCTTTCCGGACGCAGGCAGTTCGTGAAAGCAGCGGGCTGCCTAAGTGATGAACTTCCGATCCAATACGGCGTCCCACAAGGCAGCATCCTTGGACCAACTCTATTTCTGCTCTACATTAATGATATTGTTAGCAGCAGTATTCCCAACGCAGAAGTTATAACGTACGCCGATGACACAGCAATAATTTTTCACGGAAAATCGTGGAGCCATGTCTTTGACTCGGCTGAGAATGGGTTGTTTAAAATTGCGGATGAACTTGACAAAAACTTACTTAAACTTAATACTAAAAAGACCAAGTACATAGCTTTTGCTAAAACCAGTGTCTCTCGGCCGCCCACCCATCTCCGCCTCAGTATACATTACTGCTCTTCAGATCCCCAAGTTTGGCATTCTTCTTGCTCTTGTAGCAGTATTGACGCAACTAAGAGCGTAAAATACCTTGGTGTCACAATTGACGAAAATCTTTCTTACAAACAACACATATCCGAGCTATCCTCCCGAATACGCAAATTAATCCATATAATGAAAGAGCTCCGTGATTGTGCACCCTTGCCACTTCTAAAAACCATTTACTTCGCCCTGTGTCAGTCGATTATACAATACTGCATCCCCATTTGGGGTTGTTCTAGTAAAACTGTTTTCCTGGCAGTAGAAAGAGCACAACGGGCTTTGATTAAAGTAATATTGAGGAAACCTTTTCGATTCTCCACAGACTCACTATATGCAGAATTTAAAGTCTTACGGGTTCGACAACTCTTCATTTACAGTGCTGTGTTAATAACTCACTCCAGCTTGAGGTCTCGCGATGAACGCGTGACATTGCTAACGAAAAGATCCAATAGAGCCTTTGCAATACCATTACCTCGCGTCCGTTCTCTAATAGGCAAGCGTAGCCCTGCGTATTCTTTTTTATGCACATATAATAACGTATATAGGTTGCTATACAGGTCTTCGATTGAAATCAATGAACTCACAAGATACGCCTTCAAAAAGAAACTAAAGGACTGGCTATTGAGTTTGTCTTATGCTCAAACAGAACACCTTATAAATTGCTTGTATGGTGAATAGCCTTCAAACAGGATGATACCCAACCGCTTCTGATTATTTAACTAATTTTTTCATATCTTATTCATTTCTTTAGAAAAAAAAAAAAAAAATTACTTTCTATATTTTTGTAGGTTTTAAATACTTTAAATCTTTACGAATTCTGACAACCTTGCACTCGAGCCCCAAGACACAAGCCTTGAGCTTAGTTTGGGGCTCACAGTTCATCTATTTGGAAATGCATTTTTAATATAAGGCAATGCTGTTATGTCAGACATAATCGAAATTAACTGCATTCATGTACTTCAAACTCGCTTTATGTACTTCGTTAGCTATGTAATTTTCTTTTGGTAATAAAACTTTACTTTACTTTACTTTACTTTACTTACTTTATTAATATTCGTATTCGATAAACCAAGTACCTACCTACCAATACATTACTCGGAAAACTCATCGAATACTGTGGGTGTGCGAGGGCATTAAAGTGGGAAGATTACGAGGATGTAAGCATAGCTGACAAGCTTAGACATAGCCGGCATAGGCATAACCGGCATAGGCATAACTGGCATAGGCATAACTGGCAACCGGCCAGTTAAGCCGGAGATTAGGTCGCCTAGGCGTTACCTACGGTAAGTCATAATCGATATTCTGTGAAATTGGATTTATGTTTCTGGTAGCTTGAGCTTTCAGTTTACCTGAAATATTTCTTGGAAAACAAAAAATACTTAGTATAATCCGTGGAGAGATGTTAATATTAGAAGTGTTTCTTCAACAACTTTATCGCAAGATATCGAAAAGTATTTTTATTTTCTCATGCAAATAACTTTCGTTTCAGATATTATATTTTAGAAAAGACGTTGATGTTTTCGATGACACGAGTACCAGTATAATTTAAGATGCCTACTAATTCCTGTTGACTATGGTTCTAGACGCATATCATCATCATCAGCCTATATCGACCCACTGCTGGGTTTGGGCCTCTTCTCCCTAGTGCCAGTTTTCCCTGTAGACGCACATTATGAGTTTTCCAGAGTAAAGTACTAAATAGAGTGAGAATTTCCAGTATGGTTTAACAATTAGTTGAATTAAACCAAAAGTTTTTGACATAATACTTAAAGTGCAACCCGGGACAAACGGTTTTGGGTACCTACTTGAAAACGTTCTTACACATGGGAATGGTATAGTCATTATAAGAACCACAGATCTTGTTGTAACACTAAACAACAAATGGCTACAGAACCTTATAAAAAACCAAAACAACCTTCTGAAATTACTTCAAACCGTGGCATAAAGTCCAATGATTTTCGCTACCAAATTCAAATACCCCGTTTAAACAGCTCAACGTGTGCTAGTGGAATAATTGCAATTCATTTAGGGTGTAGTTATGATTGTAATAGGTACAGTTATGATTGTAATAGCTGTCGGTTACAGCTCCGGGTAGTTACAGACTAAATTACCCGTTTGTTTCAGTGGTCATGGCCTACAGCGTTACTCGTATTTTAGTTTCAAATAAACCCTAGAGACTAAACCCAGTGCTCAATTTTCAACGCTTTGATCTTATTTCTCTTTCATTTGTATCTTGTTAGAGTTTAAGTGTGAACCTCTTCTATTCTTCTTTGGGTTACATTTTGAATCTTTTTACTAGTTTCTTAAGCTCCATTTTTGTTTACTAAACTCGTACTGATAAATCTTAGTTCCGGAGTTCCATCTGTCTGTTGTACTTAATCAAATGTCGTTTGTAAGTTCAAATTGACTCATTCCTCGATTGCTGACGATTTCGTCTTAAAAAATATCAAAACAAATCTCTAGTGCACTTCTAATCCAGTATAATTTTAAGTACAATAAAAAAAAGGCATTATATTAAACAGAGAAATAGTTTTTCGATTTTTAAACTGCTTTTACATCTTAATACGGCTGAAATGAGTAGATTCTCAAATCGATTCTTATACGAGAGATGAATTTCTGGTTTAAGAATATTTAATAATCTCTAAAGAATTTACAAAAATTCGCTTACTGAGATTACACACTTTTCATAAGTAGGTACATTCTTGTTTTTAAAGCGCAAAGTGCAGACTTATCCAAAATAAAAAGTAAAAAGCAAACTATAAAAACATCGTGGAATTTCGGCAACACTATAAATATACCAAAATACCTAAAAATCAGCAGTATAAAAATATTTAGTTTTATGCATGTGAGGTAGTTTTACAGACATGCCACACGGGCGTTGACGCCGCGTAATTGCACGGCGGTGCTCAGCGTCGTCGCGGCGTCACCGCGGCGACCAGTGTTGCCGGTAGCGATTTAGACATTAAATCTAGAGTATTCGAGTATTCTATGAATTTTTAGCGGGAAAAAAGGTTTTGAATACATCAATCCGTTCAATCTTAAACTGAAGATGAGAAAAATCCCTCGTACACGTTAGAAATCAGATCGTGTAATTTGTCACGACGAATGTCACAGTAACAGCTTTCCAAGTGACAGCTGTCAAACTTCAAAGTGATTATCTCGGTCATTATCAATTCTAGACTACTGTTGTTTTCATAAAAGTGATAGAACTCGACAAGATCTACATTTTGGATGACAGCTGTCAAACTTAAAAGTGATTTATCTCGGTTATTATCGATTCTAGACTATTGCTCTCTTCACAAAAGTAATAGAACTCGACGAAATCTACATTTCGGATGACAGCTGTCAAACTTAAAAGTGATTTATCTCGGTTATTATTGATTCTAGACCATTGATGACTTCACGAAAGTGATAGAGCTTAACGAGATCTACATTTCAGATGACAGCTGTCAAACGTAAAAGTGATTTATCTTGGTTATTATCAATTCTAGACTACTGCTCTCTTCACAAAAGTAATAGAGCTCGACAAAATCTACATTTCGGATGACAGCTGTCAAACTTAAAAGTGATTTATCTCGGTAATTATTGATTCTAGACTACTGCTCTCTTCACAAAAAAAATAAAGCTCGACGAGATCTACATTTCGGATCACTTTGAAGTTTGACAGCTGTCATCCGAAATGTAGATTTCGTTGACCTCTATCACTTTTGTGAAGACAGCAGTAGACTAGAATCGATAATAACCGAGATAAATCACGTTGAAGTTTGACAGCTGTCATCCGAAATATAGATCTCGTTGACCTTTATCACTTTTGTCAAGACAGCAGTAGTCTAGAATCAATAATTACCGAGATAAATCACTTTTAAGTTTGACAGCTGTCATCCGAAATGTAGATTTCGTTGACCTCTATCACTTTTGTCAAGACAGCAGTAGTCTAGAATCGATAATAACCGAGATAAATCATGTTGAAGTTTGACAGCTGTCATCCGAAATATAGATCTCGTTGACCTCTATCACTTTTGTGAAGACAGCAGTAGTGTAGAATCGATAATAACCTAGATAAATCACTTTGAAGTTTGACAGCTGTCATCCGAAATGTAGATCTTGTCGAGTTCTATTACTTTTGTGAAGACAGCAGTAGTCTAGAATCGATAATGACTGAGATAAATCACTTTAAAGTTTGACAGCTGTCACTTGGACAGCTGTTACTGTGCCACTCGTCGTGACAAATCACACAAGTCCATACTCGATGGGCTTATGAGATATTTTTCATGTCACTTTGCACAAATCAATGCATCTATTTCAGATTTGATCGATCGGCCACATTATTTCTCTAATTTATCAAACGAAGAACAAAACACTTTCTTTCTGCGGCTGGCTCACACAAAATCAGACTGTATATGAGAGATTTTACTTATTTTCAGCCGGTTATCCCTAAAACCTTTTTTTCCGCTAACTGCCTAGATGTCATCAGTGTCTAAGGCAACACTGGGCGCCGCGGTGTCGCCGCGACGACGCTCAGCACCGCCGCTGCACCGCAGCGGTGCAGCGGCGGTGACGCCGCGGTGCAATTACGCGGCGTCAACGCCCGTGTGGCATGTGCCTTACTGTTTATTTCTGTCAGCGCGGCGACGACGGCCGACTCGTACAAAATAAGTGAACTGCGATATAAAGCCCGTGACATACTGTAGTTTATTGATTAAATTAGATTATTGCATGAAATATGAACGAAGGATCTTATTTTAATATTAACTACCTATTGTAGTGTACTATAAGGGTTGTGGCACAATGCGACATATATTTTTTTTATTATTATTTTTTTTTTATTATTTAATCTAGATTTTTATTACACATGTCTATATTATAACAATTAAAATTATTGTAAGTACACCATTTGGTACGTACACATTATACGTACGAGGAATTTTTTAACACGTGGACTTTCGGTAACTTTTTGAAAGTGGAAAATGTTTTAGCTTGTTTTATATCTTTCGGTAATTTATTATACAGATAAGCTCCCTCAAAGGTTATATTTTTTATTCCATAGTTTGTTCTAGGATTTTTTGCTAAACATAAATTATTCTCTTGTCTCGTTAGAACTTTTTGTGCGTCAATTTTTTTTGTAAAAGTTAATTGTGTATGAATGTCTTTTGTTAAAATTTTCCTAATGAGAATGCACGTATTATATTTGTATATTTGAGGGATGTTCATCAGTTTAGTTTCCTGATAAATCTTTATAGTTGGTGTAAGGTAATCGTATTGAAATAGTGATTTGATGATTTTATTTTGGTCGATTTGTAAGATTTCCAGATTTGTTTTAGCTGCCGTTCCCCAAACTTCAATCAAGTAATCTAAGTGAGGTTTAACCATAGCATTGTATATTATATATCGTACTCGATTTGGGAGGCATCGGGCCATACTGCGAAGTTCACCTTTCAAGGATGTAAATTTACCTCTAATATACTCTAAATGTGGTTTCCAAGTCAACTGCTTATCAAGAATTAGACCTAGATACTTTTCTTTACTAATTTCGATTATAATTTTGCCGTGAATTTTTAATTGGTCAAATGGGCCAATTTTTTTATTTTTAGCCGAGAATATTATATAATTTGTTTTAGAAGTATTAGTTGTTAGCAAATTTGACAATAACCAAGTGGTGAGGAGGTCTAAGTCTTGTTGTGCGTTTTCTACTATGTGAGTGATAGAATTTCCCGAATAAAATAGACTAGTGTCATCCGCATACAATGTAATATCCCCTTTAAGCCCAATTTTGTGGATGTCGTTAATGTAGACCAAAAACAACAGGGGTCCGAGAATGGAACCTTGTGGGACACCAAATGTAATTAATTGAGGTAAACTCTCTGTTCCATCTATTTTGGTAATCTGGTATGGATTTGATAGATATGATTGAAAAATTTTATAGGCAAAACCGGTTATTCCGATAGCTTTTAATTTTGACAAGAGCTTTATAGGACTGACTGTATCGAAAGCTTTTTTTAAATCGATAAAAATTCCTAGGTTTATCCGTTTTTTATCAATATTAAGTTTAATTGATGTTACCAGATTGACGGCGGCTGCGACTGTGTTTGATTTAGGTCGAAAACCATATTGTTTTTGAACAAGAAATTTTTATATTCTAAAAATTCCGTGAGTCTATTATGTAAAATTTTTTCAAACACTTTTGATAGAACGGGTAAGACAGATATCGGTCGATAGTTTCCAGGATCCGTTTTATTACCTGATTTATAAATAGGAGTTACTTTAGCTACTTTTAGGGAATCTGGAAATTGACCCGTAGTTAAACATTTATTAATGCATTTTGTTAAATTTTCAATTACTAGGTCCTTGACACATTTTATCATTTTTGTGGTAATGCCGTCTATACCAGCGCTAGTATTGGTGTCTAGATTATCGATAATTATTGATACTTCGTCTACAGTAGCAGGTTTTAAATCAGTGAGAAGATGTTCATCGCATTGGGGGTTGGCAAGTATAGTTTTTGGGGTTGAATGATACTCTTTTGGTATTTTACTAGCCAGTTCCGCACCTATATTAGTGAAAAACGTGTTGAAACATTCACATATTTGTTTTGTATCTGAGATCTGACCACTATAAGTGTTTAATTTTATAGGAGTTGATTGGTTTTTTGTTTTGTTATTAGCTAAGTTATTAATAAGTTGCCACATTTTTAAAGGATTTTTATCGCAGTACTTAAAAGAATTAAAATAGTACTGATTTTTGTTGTCTGTATATTTGCGTGTACGTTATTTCTCTGTTTCAAAAACTTCTGTTTCAATTCATCGTCTTCGTATGACTTCTTGAGGTTGTACCATATCATATTTCTTTTGTTAATCATGTCAAGTAAGTCTTTGTTGATCCAATCTTTCTTTGGTGGGTTTTGGAATTTTGTTTTGATTATCTTGCTTTGCGAGATGGCTTTTAATAAAGTAGCTTCAAGTATTGTATATTCAGTTTCCATGTCATCCACAGCCGAGTCTTTAAGCATTTGATATAAATTTTTGTAATTCACTGCTTCATATTGTATTCGTTTTACTGGTACCGGTTTAACTCGTTTCACTTCTAGGTATATTTGTCTGTGATCGGAGAAAGACGTCTCAATTAAGGCCATGTGAAATGTATTTTCTTTTAAAGACGTACTAACATGATCAAGTATTGTCGCAGATGTTTCAGTTTTACGGGTACAGTATTCCTTGTCAATTTTATTTAATATTCTTAAGTCATTCTCTTTTAGTACCATCTTATATTCTTTCGTGGAACTTTCTTTGCTAAGTAAGTTTAAATTAATGTCTCCAAAAACTATACATCTCTTCCTGTTTGACAGTTGGTTACTAAAAACATCAAGAAACTTTTTAACGTTTGATGACGGCTGTTTATATACAACTCCTATATCCAAAGAGAGGTTTTTCAAATGAATCCATAGATAATGATTATAATCTTCATAGTTTTCATCGATATATTCATGCTTTAAGTTGTTGTGTACATACAGTGAGACACCACCTCCTAACGATTTTGTTCTGTAGTTATGGTAATGATTATAGTTTGGTAAGTGAAGTCGCTTAGCATCATCTTCATTCTTGATCCAAGTTTCTGTGATAACTATAATATCCAAGGTTTTTTGAAAGGTTTCCACAACACATCTTAGTTCATCATGTTTGCCTTTTTTTACTAAACTCCGGGCGTTTGCATACAAAAAATTTATCGTCTTTGAGGTTGTTTTTATACTATTATAATTATGTGTTACTTGATAGGTTACTATTCTTTCATCCTGTTCTTCTAAAACATTTACTTGTTCTAGTTTTTTGACTCCTTTTTAATTATTTTTGGAACTCCCTTTATATACTTAATTGTCAAATCATTTTCCCCGCTATCTTGACGTCTTTTTAGTTCAAGTTTGAGATTCATGATGTGCTTCTGTTGCTGTGGAGTTTGGTCAGAATAGATTCGAATTCTATCGGATTTCAAGCTAGTTTGATTGCGTAGTAATGTTTTAGCTGTGTCTTCACAAGCAAAAAATACTTTTAAAGGACGCGTTTTCTTCCCATCATATTTTCCAAGTCGCAGGATTCTTTTTTCCTTTGGGCAGTCTGGATAAATAGTTGATATGATTGTACGAAATTCGTCACTATCAGCTTTTTGTCTGGCCATTGGATTGTCTAGGTGTTGTTCAGGAACTCCAACCACAATTATATTTCTACTTCTTTCTGCACGTTCTTGTAATTCTACCATCATATGTGACCGAAGAATGAGGCTGTGGTATCAGTGTAGGCTGTGATTTTAATTGAAGAATTTCATCTTGCAGCTTAGAAATCTTTTCTTCATTTGTAACTACAACACTTTTCAACGTAGTCACCTCCGATTTAAGATTGTTATTTTCTGCTATCAAACATTCAGTTGTTATTTTAATGTCATTCAATTGCTCTTTGATTGAAGACGTATTTTGACTGATGATACTTATGTTATCATTGTGTTGTTTATTGGTCTCCTTGAATATATCTAAGATTTCTTTCTTGAAAGCATTGAACTGATGTGCGAATTCGTTTTCAGGTTCTTTTCTCTTTCGCGTAGAAATATTGGTTTTGAACGTTTCCGAACTAATATCCAAAGTGATTTTAGACAGATCCGGTTGTGAACTACTCCCACTACCGGACGATACTAAGTTCGGGGACAACTTTTTCGGAGAGTGAGAGACACTCATTATTCCGGTTCAACTTATATCTTCGACAAGTGCTTAGTGTGTACGCACCTTTAGATTGCGCAAGTTGTTCGGATTTTGTCGATGCTCGCTGCGCCTCATTCACTCGGGTGGTACTAATAGCAGGTAAACTGAAGATCTTGCAGGTGAGATTGAACTTTAACGTAATATAAATAGCACTGGGATTCGCGTGTAAGCGTTTTTTAAATTTAACTTGTACTTGGACACGTCTGCTCACTGCGCCTGCGATGCGCGGAATTTCAGAGAAATAAGATAAAATAAACAAAAGGCAATAGAAAACATCAAACCTTCTATTCTTCTGGAAAGCTTATTAAATATTTCTCAGAAAGATTCTGTTAACTTATAGTTCTTAACGGATTATATGCTATAATACCCATAAAGTATACCCAACAACAGAGCGTTGTTTACGACTGGATATAACATAATTTGTAGTCTCCATAATTAGTTTCCGTTACAATATGGATGTAGTTTGCCAGCTTGTCGCACGATCGATCTAACGCGGTTGCTCTTCATTAATTTATGACTTATCCCAACTACTGGATAAATAATAGGCCTGAATCGATGGAATTATTCAATCACTAATCTTCTTAATGAAGTGACAGACGCTGGATGCCAGCAGTCTTATTGGAGAGATTGGGAATCTATCAACTTGGCATTTTTTTCTGTCCATTAAGAAGGCTTGTGTTAAGCAGTTGACGTTATATGGCTGATAGATAAATGGACACTAGAATCATTGACACATAAAAACAAAGAAAAAAACCATCTTTGGTGGATGTCCAACGCTGCACTTTTTAGTATGTGGTCTCCACTCGAGTACTTTTTGACCTCATCGAATATGCGCCCTAGTTGCTATCAATTGACAATCCACTGGACTATGTGATTAAGATTGGCTCTTTTTATGAAACTTCTGCAATATCTCAATATCATAAATTAATTACATTATTTTTAGGGTTTCGTACCTCAAACGGAAAAAACGGAACCCTTATAGGATCACTTTGTTGTCCGTCTGTCCGTATGTGTGTTTGTCAAGACTCTTTATCTCGGGAACGCGTTTAAATATCGAGTTGAAATTTAAACTGTATACGTATATCTATGATTTCTTGCAGTTGTGTTAAAGCAAAACTTCTCAGTTATCGTTTAAAAAAGTTAGCGCCGTTTGTCCTAAAAAAACGCATATTTCAACACTTACAAAAATCAAAACCTACTGGGTACTTCCCGTTGACATAGAACTATGAAATTTGGCGAGAAGCATTGTCTCAGAGTACACAATCATAGAATAAATCTGAAAACTGTACATTTTTATTTAATTAAAAAAAAATAGGGCCTCAAAATTCACAAAATATGGGTTCAAAATTCAAAGGAAGTAAATCGTATCATGTAAGGTATCATAAAAAAGAACTTCATTAGAACATGCTACAACAGGTTTTTAATCATTTTAACAATGTGTTATTTTCGATGTATGACGAGAAAAGTGAAAAAAAAAAAACTTTTTTGGCTATGGTTTAGGTATAGAGATTTTAACAACTTACTTCCCAATTTCGTGAAATTGGGAAGGATTTGTACTGAACCCTCGGTGTGCGAGACTCGCACTTGTCCGGTTTTTGAAACGTAATTCACTAAGCCAAGCCCTAATTAATATGATATATTGTTTGTCTAAACCGTATTATTAGGCTACAGTTATTTTAGGTTTCAGCGATTCGCTTTCAATAAATTGTGTTAGTACTTCTGTGAAATAAAGAAAACCAAACGTTCTGTATACTGGGTGTGAGTTTTGTCCTAAACATGACGCGCTCTTCGGCGAGCGCGTAAGCATGTAATTTGTATGAACTTGTTGTGTTTCAAAAACGCGCCGCTAGTGGCGCTGTACATTTCATACAAATTACATTCTTACGCGCTCGCCGAAGAGCGCGTCATGTCACGACAAAACTCACACTCAGCATACATACTGTAGTTATACAAATTCAACTGAAGTTAATAATTATTATTTTATAATTTGATTTTTAGCTACTGTTTGAGAAAAGGAATCATGAAAGTGTCTGGTTAATTGCGTGTACGCGTGATACAAAAACGTGGGGTCGTAAATGTCTAGCAGCGGACGTTCTAAGGCTGAAACTCAGCAACTAGGCCCATTATGAAGGCGCCATCGTAAATATAATATCAACGTAAACAACGTTCTGTTAATCGAATACTTAAAGTCAAAAAAGAAACAGAAATAGTCTAATTATACTCTATAAAATTTAACTTGATCTCTGCGACAGTAGAAGATTGACATTTTAAGAGTTGGGATAGTGGTGGAAAAAATCGATTTTCAAACAATGTTGTAATGAAATCGAATGAGTAGTTGAAGGTGAGAAATTGGATTTCATTTACTTACTATTATTTAAGATCAAGTATGTACACATGTAAATAATGTTATGATATTAATTATATACTCATAACAATGTAACGATAGTATTTATCGACGTTTTTCACTATTATCGATGCTAATGTAACATATAATTGGATTTAATTTAATTACACATGTAAAAAATGTTATGATATTAAAATATACAATAAAATAATTGATAAATCAAGTTTTATTTAAAATATCGTCAGTATAAACTATCGATATTTTAATTAAAACTCTGTGGTCACGATCATTCGTCGCCTATCACTAATCGGCATGTCTATAAAGTATGACATTGACAGGTACTGTCTGTACTATTAAGAAATTCAGTACTTCATAGGCGTAATTTTTCTGACAGTTGTCGCAGAGATCAAGTTAAAGTTTATAGAGTATAGCAATATAATTACGATGATTCTTTCATAATTGGGCCTACTTTATAACTTACGTGTAATTTGAAGTTGCAAATAATTGTATTTTAACAGTCACTTTTGGTGTGCAATAAACTTATATTGTACTGTATAATCATGCAAATGACCCCGTAAGGCGTAATACCACAATTCCATCAGCATTTCCTTAAACGCCTCACTGCCATCAGGATATCTTATAAGAACTTAACAACCAGTTACAAGCACATTAACGTTGGTTAAGGCCGTTTCGCCTATTAAGTATTTAAAAAGCGGCCGGCGATTGTTCGCGCCACTTCTCTTGTGTTTAGTTTTATTGTTTCGCTCGCTTGCTTCTCTATATTTGATGGGGTTTTGGGTTTTTGTTCGTTTTTGTGGCCAGATGGCAAAAATAGCAGAGTTTATTACGAGTACGTCTAACACATACACAGCTTACAACAAGTTTATTATATTTGCAATAGCTCTACGAGTAAGCACCAATGAATAGTCTATGCGACTTGTAGTTTTCTGTGAGATCAAATCAGAATTATAGACATGTGTATACAAATACAAAAGGTACGCTGCAAATTAAATTAATTTAAACACCTACAACACATACGAGTACTATGTAAAACATTAAGATTCTACAATGTGAGGTTGAATGTCAACTAAACAAAAAATGTCAAACTCAATGAATGTCGACGTATTTTTAGGGTTCCGAACCTCAAACGGAAAAAACGGAACCCTTATAGGATCACTTTGTTGTCCGTCTGTCTGTTTGTCCGTCTGTGTGTATGTCAAGACTCTATATCTCGGGAACACGTAAAGATATCGAGTAGAAATTTAAACTGTATACGTATATCTATGGTCTCTTGCAGTTGTGAAAAAGAAAAACTTCTCAGTCATCGTATAAAAAAGTTTATGTCGTAAAAAACCGCATATTTCGACACTCACAAAAATCAAAACCTACAGGGTACTTCCCGTTGACATAGAACTACGAAATTTGGCGAGAAGCATTGTCTCAGAGTACACATATAGGAATAAATCTGAAAACTGTACATTTTTATTTAAATCGCAAAAAAATAGGGCCTCAAATATCACAAAATATGGGTTCAAAATTCAAAGTGAATAAATCGTATTAAGTAAGGTATCATATAAAAGAACTTCATTAGCACATGCTAAAACAGGTTTTTAATTATTTTAACAACGTGTTTGTACGGAACCCTCGATGTGCGAGCCTGACTCGCACTTGTCCGATTTTTTAATTGACAAAACGGAAAACAATTAATATCATTGTAAAATCTGTGTACAAAGAAGGTAGTATACAAGTTGGTAGCAACAGTTTTATTTGTATCAGTTATACAATAATTTCTAGTAGGTCATTAAATTCAAAATTTCTTAACTAATCTAAAAAATTAAGTAGGAGTAGGTACTCAAGTCGCCGCGTGTATTTATTATGTATGAAGACGCGTTACTACAATAGGGAAGTTTCCTTTATCATAAAAACTAAAAATAATTATATACATTTAAGGACGTTAGAATTATATTAGACACAGTGAAAAAATTACTCGAATATCTTAATAAATGACGGAGTTATGGATGTCTAAACATGACCGCACGAAATCAAAAAACCTCGCGACGGATTTACGCGTGTGACGTCATTCGGCTTCAGAGCCGCGCCGTGAGTTAGGCGGGAGTAAGGAAAAAAGGAAATAAAGTGCTTCATTCTATGTCGGGTATTTTTCTAAGCCACGAATACGTTCTAGAATATCATTGTACTTATCTTTATGTTATGATCAACATTTACTATGGGACTAACCCCCCAATATAACGAATAAAAAGTCAGCATTCCCATGATTTTGTCCTGAGTAAATGAACTTTATTTCTAAATGGAACAAGACTTGACGTGTGTACCTACTGTTCTGCGGTTATTACATCTGTATGTATTGACTAGTAGTTTTCCAAATAGTAGACCTCACAAGTTTACATTTTGGTGAACATTTTCTGGTAATCAGTTTTCAAAAATGTACAACTTGCACAGGCAAATATATTCATAATTACAATATTCTGTCCTAAAATATCATTGTAAATTATGACCAACTTTTACTATAGAACTAATCCCCTGTATAGGGTTATCCAAAACTTCTCAGCCTAATATTTGTTCTTATAAAGTCATTGTAGGTAATAGGTTTTTCAGGACTTATTTTTTAGTTCCGAAAATGACAGATGTGAAAGTGACATCTGCCATTATATGGCATATTATTATAGAATTCATACTAGAGTGGCATGACAGATGTCATGCGAAATGTAGATCTCGTTGAGCTCTATCAATTTTGTGCCTAAAGTAATGGTATAGAAACGACAGTTACTGAGATAAATTACTTTAAAGAGCTGTCATCCGAAATATAGATATTGTTGAGTTCTATCACTTTTGTGAAGACAGCAATGGTCTAAAATCGTTAGTTACAGAAATAAACCGCATTTAAGTTTGACAGCTGTCACTTTGAGACCTGATATGTCATCCTAATATGGATTCTAGAATTTGACAGCCATCACTTTGTTCAGTCATTTTTAGGGTTTCGTAGTAAAACGAGGAACCCTTAAAACTTCGTTATATCCGTGTAACGAACGGACGCCGTTTACAGACCATATTAAAAACTTTCCCTGAAAATTATTTTGAGCACTGTGGAATCATAAATTTTAGAGCTATAAAGAAAAAATTGAAATTTTTAAACATTAGAGGTCATCGACCTCACATGTATATTTCATACAAATAAACAACAATAACACTTTATTAGACAACCACATAACATAAAAAAATTACAGGGACAAAACAATACAATTAATAGGATTCTAACTGGTGGCCTTATCGCTTTAAGCGAATTCTCCCAGGCAACCAAGAATTCATACTAAATTACGTTTTCCTAGTAATCAACCATCTTAAAAATTGGTTTTTATCATCATCATAATCATCGTCACGTCTACGGAAGCCTATCATACGCATGTCTTGACACGTACTTGACAACTTATTGGGACTAGAAAATAAAAGCCTTGAAAAAATTATCTAAAGTATTTTATTAGAACAAAATATATTACGCTTCACCAGTTCTAGCTAGCTAACCCTGTATAGGGGATCAGTCCCAAACTCTGACACCAGGGCTAGCCACCCGGCCTATACAAACTTACTTACTTAGTCCCATAATATACAATAATATCTTAGTAAAGAACCTTACCATTTTTATGATTAAGAATATATTTACCTGTGAAAGTTGTGCATTTTTGAGAACTTATTACGAGAAAATGTATACTTGCGAGGTCTACTGTTTGGAGAGCTACTAGTTAATAGTTACAGATGTAAAAACTGCAGAACACTAGACACATACACCAAGTCTTGTTCCATTTAGATATAAAGTTCATTTACTCATGACAAAATTATGGGAATGCTGACTTTTTATTCGTTATATTGGGAGGTTAGTCCCATAGTAAATGTTGATCATAACATAAAGATAAGTACAATGATATTGTAGAACGTATTCGTGGCTTAGAAAAATACCCGACATAGAATGAAGCACTTTATTTCCTTTTTTCCTTACTCCCGCCTAACCCACGGCGCGGCTCTGAAGCCGAATGACGTCACACGCGTAAATCCGTCGCGAGAATTTTTGATTTCGTGCGGTCATGTTTAAAAATTCATAACTCCGTCATTTTTGAAGATAATTGAAAAATAAAAACACCATAATTTTTTGCAGACTTAGTGTAATTTAATAAAAATAAAACTAGAAAACGGGAAACTTCCCTATTGAGTCCGATTTGGATAGTTCTTTTTTAAACGTTTTTATTTAATTTCACTTGCCAGTTTTTCGGGTCAAATTTAGTAATTAAAATTCTACCCCCTTTCCGTGGACAGGTTGACATGATATTTGATACACAGCTTAGTTTTGATGTCAATACGATTTTTAGTATTCAGTATTGATGTAAATACAAAATGGCCACCGCCACAACATGGCAGATTACATTTACACAACCCTCTCAATATGGGTATCAAATGAAAAGTCGTGGTGGTCTAGTGGTAGTGACACCCGCCTTACGATCGTGAGGTCGTGGATTCAAATCCCGGTCATGTACCAATGAATTCTTTGGAATTTATGTACGGAATTTAACACCGCTGGCTTTTCGGTGAAGGAAAACATCGTGAAGCAACCTGCATATGTCAGTAGAAGAAATTCGATGGGGTACCAACCCGCACTGGGCCAGCGTTGTGGATATGGCTCAACCACTTTTCGTGGGTAGGCCTACGTCCTGCAGTAGACTATTAAAACGGCTGATAAAGTACGATACAGTACACTAAGCTTGTAAAAGAAATGCAAAACACTAAAAACATTTCAGTTGTCCATAAAATCCGAAAGAATGTTTCTTTAAAATCCATTTGCACACAATTTTCATTCAAGATTGCTCGCAAGCTGCTTTCCATTGAGAATTCAGAAAAAGTTTCATAAAACGTGGTTTGCTATGAAACATTGTAGAAATATTTTGTAGAATTTTCTCAACCTTTTTCTAGTTTAAATCTATGCTTCGCTGTTAATTTATCGTTTCTTTTATGTGCAACGATGCGTAATTTAATATTGGAGGAGCAATATTTTTGCAAACGCTTGCAATCATCTTGCAATGTTTGCAATTGCTGAGGCTTGGTATTCGTAGTGGTTGATTTTAAAATGAGTACTACATTGTTAATATAGACTATAACATTTTCGTAACTCTGTTTGGGACCCGATTTTTATTTTACGCTAGGTTAATTAACTCACGCTTTGTTTTATTAGATTACTACTACTATAGTTTCGACCGCATAGACGATCTATGCGAGACGAGCCCGCGTGCTAGTACCTACTCCAATCTTGAAAAAGATTGCCAATGCGGTCGAAGCTATAGTAGTAGTAGGGTAAAACTATACAATACGCCCCACTTTTTTTTAAACATCGATAAAACCTTAATAATAAAGCATTTGCTAAATTTTGTGGCGTTAAATTAAAAAGCAATAATTTATGAATGGTTTGACATAATTATTTGGCGTTTTTAAACGATCATTTAAATACTATAATGGTATTTTAAAAACCTTAAGTGGGGCGTTTTGTATTGACATTGCTTGACAAGATGCCTTACTTGTATTACAAAATGCCCCAGTGTAAAAAAACAAACAAATCATGAATATTTTAATGTTTAATTGTTTTTTATATATTTTTATATTATAGTTTAGCTAAATATCTACTTTATAATTTATTATTAATCTCTTATAATTATATGATGATTAATATTTCAGAAGTTAGTTTAATAGAGATCAACTTTCAAATCACACATTTTTAACTTATCTTATTATAATTCAACTCTATTTCTTCTTTCTAGTTTTTTCTCTACTAGCCTTTTTTCCATGAATAAACAGCTATTACATAGCGGTGTTTTACATTCTACAGAAATCATGCCGCCAAAGAGAGCACGAAGAGCACTTTATCCTCTCTTGATTAAAATATTTTTCCATGCATTCTACACATCTATTCTCTTCGTCCTCTGCGGATATCTTTTCATCAGAACTTTATTGCTTCATTTCTTCTTTACAGTAGTAAAGAACAATCTACCCGATGATAAATATAGGTATTAAATTGTAGGTTTTTGTTTTTTAGTTCTTTAATTTTCTAGCTTTTTACTTTTCATGTCTTTTAAAACTTTTTATTTTTCTTTGGAAGATTTACTTATTTCCGATGGTTTTTTTGATTTTTTTTATTAGCTTTCGTTTTGTTAATATATTCTGGGGATGTCAGAATCACCACACTTAGTTTTTTTTTTAAATTAATTGCGGGAAGTTTGTCAAAGTTTTGGCCAAAATTTTTGATGGTGTCTGTTCAAGGGTCTTAGAATGCGCATATTTTTTGAGGTGTTGCTTGTGATGGCGGTTCTCGAAGAGCCAATAGTTGTTCTGATGATTTTCCTAAAATATCTATCAATGATATCACAATAGCAATCACATGATGATGCTATAAATTATTTTTTAACGTGTCTACAGGTCTGACTAAATGGGAGTTCCTATTTTGTTCATATGCTATGAGTCTGATAGCTCCCACAATTTGTTTATCCGGAAAAAGTAAGAACTACGTACTATTTTTAGTGACTAAAATTGAGGCGTATTACCCCTTGATAACTGGGGCATCTTGCAAACATCAAATTACAAAATGCCCCACCTCAAAAGCCGGTGTCATCAAACGTTAATAATTGTAAATAAAATTTTGGAAAATTTGTATGGTACGCACCACACTATGGTTCAAGGACTAATTTACATATTTTATCACTATTTCAAAAATAAATGCAAACATCACGTGCTCGCGTCAGAAAAGTTGAAAAAGTACTGGCGGCCATGCATGTGTGCCTTTTCGTGTCGTCTATCTCCATCTGTGCGAGTGTGAGAGCGGTGGGGCGTATTGTATAGTTTTACCCTAATCTTTTATTTTTATTTCAAATAGATTTGCGTTTGACTACACACTGCCTGATGTTAAAATCTAATAAATTAAAAATAAAAATAAAGTTAATAAATCTACTAAAATAAAGTGTGAAAAATACCTGTGCTTTACTCGTACTATATCATACTACTATATTAATGCGGGACTTATCGCGCAATAAAACATGAGATATATTAATTAAATACCTCTTTTTCTTTTTCTCCCGACGTTTCGACCAAGTTGCATTGGTCGTGGTCACGGGCAGACTAAATGCGACGCCATATCACTCAAATAGAAATTGTCACCACGACACACCACACTAACAGTATTTGTAAAGGTCTGCCTACAACATGCAGTTTACATTTGTCGACTACAGGATTCCACGACACTGATAGTTTGAAACCATCCTCTCGGATGAAATTATGGTGCTTTTTAATTTCTACAGCCTCACGAACTATTCTTGATAAATAATGTCGATCAGTGGAGAGTACTTTCGGGTCGTAGGGCTCAATCCAATGACTAGTTCCTCCGTCAAATCGCGAAAGTTTGAAAATAACACTCTTACTATAACTTAAATGTGCAAAAATGTCGCTAGTTTCCATAATAACTTTTAAATTAAAACATTTTTTGTAGGTTTTGGAGCGTAAGACTGGTATATTGACTCCAATACAGTAAATTGGTAAAAATATAACTAATTTCTAGCTACGTCGTAATACCTAAACTTCAAGACACGTACACTTCATCACTGTACGTATCATTTGAGTCGGATTCGCGCTAACGAAGTCTGGAGTAGTCTAGACGGGGGGCTGCCTATACCTATACCTTAGACTATAGACTCAACACCACAGTTTTACTGCCTCCCTTCGCCATAGGAATTAGGGCAGGACCACACTATGTATTTCAACCATATTCATGATCATTATTAAGTGAGGATTATTTTGGATACAAGATGTTGTTTTGTTAAACAATTGTCTCCTTTATTTTTATTTTTCTCTCCTATTTCTAATGGTTATAATCATGTTTCAAAAATTTGCATTAGATTTTGGTCTACATTGCGGACATCCTAAAATTGTTGTCTCCGTTTCACAACATAATGGCCTTATTTTCAGCCCAAATCTGTGACATGTAATGAAATGAATATTTACTTTTAATGCGTTTATTAAAAAATATTTTCAAAGATTGGGAAAATAATCCTTTTAAACCACAAACAGAATAACTACAAAATATGGCTTGTTTTGTGAAAAATCCTTCGAAAATTATTGCACTTACGATACGGTTACACCTTTACCTTCGGCGGCGCAGCGAACGCTTAATATTTTAACAGTTTCAATGCAGAACAATGCTGACGCAATTTTAGAGAAAAAGAGCTAGAAATTCTGCGAAAAACTCCAGTGGAAATGACGGCAGTTGAGCGTTTCTGAAAGAAAAATGTTTATTTTATGTCCTGAGAGAACGTGCGAACTTTCCGAGGAAATATGAGAAAATAATATGCTATGTAGGGCTTCGAGAGTAGTTGTTGAATAACCTAATTTACTTTGCAATGTTGCGTAACTTTGCGACGTTTTGAATTTAATATGGTTTTATTGTTGATGCGTGCATTGGGTCTAATACAGTTTTTAAATAATTCTGTTTATCACGACACTAAAAGACTTTTATAAGTTGTAAGTTTCTCGTTTGTATGCGTTTGTTTCTAAATCTGTATTTTTTTGAGTCTGGAAAACAAAATAAGATACTCGCTTATAGTGGCTGGGAGTTTTTTTATTTTTAGGTATATATTAGTAACTGTGTGTCCTCAAATATTTAATAATTCGTATGTGGCACCATTCCGTTCAATATACTTATATGTATCTGCTGATACACTGATACAGACTTTAAACTTAAAACGTATTATGATTATTATATATTTAAGGCTATGCATAATTTGTCACTTCACAAAATACCGTTCCGCGTCCGATCCATTTTTTACTGAATATTAAAAGTAAACTCAACTAAGCATCGCAAAACTACAATGTTTGTAGCAGCACTCTTAATAGCATACAGACTGACAATAAATGAAGTGCGTGAAATAAAAGTAAAAAAAAATATGCACCAACTTTCCTTCTTTAATTCAGTGTAAGTATCTCCATCTCAAACACCTCACTCATTTTCTATAGTTTTGAGAAATGTGCTAATTTATTCCGCTAGCAATTTACTTAGAATTTAACGATCAATCCTATTCCATATTATAGTGAAATTTGAACAAGAGTCTCTATTACTTGGCTATCTGCAGCTAAGTGGAGTAATTGTAAACTAGAGCGAGCCAGCTCCGTCGGTTAAACCTTGTTTACGAGTAAACGATCAATACCTCCGCAACAACAGCCAAGCAATTAAGTGTAGAGTTCAGTTTTTAGCTAGAGATCCTCAAGGAGCTACAGATTTTAGCGTGTTTTTAGTAAATTTAACCTAAATACATGCTTATCAAAAATTATTATCAGCATTGTACAGTAAATCTTCGAAGCATGTTTTTTTATATAGCGCTTTACATATAGGTAAAGTATAATTATGTGTAGCTGTGTCAGAAGCCTCAAGGTGGCTTAAATATTTTTATACCAGGACTAGTCACTTGGTTTATACGGACTTACTTAGTGAGTAGCTGAATAAACTGATACAAGTGCCACATTTATACATGCAGTTACATTTTCAGCAAAAATAATTACATGTGTAACGTGATAAATAGATTTTTAAATATGTTGTATAATATAATCCCTATAATATGTATCACCTCACATTATGAAAAACCGACGTTGTGTACTCTCGTCAAAACGGTTGAATGAGGTACCTAATAATAAAAACTGGGCTCAGAACTACTTTAACAGATATTATATAATATTATTATTACTATATATGTGCAAAGGATGGCCATCGCCATACAGCGGGGCAATGCGGCCAGCATTTTGGGCTCCTTTGCACCAGGTATGATCGCATGAGTTTAGTTTTTAATTTTAAGTTTGACTAAATATAGTATATTAATAATATTATTATACTATATTTAGTCAAACTTAAATTAGCATTAAATTTATTTCTCAACATAGATACAATATAATATATAAAATTATTGTATCTATGTTGAGAATTAAATTGAATGCAAGCAAATTAAATCTATACATGTAAATATATATATATATATATATATATATATATATATATATAGAGCTGGCGCGTACTTCCCTCAAAGCCTGAGCCTTGCGATTCAGCGAGGTAACGCGGCCAGTGTTCTGGGGACCTTCCCACAAGCTGCTGTTCTGGACGGCGTGTTTGTTTTTTAAATATTATTATGTATTTTTATGTTTTTCTATATATCTTATTTCTTTATAATAATATTGTACATATTATTATTATATTTATCTAATAAAATATACAATCAGATTCAGTAAATAGCTCTAACTTATAACAACTTCCTGAATCGAGGGTTGAAAATAATCAAACAAACATTTCAGTAGGCATTCGTTCCCTTCGTATATATTGCGTTGTTTATTACCCACATCCTGTGACGTCAATACCCTTAGAAGCGCTCTTGGCTCCAACAAACCCGGCAAGTAATTATTCCATCCACACCAGTCAAAACACAACAAAACAAGTAAACGTTTGCGAAGCTCTTTACAATCAAACAAAGTTCTCAACTCTGGTAATTACTGTGTGAAAGGTCTATTCCAAACAACTGCAGACCTGTTACAAAAGTTCCGGACATGTTACGTGGAGAATGGCCGATGAGTTATCTCTAGCTACATCATTATCATTGATTTTATACACCTCATCATCATCAAAGCCTCTTTTATCACACTACTGAGAATTAGCTTTGCTTGCGGTGGTGCTCATAGCGTAGTTTGTCTAGGTGTCAGCGATCACTGAAGTTCAGCTACGGTTGGCTCGGTCAGTCTTCGGATGGGTGACCGCAGGTGACATACTCGTAATATGCGGTACGGTACGGTACCAGCCTTTTTAATAGTCCACTGCAGGACGTAGGCCTACCCACGAAGGGTGATTGGGCCATATCCACCACGCTGGCTCAGTGCGGGTTGGCGGATTCAGATACGCCATCGAATTTCTTCTAAGGACGTATGCAGGTTGCCTCACGATGTTTTCCTTCACCGAAAAGCCAGTGATGTGAAATTCCGTACATAAATTCCAAAGAACTCGTTGGTACGGGTCCGGGGATACGAACCCATGACCTCACGATTGTAAGGCGGGTGTCACTACCTCTTGACCGCCACGGCTATTATACTATGCAATTTAGCTTAATTGAGGGATCCGGTTTTTTTAAGCATGTAGCCATGTCAAAGGCCTTCAGGTGGCCTAAAAACTCTGACCCAGGGCTAGCCGTCCGACCTTTATATTTAATTACTTATTTACTTGATGTGTATCTCCCTCGTCTGTTACACATTATACCCACTAGAGCTCATCATCATATTATGTTTAACCTTATCTCACTTATTTAGGTGGAATCGGTACAGTACGTACAATTCTTCGATTTACAAAAATAACACAAATATCTTTATTGGGTCTTAAAATTACAATTAACACGATTCTCAGCATTTAACAAATGTAGGTTTATCTCTAACACTCGTATATTGTATGAATTAGTTCTCAGTAAACTTGAAGTAAAATAGTACCTATTATTCCCAGACCTCCCAAATACACACGAAAATCATAAAAAAACAGTCAAGCCTCAAGTTTTCAAGGAGTTCGATATCAAAGACTATGACGAGATTTTTATATAATTTGATTATAAAGCTCCTCCTTTACAATTATCTTGAAAATAAATTGACTGAAGTTCATCAGCTTACTAAAATTGGTCCATTTATTAAAAAAGTATTCGTAACGTACACACAAAACAATCCTGCCGAATTAAGAACTTCCTCTTGAAAATCATTTGAAAATCCTAAAAAACAATATTCCTAGTTGAATTCCGAAATATTCCTACCGAGTTCATGAACATAAATGTCTGAAATAGCGATGCATCCGACTCTCCATTTACTAGCTCTAGAATGGGAGCTCTACGTCTCTACATTTCGTTTTTCCTTGCTAGAGAGTAAAATATTTGCGGCGCATTACTCAGCTGTCGACGTAGTGTCTGTTTCTGAAACATTTTGTTTCAGAGAAAGCTCGGATCTGCTTTGATAGAGTACTTGCTGAACTGTTGATTACTTTTTAAGATACTTTTCGTTTCGTGATGAAATGGCGGTTAATGTCAGTGGAATGGAACTAATAATCTTGGTGTAAATTTTGTTCCAATTATTATTTATTCATCGTAAAAAAGTATATTTTTTCTTAAATAATTGCTGTGGGAAGAAATGGTAGGTTATTAATTTCTATTTGGGTGTACACAACTGAAAATGTTCACTCTCTTACAGCTCGGTACAACTTTTCTTAATAAAAAAATCCACTGTCCCATATAAAAAATATGTTACTCGGGATTGACAATAAGTTTGAGATAGCTGATTTATTTTCATTAATTCCGAATAAAAGAATAAAAATGTTCAAAATGATGAAACAACTTTCAGATTGTTTGAAAGCTGATGAAATCAATGCGAATTTTTGATGATTCAATAGTACCTATATAAAATTAGGACAAGAACATATAAAAAAAAATTTGTTCTTTGGCTCAAGGTTTACACAATTTTCTTCCAAAAATTCTCCCATAAACGTTATTTTCAGCAAGCATTCGTACCTAATCCCGTTTCCAGTTTGACGGTATTCTCCCCCACTTTCTTCGAGTATCTCCGTAGACTCGTGTAGAATTAGGAAAGCAAAATCCTCTCGAGCCGCTAAACCAATTGAAATTCACATACATAAGACTGTTTTCTTCAACGATGCAATATTAATCATATTAAGTTTTATTAACTTAGATTATAATTATAAATTGATTGGCGACTCATAAACGCAGTTAAATAATTGTGGCTCTACAAAATAGAAACATAAATTAATTGAACATTATAACTGTTCTATAAACTACTCGTGGTTGAGTAAAAAGCACAATAAATATACAAATAAATGCTTTTTTCCCTATATACAACTAAGCACCACAATCCAATATTATCAGAGTGTTAGGGAGAGAAAAAATTAAACCGCACTAAGTAATCCGTACTAAGATATTTTTAAAACATACATTATTCGTTTATATAAGCGTCTAAAATAAAAATATCTATTACAAGAAAAAATAGTAATAATATGTACTTCAGTTTTCAAAATCGAAAATCTCCCAGTTAACATAATACTAAAGAGAAATCCGTATTTTAATCCCTTTTCAGTTTGGCGGTATTCTCCGTACTTTCTACGAGTGTCTCCGCAGACGCGTGTAGGATCAGGCGAGGCAGATCCTCTCAACTCGCTAAGCCCCCGCCTTGCCTATCGGAATCCTATTTAAATGTACATAAATTATGGTCGCTGCAAGGAGTGAATGGTGTTCAATAAGCATTGAATGTATTGACGACGTGCTGTCAATGTTGTTAAGTTATTGACGCTTAAAGTAGTATTATTGCGCTTATTGTCTTATCGATAAACGTAAAATTAACTATGAGAAAAATATTTGAAATAATTATGCCATAGTAGAATAGATTAAAGCCTTAATTTATTAATTAATATAATAGGAACCCCGATGTTTAAATCATGGATAACGCTGCACCAGAGTGCGAACCGAAAACGACTGATATATTTTATACATTGTCAAAAAAACTATTCTGAAGTACATGGTGATTGAAATATAATGTTATAGTAATAAACTAATATGCTACTGTGATTTACGATTCAAAATGGGTGCTTAAGGCAATTGTGAGGCGCCAACTTGACTCATCGACTCTTAACTTTGGCTCTTACATAGAGTCAAAAGCCCAATTAGCCTCCAAAAATCTTGGTGTTCTCTCTAAAGTGAGACGGTATTTCACACCTGAGCAACTACTTAGCCTTTATAAAGCACAAGTCAGGTCTTGCATGGAATACTGATCTCACCTTTGGGATGGCTCTGCCAAATATCTACTGGAGGCTCTGGAGTCGATTGAGCGGCGACTTGACTAAGTCGCAGCTGCAAAGTCTTGAGCATCGACGTAAGGTCATTTAATATTTGTCGGCCATTTATCGGATTCACTTCGAAGAGTGCGCTCAGGAGTTGCACAATCTGGTCCCCTCTGCCCCTTTCTTCTATCGTACGGCTAGACAGACGCGACCAAGGCGCCACCTTTTTATGGTGGACATTCCGCGCGTTAGAACCAAGCGTTTTGAATCCTCATTCCTCATAAGAACAGCTAGAATGTGGAACGCTTGCCTGGGTCTGTCTTCCAGCTAAAGTACAACGTGGGTATCTTCAAATCCCGAGTAAATAGGTATCTTCCAGGTAAGCGTGCTACACCCTAGACCGCATATCTGCTCAACATAAGGCAGTATGTAGTCAAATGCAAACCTATAAGGAATAAAAAAATATCGACCTCTAAATATTATCTGATTTGAGTTTTTTTTTTATGTAATCAGCACTTAAATCGCTTGGATCATACGTCTTAGTTTTTACAGTATTTTTTAATTACCTTAAAGTTATAAGCCTCTAAAATGTCATATTTTTACGCAATAATTTGGCTGAAAAGTATACATAAACTACAAACGTTTCTGAAAAAAATAAGATGTCCGAGCGTGCAATATTTTTTACTCAAGCGATTGACACCAGAAATATACACACTATAACATATCATATTACAATTTAAGGGGTAAAAAGTTTTCTCCCGGAACTTAAATTTTATCAAAAATGTCCCGATTTTTTTTCGATGTTCTACAGAAAACGCGAAAACACTGGTCGGTTCACGATTCTCTTAATTATTCCTGGTAGATGATAATATATACAAAGCTAAAAAAGATAATCAAGTTTCGACATAGAGTATACAACAGGTGACTTGTTTCGTGATTTTAGACTTGAACTTACTGTTAAAGTTAAACATAAATCGCTAATAATATATCTTTTACTTAAATATATCCCTCTAAAGCAAGGAAAATCTTAACAAATATATTTATTACTAAATGAATCACTTAAATTTACTTGAAATTAGAATTCAAGTAGGTAAAACCTTTTATGTGGAACTACGAGGTATATCACTTATAATATGTTTAGTTAAATTCTTTTAATATGAAATCCTAATAAAACATTTCTAGAGCTCGTGTTGGTTTCCAATTCCTTCCTAGCTAAGATTAATTCGGCGCCTGGCCTACTTCCGAGACGCGACATCCAGGTACTAGTAGGATTACTTGCCTGGCCTGAGAAATGTATGTATTCTGCATAAAAAAATACTATTTGTTCTAGTAGTTTTTCAAAGTAAGATCTCGCGACACATCTTTTTAACTAAATCGTCATAAGCCTATAATGGCTTATATTTCGAGTCGCTCTCCACCGATTTGGTTCATTTTTTTAGGGTTCCGTACCTCAAAAGAAAAAAACGGATAACTTATAGGATCATATTGTTGTCCGTCTGTCCGTCTGTGTGTATAGACTATTTATCTCGGTAACGCGTAAAGATATCGAGTTGAAATTTAAACTGTATACGTATATCTATGATCACTTACAGTTGCGTAAAAGAAAAACTTCTCAGCTATCGTAGAAAAAAGTAAGAGCCGTTTTTGTCGTAAAAAACCGCATATTTCGACACTCACAAAAATTAAAACCTACAGGGTACTTCCCGTTGACATAGAACTAAATTTGGCGAGAAGCATTGTCTCAGAGTACACATATAGGAATAAAAGTTCAAGCTTCAAAATTTACAAAATATGGGTTCAAAATTCAAAATGAATAAATCGTATCATGTAAGGAATCATATAAAAGAACTTCATTAGCACATGCTAAAACAGGTTTTTAATTATTTCAACAATGTGTTTGTACGGAACTCTCGATGTGCGAACCTGACTCGCACTTGTCCGGTTTTTTTTTATATTAGTCTTAATTTAACAATATTATAAACATAGTTATATGGAAAATAAATTTCGATTATGTGTCACCGGTATTGTGATTATTTTGCGTATTCGCAAAGGCCTAAGATCTCCCCAAGAGCTTGCCATTCACCCCGACTTTGAGTCATCCTTCTTCACGTAACACCTGCCCTTTTCCGGATATCTTCTTCCCATCTGATACGTTGCCTTCCTTTCTTTCTCTTATTTTGTCTTGGACGCCATTTTGTTACGTGTTTAGCCCAGTTTTCTTTCTTATCTCTGATCATATGGCCTGCCCACCTCCACTTTAATTTCTTTATGCAGATATTAAATTGAAAGATAAAGTAAAACTAAAAACATTAAGATGTCAGACTAAAATCAATGTTTTGGTTCATCATCCATCTTCATCCATCCATCAGCCAAAGGACGTCCACTGCTGGACATAGGCCTCCCCTATGGATCTCCAATAATTTGGACCGATTTGGTTCATACCTACTCGTAAATCTTCTTAGGATTTAGATAACAAACAATATTATTAAAATCGGCTGATAAACAGTGCGCAGGCAAATTTCCTTCTTTTTAAGGGAAATACATTTCATTTGCATTACAATGGATGCAGGCCGCTACCATCCGGTTTAAGTTATTGGAAATCCTTGGTGGAGGCCTATGTACAGCAGCAGAAGTATGACGATTTCAAGTTGATTTTAGGTTTATAATTCCGAAAACAGTAGATTAATTATTTATTTTACGACCTAATAATATTTTCTTTGTAGATTATTTAATAGAGAAATTTAGATTATTCTTTCTTCTTTACTTCCGCTATCTTACTTTAAGAAAAACGCATTCTTAAATCAAGAAACACATGTTGTTTGCTACAAGATATTCAATGTCTTTTAATACCAATACCCAATAAAACATTTGTAAAGCCCTCCTTGAAATCTAATTCCACCGTCCGTTTTCCAGCAATGCGGCATCCAGATACCTACTATCGCAGGATTACCTGGTACATGCGATTTATGTACGTTGTAGAAGGAAAAACGCTACATTGAAACTTTTTGTTTTACTCTTATCTTTGAGAAATCAGCTTCTTTATTTTTTTAATAGATGAACTCTTTTATTCATGATCACACCAGATATTACGTAGCGATCATGGAGTAGTTTGACTAGATGTTTGTTAAAGATCGCCAAAGTTACGCAACGTTCGACACGGTCAGTCTTTGGATGGGTGACCAGGGCTGATATTTAGAGTGCTACTGTGGCTCGGATGACACCAGTACTAGTGGATTTAACCATTTAATCATATCAGAGACCTCAAGCCACTTTAACACCTGTAGCTACACTACATTAAAAAATACAAAAATAAAACCGCGCCATTATTGCTATTGTATCTTCTAGGAAACTTTTGCTAACCAAATGCTTCATTTGTCATAAGCAAGTATTATCAGCAACTGTAGCATTTTATGGAACATACTTAAGGACTATAAGGCTCTACATTTCTCCCTTGGCTCGATTTGAATTGACAAAAAAACATAAATACATAATATTCCCTGACTCCAAACGTCCAAACACATTTCTCGCAATGTCATGAGCATAAAAGCCTTTAAATTTAGAAGTAATTTTCTCAAAGAATAAAAAGTGACGCCAAAATTCGCGCCTGTATTTTATAGCGCTTCAATTTCACCTTCCATTCGATGAAAAGCAAATAATCAAATTCCAATTTATCCAGGTGCGTCTACTGACGCCTAAGTGCTTACTGAATCAGAAAAGTTGGCAAAAACTCATGACGTTAAAAAGACATTAGTTCCAGCTCTAATAGCCAAGATTAATCTTACCTGGAGGGCTATTCTGGCTTGTTCGATATTTATGTGGCTGTTATAATATATGAAATACACAGACAAGGTTAAGGTTTTTGAAACCAGACAGTAAATTCAATACTTATTAACAAGCCAGCAAAATAGTTACTCTGACATTGTATTAGCTTCGGTTATTTAGGAAGGATAAATAGAGAGATTATAATCTGTAATTGTAATCTTTAATGTATTTTGTCGGACATTCACAAGTATGTATAATTGTATCTATGTTAAGAAATAAATAAAATGAAAAATGAGAGAAAATAGAGATTCAGGAGACATTAAATACAGTTTGATAATTATTTTTTTAGTATGAGAAGTAGATTACTTATACTTTTAGTATAGTCTTAAAAAATCACTTCATTAAAACTCGCGTGAGAAAACATTGTACTAAATAAAACACCGGTTTTCACTCACGTATGATATACGGCCGGGCCCCGGGCGCACGCGGGTGCGCGTGCGCCAGTCGACGGGAGCGCGCGTTTTCCCTGATGAAGGAGTACTAATTTACTCCGAAACCTTTCGGGTTCCCAGCGGCCCGGCCGTATATCATACGTGAGTGAAAACCGGTGTTTTATTTAGTATAGTCTTAAAAAAGGCAGTGAACTCAAAAAATGACAGATGACAGAAATGAATGGAGAAAAGGGAGATGCTCTACCAAACCCAAATTGGTGCCGAAATACACTAAAATTGGGTTTCAAATACAGGTTTGAAGTGTGTCTTGTTTAGAGGTAATTTTCATTTTAGTTACTTTCAGAGAGATGCCTTCAAGAGGCCTAAAGACATGAGAAGAGAAAAACTTTTGCTACAACAAAAATGTGCTCACTTACTACTTTTGTAATAAAATTAAAAAAAAAATAACGCAAATCTCGATCGTTCCATAATAGTTGGCCTAGTTCTAATGTGAATGGGGATCTGAGATACGGATGCTCACTTCTACAGCAGGTAAAATTATTGCTTTCGTAGAGATTAAGTTATATCTCGTTTCATGCAAAGAAAGATAAGTTGATATGTAGGTCATTTTCTTTTTATTATTAGAAGCTTTTATTTGAAACTTTTTACTTGCAATGGATGTATGTAAGGTGGAATCTTGCGACCAACTTCCCGGTTTCCGATTGAGCTGAAATTTTGCACGCATATTACCTATATTGCGTGACAATGCAATGATATGGTACCATGGAGCTGATCTGATGATGGAGTCAGAAGGTGGCCATAGGAACTCCTGTACTAAACAAGATAGACCCGTCGTGTTTGGGCTCGTGTTACTTGTCTCAGGTAGTACTCTGCTGTTACACGATATCCAGGATGTCAAATACAAGCATATTTAAAAAGTTGTATTTTTATTAACTTATTTTTGATATGATTTTCAAGATCTTAATATTAAAACTTATTTAGCAATATCAATATTGCTATTGTCATCAAATCAGATGTAAAATATCCACTGCTAGATACAGCAGTGGATATAAGCATTCAATACATTCTGTTAAAAATCACGCGAACATATTAGAACAAAAATTACCTTTAGGTAGCATCTCTATTGAATTGTGACATATTCTGGTATACAAAACTGGTTGGATTGGTACTTTACTCATTAAGAGTAATAGAATATGCCAACCTACCCTTTGATAAATAGTAATCTAATGTACATGTAAACATAAACCGGTCGGGTTCCCGGCGCGGGCGGCTCGACCGCTTTTAGTTAGTTCCTGAGTTACAACTGAAGATTTAATATGCATAAAACAAAACATGTGTAGATTGTGTACGTGTTCAATAACTGACTACATCATATTACAGCTATCTGATATAACATATTTCAACGCGCGCAAACATTAAGTTGAAAGTAATTTAATATTTTAGAGTGGGATCAGTGCTTTAATAAGAAACAACAAATATGAGCTACCTCGGAACTAGATTTAGTCCACGTCTTGTTTGAGGAGCAACCCACGATCTCGAATTAAATGTCAATAGAGCACAAAATACTAAAGCACAGATGGATCGATGCTTTTTGTACTGCAGACTATTAATAACCACAATACGTAAAAATGTTTTCAAAAATACATAATTTGAATAGCATGAATAGATGTATAAGATGTATTGTATCATCGACGTGGTGTTTTTTAATATTATTATTGATTTGACAAAATTTAGTCAGCCGATTTCGATAATATTTAAATGGGACCACCTCTAAAGTATGGTCTATGAAACAAAAAAAAGAATAATCTAAAAAAAAACAATTTATTGGCAGAGTAACAAAATATACAGCCGAATTAAGAACCTCTTTTTTGAAGTCGGTTAAATAGCCGTTTTATCTCTTCATACAAACCAACGTTTATACGTATAATTATGAACTGTACTGTATGATTATTTGCAATGACATGTAACAATTATCTGATATGAATAAAAAGTATTTGAGTATGGCGTATCGAGTACTGCGGGCTTCTGCCGGAAAGTCTCAGACATTGTCATTTGCGCAGTACAATGAGAGAATGAGAGAGATCCTTGACAGTTTCGGGAAAAAGATGTCTGAGTTTAGGGCGTGGACTTGGCCACGCTTCGTATACAAATGTATTTTATATCTACGGCATAAAAGATACATTGAGTATATGGCAGCTGACGTTGAGTTTTGCATTTTAGATCCAACATATGATAACAAACTTACATTACTCATCACAAAAACCTCGGCTTCGACAAAATATTTCAGATGGAATAAAATATAGGGACTTTGTTATCTTCGTTAAATAGAAATGTATTCAAACAAAACCAAAACCTTTTTCCTCATTTTGGCTCTAGTGGTTTTATTCAAACTTTTTAATACTTTTATGTCAATCACAAAGTTTCCCAAACTTTGCCTCTGTTTCCTTATATTCCTGACGCCTGCCACCAGGCAAACGACAATACAGCTTGGTTCACGCATGTGTTGGTATTTAGGTCAGGTATTCAACCATACACTGCAAGACAAAAAGAGTTTAGACAATGCTCGGGTTTACTTTACGTACGTTGGCAAAATAAGCTTTGAGTTTAAAGTTGACGTTGGAAATGTGGCACTCACAATTGAAATACATTGGACATTTACAATATTCGTTAATTAACTGATTTTACTGATATATAACTAAAGGTATAGCGATCTACATTATATTGGTTTGTTCCTCTTTCACACAGCTACGAAGCTACAAAGTGAATTGATTTTTGGCAATTTCGTCAAAAAAAATTTAATAGACGTAACGTGGCATGGGTACTTTTAACCCGAAAAAAAAAAAGTTTCCTATGGGGTAGCGCAAAAATCAAAACATCACGCAGGCGAAGCCGCGGACAAAAGCTACATAGCATGGAAATATATTTTTAGGAACCTGTTAACAAATAAATAAAAAAATGGATCCTAGCACTAGGGTTATTTTTCCAACACTGTTAGCCAACACAAAAAAAAAAACAAATAGAAATAAAGCCACGTTTCACCCACCTACGTCTAGGTACTAGAGTTAGGGTGACATGCTCCAGTAAGTAATCGGCCAAGTGCGAGCGTGTGCACCATGTTCCGTACCATTTTAATTTTAATTTAATTTGAAGGACAAATATTCTGTGAATATTTCAAGCATCTTTATGTTGTCGTTATTAATATCAAGCAAAAAACACGTTTCCTGTATATTATTTATTTTCGAATATTTAACTAAATGTTCTGTGAATATTTCAAGTATCTGTCACCGTTATTAATACCCAGCAAAAAACGCCTAATAATTCAGGTATGTTGTGTGGGAGCCCCCTTAAATTCTCTTTAATATTTGTTGTTATAGCGGCAACAAAAATACGTCATCTGTGTTTCAGCGTTCTAGCTATCACTGTCCATGAGATGAGCCTGGTGACAGACAGACGGCTAGACGGACCACGAAGTTTTAGTAATAGAGTCCCGTTTTTAACTTTGGGCACGGAACCCTAAAAAAGTTTGATGGTATAAAACCTAGCGTGGGTGAGCGCGGATTGAGTGAAAATCGTGTTTGTAGAAGGATTATGACAACATTGTCAGGTTTGTTTGGTTTTTTAGGATTTTAATTGGACGCCGTGACTAGCAAATCTGTTAAAACAATTGAAACTTTATTTTCTGTGCTTATGTTTAAACGTATTTTTAAGTAGCATTCCGATGACTGAAATGTGAAGCAATCTAGCAAGCCAGGCATCTATTTGCACTCCTTGACCTTTAACTGGTGTTAGTGCGGTTTTCAGTGGAATGGAATAAAATAAATAGAATGAAAATAAATAAACGTCAGAGTCTTTGGTGCCAGACAATAACTTTTCACACCTTCTCATCAATAGTTATTTACTAGTTAATAAAATACTGGTACAGTAGAGCGAAGTCATAGTGCGCAGTTAATTTTCATAAAAAATATGTACCTAATAAGTATGACCATTACTAATAGAACCGAACCTAAAACGCCTTCACAGTTCCCTTGCAAAACAAACCGCGTATAGCTTCCGCAATAATTACCGTCCTCCCCTGAAGGGGTAAAAAGCGCAAGTCAGTATTGTTTTCGTGCGGTTCCGTCGCTTGATTAATTGCTCTGGTGACTTGTATCTGAGCAGGCTCTGCTAGCTCTACGTCAATGGTGGGTGGTGTGTGTTATGAGCGGCAGCGGTTAGTATTGAGTATTTGAAAAAATAAATAAAATATCTGATCAATGATTCATCGAAAATCAGGCTAGAAACTACATCAGCTTTCAAAAGTTATAAAAACGGCATCGAAAACGTTCCATTTATTTGAGGTTTAAGTGATTCGATGATATTACTGAAAGATATAAAAATATATACTTACACTGACTCAAAGACACCACAATAAACATGCCTTACTTGTATATAAACCTTGCCAGTAGGTATTTTAATATAAAAGATGATATTTTTATTTAGCGTTGCCATGGACGAGACTTGTAGCACTACTGTTCAGATGCAGTGCGTCAGAAAAAGTGTGGGAAAAAGTGTGTTACATTTCATAGTCATTATCTTTCATCTGAGATCTCTCACAAAGGATGTCGACTGTCGGTCATATTTATAACTTTTAATTATCAGTATACCAAGTAGAGCCGGTTTGTACCCGGTGTCTCACTTATGGCATCTTTTGACTTTGTCTGTGGAAACTCTATGCTGCCTTTTTCTATGTGGATAAGTAGGTCATTTACTATTGCCAAATGACTATTTTATGGACTCACTTCAAGCTAAGGTTGTCTCATTTTTAACCGGAGGAAAAAGGACCACCTCCTTTCTCTTTCTGTGTTTGTCTGTATGTATTTATTAGCCGATTTCGAAAATTTAACAATTATGTATAATTATATACACATGTACATCAATTTGAACGAACTATTAGAATTTTGTACATGATAGAAGTCGGTTTTGGCATTGTTGCGAAAAATATTTTTATGATACGCTACCGCGTATGACTTGACAATCAAACTTTGCATCTATTTCGTTATTTATACCTCTACCCCACACGCTAATAGGGGAGTTTGGTTTAGGGTAACCTCCCTTATGCATATTAAATTCTACGCCATGATTATTATCTATTAATAGCATCCCGTATTAGCGTAATGGTCATCTAAATTTATGATAAACTAACGAATTATTTTTAGTTTTAATAACATTTTAGAAAACGTTATAATTTATAGTTAATAAAACAAATATTGTTACCAGACGATTCCAAGAGATGTATCTATTCCTTAGACACAAGTCTACGGGATAGATAAATTTTGACTTTGATTACGAACAATTAAATTGATATAATTATCCTTATAGTATTACCTGTTACCACCTATTATTAATACAGAACATGATTTTCGATTTTACAAATTTCTCGATTTTATTTTCGTAGTTGTTTTGACCATTTTACTATGTCGAAGGCTTTTAGACGTTTTGAAAATTCTGACACCAGGACCACCCAACCAAAACAAACTTAACAATGGGTATAATCATCCACGATGGTTTCGACTCATATTTCAATGGATAATATGGGCTAGATACTAGCAAGTGCAGTGTAGGACATCTACCATTTAAGTGGACAGACGAACAGATCAATACCCCAGCACGGGTAGCACGGCAAAGGGAGAAAAAACATTTTATCCACTTTTAATGTCAGTTGTCATTGTCAATCCATAGTTTATTTCCTCTTCGATGGGATATAATGGTGGAAAGACAATTTGTCCCTTTGCCATGCTTTCGATGCAGGAATACGATGAACGTAAACTGTTTCTCTGCGTATTGGAACGAAGTATTCCATAGGAGAGACCTATGTCTAATTATTGACGTCCTAGGATAGAAGATGGCGATAATTATGATGAGCTTTTGTAAGTGTAGGCAATTTCCTGTTATTATATAGTTTCAGTCTAATATTAAAAAGGTAAACTTTGACTTTTACTAAAATTTTCACCTATTCCCGTAATCGTTGAAACTTTTTATAGCTATTAAAATGTAATTTTAATTGTATTCTTCTATAACAGTGTGTGTTGAAAGCAAATTACTAATGACAATGAGCATTCTCTATATTTTGTTATAGATCAATTTATCCTATTGTATTATAGTTATTGTTTAGCAAATATAAGTCATGTTCGTGTTTATAATATTGGGGCAGTTCACCATTCTACTTTGTGGGTGAAAGATCTACGTTAAAATTTATAAGCCGTCCATTTAAAATGAAAACTAATGAATCCATCGGCCATTGTTCAACAATACTACTACAAATTTACGTTAAGTAAATAAGTTTGTATAGACCGAATAGCTAACTCAAGTGTATTTAATCTGCGACAAAATGTCAGCCATGGCTAAGCGTCTGAATTAACTAGGACATACACTATAACGTGGGTAAGTCAGTCACTATATTTTGTTCAAAAATCTGTAGCTAGTAGTCAGTAATAATATTGGCAACGTTATATGTACCGTATTGTTTCTAAATATTGGCATGATTATCGTCACTTTTCTTCTGTGAGACGTACACTGCTAGTAATGCTACTGGCTATCACTACTGGCTATCACTGCTGGTTATCACTACTGGCTATCACTACTGGCTATCACTGTTGGCTATCACTACTGGCTATCACTACTGGCTATCACTTCTAGTGCTAGACATCCCCTAAGCGTAAAGACTTCAAACATTAGTTAGACCGATTGAAAGCGGTTTGCATCTAGCGTGTGTCATGGGAAAATGGCAATAGTCATTTTTTATAGAATTGATAGCCAAAGAATCTCAAATAGAGGTAACATAAAGCGCAACATAGGACGTCCACTGACAAAGCGAATAGATCTAGCTAAAACCGCAAAATATGGCTAATTGAAAATAAAATAAAACTCCATGTAACATCCCTTAAGAGTACTATACTAAGTCATATTTTTCCACGTAAACAACCACAAAAAGCACTCTTACCGTTTACCCTCTCGTTTGATTTAAGGGACACCTCCCGAACTTCCCTCCTAAATTCAGCTACAAGCGACCTACCATGGAGATCTACAGAAAAGCCTTCTCTCTACTCGCCGTACGAGAAACTAATCCCTTAATTCTTCCTCTACTGATGTCAGTCGTATACATACGTAGCAAAATCACCAAAATATACTGCCTGCAGCAATATGCGGATAAAAACGCGATACTGAGATTTACATCACTATGTTGTGCTTGAATGATAATGTAGGTACATAATGTTACGTTCCACCGACATGTGCAAGTTAGCGTAGGGAAAATTAATTTTTAGATTAGGGTTATCATCGTCATTTATACTATATTTTTTAGTTCAAGAGGTTTTTTTTTAATTTGTTTAGGTTTGTACATTTAGCGTAGTAGTTATAATATAAGTTAAGTTTATGAAATGTTATTTAAGTTTTGTGTTAATAAAATAGTTATTTGCCTCAAAACAAAATTTGAAAATATTTATTATATACGGACTCTACATAAACATTAAATTAAAATTTCTGGATGTAACAGTGTGTTTCGACCTCGGCTATGTCTGTTTCTTGGTAATCCGAGAGAGTTAAAGCTTCATATAAATCAAATAATCACGTACCTACGTCGCAAAATGCATCTTTGCTTTACATACATTACAGAATGTTGTGTGAACGCAAATGAAAAAGTGCTTTGTAGTGTAATGTGAATAGTAGGTAATTAATAACTCTTTAGTTACATTGTTAATAGGGTAAATGCCTTTACTAGCTACAGAAAAATACAATACTACTTACATAAGCTAGAACTACATCAACTACTTCTACTACTTAAAAAGTAATTGCTTCTTCATTTACTTAAATGGACGTTCCGTCTAGTTGTAATTAACTCATTGCTTAAAATTAATGAGGTTTGTGCAAAGTTATGTCCACGTTAGATCAAGACGACATATCCCTTCTCTCGGGACCTGCTGTACAAACAGAGCGTTAGTTCAGACACCTAATGAAGAAAGATTAAGTTAGTTGTACGAAATATGGTTATCTCAAATAAATGGTGGCTTAGTTTGATGACGTAACAGGAAAAGATGTATAAGAAGAGGCTTAGGGAAAAATACGAGTGGTTCGCCCTTGGCCAGTGCCGAATACTTGGACCATAGATAATTCTATAAAGATACGTCATTGGCTTTTCGCTAAGTCAAAGCATTTTCAAGATTTTTTTTGGGATAAAGAATTCAGAAATTTATTGTATACGCAGAAATTCAGACTGCATAACATAATATTATAAAATGTTTATATGGAACTGGTGTGGAATCACCATAGCTGCAGGTTCGTAGTCTGTGCAGCCGAACATCCACTGTGCTCTTTGTATTATTGATTATACTGTTTTGCTTTTGATTCTTTTTTAGGATTTTTTTCTTTTTATAGGATCACTTTGTTGTCCGTCTGTCCGTCTGTGTGTATGTCAAGACTCTTTATCATTGTTAAAATAATTAAAAACTTGTCCTAGCATGTGCTAATGAAGTTTTTTATACGATACCTTACATGATACGATTTAATCACTTTGAATTTTGAACCCATATTTTGTGGAATTTGAGGCCCTATTTTTTGTGATCTAAATAAAAATGTTAGCCATGGTGGTCTAGAGGTAATGACACCCGTCTTACAATCGTGAGGTCGTGGGTTCAAATCTCCGGTCCCGTACCAATGAGTTCTTTGGAATTTATGTACGGAATTTCACACTACTGGCTTTTCGGTGAAGGAAAACATCGTGAGGCAACCTGCATACGTCCGTAGATGAAATTCGATGGCGTAGTGAATCCACCAACCCGCACTGGGCCAGCGTGGTGGATATGGCCTAAACACCCTACGTGGGTAGGCCTACGTCCTGCAGTGGACTATTAAAAAGGCTGGTACAGTACAGTACAGTAAATAAAAATGTACATTTTTCAGATTTATTCCTACATGTGTAATTTAAGACAATGCTTCTCGCCAAATTTCATAGTTCTATAGTTCTATGTCAACGGGAAGTACCCTGTAGATTTTGATTTTTTGTGTCTCGAAATATGCGGTTTTTTACGACATATTTCGGCTCTAATTTTTTAAACGATAACTAAGAAGATTTCTTTTACACTACTGCAAGAAATCATAAATATACGTATACAGTTTAAATTTTAACTCGATATCTTTACGCGTTCCCGAGATAAAGAGTCTTGACATACACACAGATGGACAACAAAGTGATCCTATAAGGGTTCCGTTTTTTTCATTCGAGGTATGGAAAAATCAAAAAATCGAGAAATCTGTAAAAATCAAGACAGAATGTGGTGAACAAACAAGTGAGGCTGGCAAAACTAAGCGTGTACAGACACAACACACGCATGTACACGTACAAAGAAACTATGCCTTGGCTCGTCAGTCGAACTATGGCGGCGCAACACCGACGCACTCACACATGTATAAAAAAACCACTTATCTGTTCACGACGTTCCGTCTTGATTTTTTCATTTGGTCTGAGCCTATACAGTAAAAGATACAAAATTTGGCGAAAAGGTCACTGTTTCATCTTACAAGAGTCTTTAAACAACGCGTTCTTGTTATTTTAACGCTCAGAGCGTGCATCCTTACCTTTCCATCTACATATATTAGCTCCATGGTTCCAACGACGCCGCGGGCATATGTCGATGAGTAAAACCTTTGTTTGTTGCCGCTAGAGCCAGAATTTATTACCGCGTAAGCTCCTTTTATTTTTTTACTTACTTTACGACTTGCGAAGTTTCGCCGATACTTCGTCTGTAATCACGTATTGAGGATTTTCCTCTTTTTATTGTGAAACTAGCTGTATCTTAAATTTTGCAGATTAAGTATTTTGTTATTAACTTTTTTCTTGGAATAATACTAATTTGTACCTAAAATTCAGAGTTTTTCGTCCTAAAATCCGAAACTTCCTCGAAATTACTTTGTTTTAGTTTAGTTAGTTAAGGTTTTGTTGAAATAAACTATCCATCTTATTTTTTTGGCATGTTATTTAAGCTAAGTACTTAAGTAAAATAACCTTACCACTTGAAATAATGTTTATTCCAGTCGTAGCAAAAATAGCATGTTCGTATTTCTTTACTTTCACATGTATTCAAAAATTAAGATTCCTTAAAAAGTTTATTTGATTACATAATATTAATCTACTGATAATAATTTTAACGTAAGTAAAATGTCTCAAATCTACAAAGGTCATGTTCACAAAATGTATGGAGGCTGGTATAATAATAATCAAAAAATCTAACCACAAGACTCGTTACATTTCGAGAAAGTTCATATTTTTCTGAGTCTATTACATCAATTGAAAACAAAAAAGAGCCCTGCATTTTTTTTAAAATTAATTTTGATTTTATTAGGATAAATAAATATATTTGGCTCAATAGGTAGTTTATCTCTAGGAACTCTGATTAAGTAACCTCCAAATTGTTAAATAAAAGCATTTTTACCAATTAGACACACTCTTTAAGTGATTTTTTGTCACATTGTACCTACTAACTGGTCACACTTGTAGGTTATAATTTTCAATTTTAGCAAATTAAGAGGTAAATGTGGAAGAATCAGCTTTGAATGCAAGTAAAATAACGCTAGAAGCACTTTATTATTGTTAAACTAGAAAAAATAAAAAGCTGCATTATTTTTTATTTCAGATAATTTATTTTTCACTTAAAAAAAAATGCAGGGATAAAAAAATCTAAATTAAATATTTTTCAGAAGCCCATAAAACTAGCTTTCAAATGATGTATATATCATCTTGGTTAGATTTTTCTCTGAATAATATACCACTTTTGGACATCACCTTTCTCCTTTTCTAATAATATTTTAGCGGAACAAAATTTTATACCATAGAAGTTTCAAAATGAAGGACCGAATGGAATGGACAGAAATAAATATGAATAATTTATTACAGGCGCGGTGCAGTTATCCCGGGTTACAATAATTATAAAATCTACATTTACAATCAAGGAGCTTATATCCTGACACAAAGTATCCTGATTTTTCGTTGCAAAATGTCAATAGCCCACAGGCGGCATAAATGTAAACCTTCCACTGGCTATTTGCAAGCTAATTTTCGTTTTTACAGTCCGGTTTGTTCTACAAAATATCACACATTCACTTTGCCGAAATTGCAAGCAAAACTAGTTTATTTACTCGAATACCAGGACGGCAGCAGCACACGCGGCATGTGACTTGTCCCGTAACGGCAAGTTTCGGACACTAACTAACTTTGGCGTTTTCAGTTCAGTGGAATGAAGTCTAGTCGATATAGGCATGTATCTACTGTATCAGGCCAGCTTCGAATATCTGATCTAGTTAGTAAGTACGAGTAAGTAAGTAAGTTCGTATAGGTCGGGTGGCTAGCCCTGGTGTCAGAGTTCCAAAGCCGCCTGAAGGCCTCTGACGTGGCTAAACGGTTGAAACAACCGAGACTAGCTGCCACCCGCGGTCACCCATCCGAAGACTGACCGTACTGAGCGTTGCTGAACTTCGATGATCGCTAACGAACACCAAGTCAAACTATATTGCCTTGCAAAAGTATTCTATTTTCCGCAATGTCAAAAGTTAGAATTAGTTATAAATATTTTAGCACTTTTTTTTTTTTTTTTTTTTAATGACAATACTACACTACTACTACATAGAAAGCAATTGGATCCTCCACAGACCCTTGAAGGTCTAAAGATAATCCAAGCGCTTCTTTTAGCATTAATGTTAATAAAAAAAAGTATATGTTTATAGGCTAGTCATCCGAACTATAAAAATTTACTATTATTATTGCATTTAATCAACAGTTTTACAATAGGTACTTCGTAAAAAAAACTATAGAATCTGGCAAAGATTTGCCTAAGTGTTATATTCTGCGCTCTAGCAAATAAAAATATTACAGTAAAGTCTTCGAGCAAATATCAATAGAGCCACAGCCCCTAAGTAAAAGTAGTAAAAAACGTCCGAGCGCCGTCATACATACTGACTTAGATATTTACATTGAATAATTCACAATGATTCGTATTCTCGAATCTCGACGTTATATCACCTACACGGTACTTGTACCGAGCACTTTGGCATCGCGCGGCGTTGTAGTCGGCTTTCAATCGCCTTACGACTGACTAAAATGCCCACTACGTAGCTTGAGCAGGGACACTTTTTTTTGTACGATTGTGACTCTAAAGATATTGCTCGAAGAGTAAAGTTCACAAACGAGAGTTCACGAGGTACAAGTAACGCGATAATTTTCAATTATAAGATCAAAGTAATAAGTTATCTATAAATCAATGTGCTTAAAATAATCCCAGTTAACATCATTTATTCCTCAATCTCATAAAATATAGATACTGTTATTGCCCAATTTCACTCCAGACAATTTTATTACACAGCAACTACTAAAACTTTTCAGATAATCAGTATTCTATTGCGAGCTTCACGATAAAATAAACATTACACTGTACCTAAATAAATAGAACATGGTTATGACAGTCTTTCTCATCTAATCCATTGAACACATCTAATTTTTATTTTAACGACGGAGGATTCTCAAGGTGAATTAAAAAAGGTTCAACCACATTGGGCGGGCTATTTATGTTGCCACTGTCTCGTGGTCATAAAATACATGGAATGGAAAATAAGCTATGTTACGAGTGACCCTGGGGCAAAGGGTCAACTGTTTTAAATTCACTGTGACGACGTGGGAGCTGAGGGACTAAGGGCCAGTGAGTCAATGTCACCGCAAAATCTGGAAGTGATCGGTGTTGAGCGGTCGTGCGATTTGAATCACGTCGACCGATTCGATCGTTACTATCGTGATCTAGTTCGAGACTTTTGTATGAGTTTCTATAATAAAATAAAATTACCATTTTAGTGACGCTCAATACGTTTTTGTATATTCTTCCACCTTTATAGCAGGAGTTTGTGCAATAATATGCACAGCAACATTGAACTACTATAGTTATCATTTACGTATAATCTTATATTAACTCCTGTGTTGTAAAAGCAAGTACAGGTTCCAATGACTACTTTATTTCACTTTTATTTGTTTTTGTCTATTTTATTTTATTTGGAAAACCTACAGTGATATCATATCTTAATTACTAATAACTTAAGTAACTATCCACTATTTACAAGTTTTCGCATATAAAAGTCTAATAATGCTTGTTCATTAAGCTCAGTACAGTGCAACAGTAAACAAAATGTTCAGTACGGTATACGGTTATGTTAGGTAAGTTGAAAGTGATTATAAATTACAAACAGAACCGAACCAATAATAAGCAATTTTTGTTTTAATTTTAGATATACATGTATTAAACAAGTCAAACTCAGGAAAGTCGATAAGATTATTAATGTAATTAGATGATCTACTAAAAAAAAGAATTCTGCCTGTAACTCGTATAACTATGATGACTTTGAAGGCTAATAGGATGTCTGAGGGACCTTGAAGGAACTCTTAGATTTATCATGGAAAGAAGTTGAGGAGAGTCAATCAGGTTTTGCGCTATTTTAATAAAACAGTGATCGTTCAATTTTCGCTGAGATCAGTCGCGTTGCGTGAATCTCGCGTCCGCGCATGTAAACTGTGCAAAAGTGATAACTCAGCAAGGCCGGCGGGCCGAGCGCGATATGACCCACTTTAATGTTGAGTAAAGTGTCGAGTTCGGTGTAGTGTCGAGTTCGGTGACGTATTGTTAAGGCGAAGGCATCCGTTTTAACGATGGATAAACTTCTTAGCCCAAGTAAAAAGGAAATCATAATCGATCTACAGAATAGGCTCCAAGAAGAGGAGTATACAAGAAAACACTTATAAAATTTGGTCCAAGACCTCAGAAACCAAGTTAAAATTCTGCAACAACAACTAAAATGTGTTGTAGAACCGAAAATAAGTGGAACCAGTTCTGGTTCCATGGAGACTACCCCTCCACGTGCGGCAACAGAAGTGCACGAGTACAACACCGACGAGGAGGAACTAGCTCGTGAAACGGGATGGATTAGAATAAAAAGCAGGAAAAAAAGGAAATTGAACAAATCACCCTCACAAGACAGTCCCGAAAAAGAAGAAGAAAAACCTAAAAAGGTGATTCAGCCACCCCCTATTCTAGTGGATGGCATTAAAAATCATCAAAACTTTCACGATTTCTTATCCAGACATTGTGAGAATAATGATTTCACCCTAAAAATGATGGGGGGTGACACAATCAAAATTAACTGTACAAACAGTGATGTGTACAGAATCTTAACAGAAATTCTTAAATCAAATAGCTGTCATTGGCATTCTTATGAAAATAAACAAGAAAGACCAATACGAGTTATGGCTAAAAAGTTACACTACACTTGCATGCCTGAACGCATTGTAGGAGACTTAAAGAGACAAGGGTACAAAATTCTTGAAGCTGCAAATAAACTCAGCTGGAAATCCAAAGAACCACTGAACATGTTTATGCTCTCATTCGAAAATACTGAAGACATCAATAAAGTTTTCAAAATTCAGACCGTGCTGGGCTTTAAAGTTGACATACAGTCTCTGAAAACAACCAAACTTGTGCCTCAGTGCAAGAGATGCCAGGCTTATGGTCATACTCAAAAGTATTGCTCTAAAGAGCCAAGGTGTGTGAAATGCACTGGAAAACACTTAACACAAGACTGCACAAAAAGTGCAGAAGACAAGCCAAAGTGTATTCACTGTGGAGGCTCCCATCCTGCCAACTATAGAGGATGCTCGATTGCCAAAGAAATTCAGCTATTACGAAATAAAGCAAAAAAGCAGGACATGACTCATAATCAAAGTGCTGCTACAGGAAAACATAATAACAAGCCGGCCGCTACAGCATTGATGGTCACCAAAAGCACATCGTATGCTCAAACAGCTGCTGAAGCCACAAAGAAATTGACACAAGTTGTACCTCAAAATGAAAATAAAAAGTTGGACGAAATATTGAAACTTATGATGTCTTTTGATGAAAGACTAAAAAAAAATAGAAAGTAGTACCAAAATGACTACGAAAACTAAATCAAAATGATGGCTAACAACCTGAAAATCATGATTTGGAATGCCAATGGACTAGCAAAGCACAAAAACGAATTACAGCTAATCCTAGATACAAAAAAAATAGATATCTGCTTAGTTTCAGAAACACACTTCACTAAACAATCATTTATACAGTTCAATGGATATTCAATTTATCATGCCATTCATCCAGATAACAAGGGTAATGCTGGAAGTGCAGTGATTGTGAAAAAAAACCTCCAACACCACGAGGAAATAAAATACGAAACAAATGAGATTCAAGCTGCTGTGATACAAATTAAAACTAAAAAATTTCCTTTAACAGTATCATCCATATACTGCCCACCCCGGCATAATTTAAAAAAAGATCAGTATAAAAGTTTTATAGCTACTCTTGGAAACAGATTTCTAGTCGGAGGAGACTTCAATGCCAAACATACGTATTGGGGCTCTAGACTTTCAAACACTAAAGGAAAAGAACTACTTAGAGCCATAAGAGAGACAAAATCTGATGCAATTTCAGCCGGTAAACCCACTTACTGGCCGACAGATACGAAAAAAATTCCCGACCTAATAGACTTTTTTATATATAAAGACTTACCTCAAAGTCATCTTCAACTAGAACAAAGCTTCGACATGAGCTCAGATCATTCTCCAGTCTGTTTAGAAATAAGAGATAATGTGTGTTATACTGAAAAATTGCCAACTCTTGTTAATAAACACACAGACTGGGAGAGTTTCAAAACAGAACTAGACAATCTTATAGACCTTAAATGCCAACTAAAGACAAAAGATCAGCTCGACTACGAAGTTGAGCTCTTCATGAAAAATATCCAACAAGCAGCATGGAACAACACACCAGACATACAAAAAGTAACAAAGGGAAAAGTCTATCCAGCAACTATCAAACAGCTTCTATCTATGAAAAGAAAGCAACGAAGAATCTGGCAGCAATCCAGAGATCCCGAGGAAAAAAGAAAATTTAACAGCCTGACAAAATTATTGAGCCAATCTATTCAAAACTATAATAATAGCTCAATGAACAAATACCTTCAGACACTTACCAGTGACAGCAGTACTGGTTACTCCTTGTGGAAGGCTACAAAAAACTTAAAAAGACCTATAGCCCACTCCCCACCGATAAAATCAGGTGATGATGCATGGGCTAAGAACAATGAGCACAAGGCTGAAATATTTGCGAATCATTTAGAAGCTATATTCCAGCCAAATGATAGTGAATCAACTGAAATAACTATAACAAATGAAAATATTTTATCTGAAGAAAATCCTATTAAACTAGTTACTCCAAAAGAAGTAAAGAACGAAATTAAACAAAATATCAGTCCTAGAAAAGCTCCTGGGTTTGACTTGATATCAGGTGAAATACTTAGAAATTTACCAAAGAAGGCCCTTGTTAAACTAACAACTTTAATTAACGGCGCCCTAAGACTAAAATATGTTCCAGAACTATGGAAGATTGCTGAAGTGATCATGATTCCAAAACCAGGAAAGCCAGCACATGAAGCAACTTCATATAGACCTATATCGCTATTGCCAATAATTTCAAAACTTTTTGAAAAACTATTACTAAAAAGATTAAAACCTGTTATAGAAAGTCTGAATCTCATACCAGGGCATCAGTTTGGTTTCCGAGAAAAACATTCAACCATAGACCAAGTACATAGAATAACAAATATTATTGAGAAATGCCTTGAAGACAAAATGGTATGTTCTACTGTGTTCTTAGATGTAGCACAAGCATTCGACAAAGTTTGGCATGAAGGCTTGATATATAAGTTAAGAGCCATGTTACCGAAAGAATATGTAGATATCCTAGAATCATATATTACTAATAGACTATTCAGGATTCGACAAGAAGATGCCTATTCAGAACTCAAAAATATCAAAGCTGGCGTACCACAAGGAAGTGTGTTAGGTCCGGTCCTGTACCTATTATACACTTGTGATATACCAGAGTTCAAAAACAACACAATTGCCACCTTTGCTGATGACACTGCTATAATGGCTATTGGCAGTACCCATCAAGAAGCTGCAGAAAAGGTACAATTGGCGGTAAACAAAGTCTATGAATGGACCAAGAGATGGAAAATTAAATTAAATGAAGCAAAGTCAATCCACATAGACTTTAGTTACAAGCAACACCAGTATTCTCCAATTTTTATCAACAATAAAATAATTCCATATGAGAATACAGCCAAATACCTAGGAATGACTCTCGACGCAAAGCTTCGCTGGAAGGCACACGTCAAGAAAAAGAGAGAAGAGCTAAACCTTCGGTACAACAAGATGTATTGGCTGCTTGGGAGACAGTCCTCATTGTCAATACAGAACAAACTATTACTGTACAAACAAGTCCTGATGCCAGTGTGGACTTATGGTATACAGCTATGGGGCTGTGCCGCCCAAAGTAACATTCTTACCATACAGAGATTCCAAAATAACGTACTAAGGGACATCACAAATGCACCTTGGTACGTAAGAAATGATGATCTCCACCGGGACCTTAAAGTGGAATCCGTTAAAAGTACAATACAAAAATACGCAGAAGCTCACGACTATAGACTTCACCACCATGTGAATGTTGAGGCAATCCAGCTCCTCGACCAAACGGACACAGTGAGAAGACTTAAACGAACAAAACCGTTCGAATTAGTTTAAAAGTTAATTGAGTGCTAACTCGTAATCATAGTGCTAGTGCCGCGTGTAAAGAACACAATAACGTAGTGTCTTCGCCTTAATAGAGACAATAAGAAAAGTGTTGATGGACACATTCTTAGTTTATTATACCTAGCAATTTAAGTTAGATTTAAATTACTTATTAGCCCATGGCTAGATAGTAATTTTTTAAGAAAAGCTCGTCAGCGATTCTTAATAAAAAAAAAAAAAAAAAAAAAATTTTAATAAAAAAGATAATGTCTCCTATTCTACGCCTCTCATAGAGAGGAAGTATATGATGTCTACGACATCTCGACTCATAATTGATGACTCGTTTTTTTCACTTAAATTGTAGAATGTTATTATGTTCCACTATTACCTACTCCTGTTAATAAATACCTAGGTATGTTGTTTCGATTTAAATGAAAAAAATATACAAAATGTAACGGTTTTACGTTCAGCTATTAAGGAGTCCAGCAGCCTGATTCTCTATCGACAAAACGTAACGTAACGCGGTAAGTATTTTTATTATTTCCGTGAATTTCGTTTGGAGAAATGTTTGATAAATGTAAAATTACGTTAAAATTAATAATAAACCGAGTTTAAGTTATGATATTTGAAAAATAAATATTTTTTATGCGAATTTCTTAAAAACAAATATCACGTTAGAGCGCGTTACACGCTTGTTTTCATACAGAATCACCCACCAGAATTGAAAAGTCACAATAAACCAACCCATAACACAAAATGGTGATATCATATTTTAAATATTTAAAAAATTTAAATATTTTGTTAAAGGATTTAAGGGTATATGAAGTAAACTAAATAAGTACATTAGTACCTACTAAGTTATAGCGCTAACTTTACCCAAAGGATTTGTTTGAAATAATTTTTAGTTTATTACGATGATTTTATCGCAGGCTACCTAATGATGTTTGAATTGATTTTGATATTGCTTCAATCTCCGCCTTGCCACTTCGTCCTTCGAGAAGGGCAGACGCTCGAATGTAGAATTATCGGTAATATTGTTACAACAGTTTTAGTATTTGCGACGGTACTGCGTAATACAGTATTACATAAACTACCTAGACATTATACTGGTGTTTTTCTCGACACGATGGACGTACTCGTATTTTTAGCATTATTACGCAAACTAAATATTGACTCTAGACAACGGTATTGGACAGAAGATATTTTTTGGAGTTCTAGTTGGTCTCATAATAAATGTTAGTACCTAGTTGTTGTGTTTTTAATGGACTACTTTTACTATGAGGCCAACCCAGAATTCAAGACAAAAATTAAGCCGTCCCTTACAAAATTGCAGCTGGGAATAGGCTATTTGACAACATTGAAAATATACTATTGAATGTAGTAATCCATACAGATAATAGCCTGAAAATAATAGACGTACTCGTATTTTTAGCATTATTACGCAAACTAAATATTGACTCTAGACAACGGTATTGGACAGAAGATATTTTTTGGAGTTCTAGTTGGTCTCATAATAAATGTTAGTACCTAGTTGTTGTGTTTTTAATGGACTACTTTTACTATGAGGCCAACCCAGAATTCAAGACAAAAATTAAGCCGTCCCTTACAAAATTGCAGCTGGGAATAGGCTATTTGACAACATTGAAAATATACTATTGAATGTAGTAATCCATACAGATAATAGCCTGAAAAAGACATATTTCACTTTATATAAACTAAACTAGGTCTAAGTTTTGCAAATTGCACGAAATGAATATTTATATAAACTAAACAAGATGTAAGTTTCGCAAATCGCACGAAATAAAATTTTATATACTCGTAAACTAAACTAGGTCTAAAGTTCGCAAATCGCACGAAATAAAATTTTATATAAACTAAACTAGGTCCAAAGTTTGCAAATCGCACGAAATAAAATGACGTTAACGCTCTAAGAAGGGCGGCAACTCTGGTGACGTCACTAGTAAGCGAAAATTTCTCGATTGATTGTTGTTTGTGTAATTTGTGTTTTGTGTTTTCGGAGTAATATTATTGGATCTGTAAGTTACTTTTAAAGTATTTTTTGTCAATTTTTAGATGTCAACTAGCATATTAACTAACGTTATTTACTAGTGTGTGACGTCACAGGCCAGCGCCATTACAGAATATCGTTTTTGCGGGATCTTGAATATCTATTACAATCTACACTTGAATATCTACGCTTGATTTTCATTGTTAACACAGTAGATTTCTCGAAAATATAAATGTAGTGTGCTTATTATGTACTAACGAATACCAAATGTAAAACGATTTCTAAGAACTAGTCAAATAGCCTATTGGCGAATTGTGTGAAATAGCAAAATAAGTATATGAAACAGCTAGCCCGGAATTTGTGAAAATAATAATTTCTCGAATTGCAGGTTACCTCCATAGTAAAAGTTGTTCATAGTAACTGTCTGAAACATCCTTTTTTGCTTACAATTCTTTCTGATTAGATCAATATAAGATATCTAGCCATTATATATAGTGACTATGTTTATACACATAGCGCTAACATCTAACGCTCAACTTACTTCGCTATGATAACTACCCAACAATTTCAAATGAACTGATTCCAAACGGGTTCATCAGACCCTTACCACTAAATTTATTCCAAACTTTGTCCTTTTAGAATAATCTAGATTCTGCTGAATACGAATATTTTACTAAACAGACAATAAAATATGAGAGACATGTAAATTATTTCGTTAGCATACAATTTGATCAATTTATGTATGTCATAAACATTTTGTTTTCAGTTTGTTAGACACACGTATTTCTGTGACCTTAATACAATGTTTGCAGAAATTAAGTTTACTCTTGAAACAATTTTCAAGAATATTTCGGATTAGATATTTCAGAACTTCAATAATTGACAAACATATTTGCTGTTGGATTTACATTGTAGTTACTTTGTGATTTTTTCCTAATCTGTATTGGTTGTTATGTTCTAGGATATAACTTTTTTACAAGTCCGGCGGTTCACCTCACTTTAAAAGTAACCTAGAGAGTACAAAATTTTAAATTAACTTTAACAGAATGTCATGTTCATTTCTACCAAATACAAATTTGTTAAAGAAGTATGTTTAACTAGTTTTTACCCGCGGCTTTGCCCGCATACGCAATATATCATTATAATTTATAGCCTATGTGTTATTCTGATATATAAGCTATATTATTGCAAAGTTTCATCTCAATCCGTTCAGTAGTTTTTGCGTGAAAGAGTAACAAACATCCATACATCCAATCATCCATCCATCCATCCTCACAAACTTTCGCGTTTATAATATTAGTAGGATATAATTTCTGTTGTTTTTTGTGTTACAAAACCCTGGGAACCCTACGCAATTAAAGAATTAAGCAGCGTGTAGAAATCAAATGTACCTTATTAGGAGAAATGAAGTGAAACGAGTCAAGGACATGACATGTTATTTAGATGTTTTTGCTCTGGGTATTGCATCAAATTAAGCAGTATCTCAGTGTTAACGTCGAAAATAGCTCAACATCAGGTATTATCCCTCGAATCAAGCAATTAATTTAATCCTCGTGACCCGGCCTATCGGGCCCAGGTGCTCAACCCGTCGGAGAGTTAACAGTTCTATCTCATTTGCCTACGTCCAAACTTTTACATCGGTCCCAATTGTTGGCCATGGTGCTGTGGAAAATAACAAACAAGTTTGAGGGATTACGGTTCACATGGCTATGGTTCTGTATAGATTGTAGTGGTACTTTGCAGGTTTATTTTCTGGAAAAGTACCACATCTTTGCTATTTGTTTCCAGCAAAAAAATTAGCTACTGAAAGGTTTTTTATATCAGAGTGACAAGCGCATCACTGTGCCGCGCAAGATTTTGCATTTTTAGTTCAAAATTCTGGGTTTTGTAGACTGTCAGGGGCATGCGTAATGATGAATGCGCTTAAAAATAAATCATGTTTACGTTTACGAGTATGTTTAGTTTTATTCGTATTTTTTCCGCAATAACAGAGCAACGCAGACTTGATTTTTGGTATGGATATACGAGTAGTTCAGAGACTGGAAAGTGGTATAGGCTAGTTTTAATTTCGGAAAAATAATAATTATTTTTTGCAAAAAATAGCATGACCGACTTCACCCGTGTACAGAATCATTACATAGTATAAAACAAAGTCGCTTCCCGCTGTCTATCCCCATGTATGCTTACATCTTTAAAACTATGCAACGGGTTTTGATGCAGATTGTTTTAACAGATAGAGTACATAATTCAAGAGAAACGTTTATATTTACACCAAACCTGTGCGAAGCCTGGGCGCATCGCTAGATCGCAAATATTACGCACGGAACGATGTAGCATTTTTCACATTATTGTTGATTTATCAAAAATGGCTCAGCCGATTTCGATGACATTTAAACGGGACCAATTTCGAAGTATACTCGTTCCAATAAAATGTTTTTATTGAAATCGGACTATTATGAAAAAAGTTATGCGTGGTTATACATAAAAAAATATATATATATATATATACCGCGTCGAATTGTATACCTCATCCGGTGGTTGGTCGGTCAAAAAATAATAAAGTCTTCATTCCTCGCCAGCGTAACTGCGGAAAAATGCTTGTATTCTATATTTGTCAGCTGTTTACCTCATACACGGTACCCTAAAAGCAGGCTCTCACGTTAGCTTAGGTAGTTGAAAAAGTTTGGGTACTTACGTGCCCCCGCGGGATGGAAAAGTCGCGGAGCACCTCGCACCTGGCATGACTAACAATGAGAGGAATAACTTGTTGGCTGCGAACTTTCCACTGAATATTGCAGTAAGTAGGTAACTAGGTGTGTTTAGCGTTCTGTTTCTGGACCCCATTTTGAGTAGTGCGAATTTCTGTTTCTGTGGATATGGTCTACGTGCTTTTTTTTACTATAAACGTTATCCTACTTTTTCATCTCGTCAATGATCCAAATAAGTATTACTAATTCACTTTCCCAAAGCTTTGCCACTACCACTCCGCTAGGGGATGCAGGGTACAGTTCTAGGCACTGAGTGCAAGAAAGCAGATGCTGCATGTTTTTAATCGGAGCCCTTATCGTATGCAGTTATGTGAGCGTGGTTCACGTAAAAGTAGAAACCCTGTGATAGAGCGGCTAAGTCTGTACGAAGACGAAAATCGAGTTGACAGAATAATAGCTCGGAAGCAAAGGTACTACTATTGAGAGTTATTAACACAAAAGCACATGTCCACAAAATGTAAGAAGGCTGGTATAATAATAATCAAAAATTCTAACCAAACACTCGTTACATTTCGAGAAATTTCTTTAGAATTTTTTAGGAAATTAAATATATTTGGCTCAATAGGTAGTTTCTATTAAGCAACCCTGGTTAAGTAACCTCCATTATTGTTAAATAGAAGCAGTTTTACCAATTAAACACAGTTTCAAGTGTTTTTTGTCACTTTGAACCTACTGACTGGTCAAACTGGTAGGTTATAATTTTTAATTTTAGAAAATTAAGAGATTAACGTGGTATAATCAGCTACGAATGCAAGTAAAATAACGATAGAAGCACTTTATTATTGCTAAACTAGAAAAAAAGAGCAGTATTATTTTTCATACAATTTATTTTACACATTTAAAAAAGTAGAGGGATAAAAAAATCAAAATTAAATACACATATATTTTAGAAGCCCATAAATTAATCTTTCAAATAATGTATATATCATCTTGGTTCGATTTTTCTCTGAATAATATACCACATGTGGACGTCACCTTTGTTTTAGAAAGTTTCTTTGGAATATTCAATGAAACAGAAAAATAACATTCGACAACGTGAAAAAAATATTTACCATCATATTTCAACAAGTAGGTATATTAAACCTTACATATGTCTCAATGAGGTTAGACTACATAGTAACCGATACAACAAATCTTTCCACCAATAATTCCACGAACCAAATGAGTGTTCTCTAATTTGCTAAAAATAAATAGCCGCGTACCCACCTGGCGCACAGGCTCGCGCGGCAGCCTCGCGAGCCAAATGCCTCGGCTGGTGTGGACGTGCCTCGGACTGCCTCGGGCGCGCATTTGCTCGACCGAGCACGGCTCGGCCCCGAGCCATCTGTTGTCGGTAAACTTGACGCGCTCAAAGGTGCCTCAGTGAGCGCTGTGCGTTAGGTGGGGACGGTTATGTTTCGGCTCGCGCGCGAAGCTACTTCAAGTTTTGTCTCTTGCCGTGTTTGTCTTCTGTAATTTTGATATCATGGGCAGTCAGGAGGAGTCCATTTGCTCTATCTAGAAGCGTCTAGGTTTTTTTCTTGATACGTGACTGTTTTCGTTTCTTTAAACAGTAAGCAGCTAGGAAAATAGCTGCAGCTGAAAATACACGACTGTCCATTACGAATACTCGCGGAATTATGATGGCTCAGCCTGCCTCGCGAGGCGGCCTCGTGTAAATTGAACAAAACTACTGAGGCTGCCGCGGGAGCCATTGCTCGCGATCCGGACACCGAGGCTGCCGCGCGAGCCTATGCGCTAGGTGGGTACGCGGCTAATCACTAGTTTTCGGTCGAATAAACAACATTTATGTGACAATGAGACTGTTAGTTGTACATGTCTCTCACGTATTTCAATCCCAGGTGAAGGCTCGCAGACAATTTTATAAGGATTACCCTAAGGCCAGCGTCTAGGTCAAACGTGAAAAACGTACGCGTAAATGGCGCCTTAGCAATTTTGTTATCTTGTGTCTAGGGACGGACTTGTTGGATAAAAATATTTCAATTTTAACAGTAAGGACTTAAGACGTCTATCGACCATAACCGTACTAGGAACGTATTAAACACGGAAAACAACACGATAGGCTCTACATTGTCAAATTTAACATATCAACTATTAACGTACTGCAAAAATAGATAGTTGTCGAGAATATTTTCTAGATGCCGAAACACTCAGTGCATGACACGCAACGATGCTGCTCGACGAAGAAACGATTTAGTGACCATAGTCTCATACTTTTAAGTACAAAGGATATTAAAGTATTCCAATTATTGGCTAGCTTTATTGAAGATCGCAGAACCCAATTTTTTTAAACCAAAAAAAGTAGAGGTTCAAGTACATAATGTTCATCGACATTTTCTCCTATTGTGAACCGATTAAAAATATTTTTTGATCCGAAATCGGCTGAGCCGTTCTTGATAAATCAACAACAATGTACATGGATGTTACATCAATTCGTGCATACTAATCGAATTCTGTATACAATGGAAGTCTGTGGTGCCATTTTTTACAAAATAATTAATTGTTAATTACCTGTCATAATATACTGGTTGTATAGGCCACTGCTGAATATACTGATGCACCTACTGACGAGAGGCATTAGTACTGTACTGTACCAGCCTTTTGAATAGTCCACTGCAGGACGTAGGCTGGCCCAGTGCGGGTTGGTGGATTCATATAGGCCATTGAATTTCTTCTACGGACGAATGCAGGTTGCCTAACGATGTTTTCCTTCAACGAAAAGTCAGTAGTATGAAATTCCGTACATATTATTATTTTATACTACGGGACTAATCGCGCACTAAAATTACGAGATAAATAATTACCTCCTCATCCCGACGTTTCGACCGAGTTGCATCGACCGTGGTCACGGGTAGACTGGGACCGGGACTGGGTACCCGTGACCACGGTCGATGCAACTCGGCCGAAACGTCGGGATGAGGAAGTATTTATTTATCTCGTAATTTTAGTGCGCGATTAGTCCCGTAGTATAAAATAATAATGTGTTCAAATCGCGAAAGTTTAAAAACAACATTCCGTACATAAATTCCAAAGAACTCATTGGTACGGGACCGGAGATTTGAACCCACGACCTCACGATTGTAAGGCCAGTAAAAAGTTTTTTCAAACTAGACACAATGTTCTCGAGTCTTGCGCGTAGTATCATTACTGCCCATAAATTGTTATTTTTCCAGACCAAAAGTAAGAACGATAGTACTTTCGTCCAAACTAAAAGAAATCCGACGATAAGTCTTCGCAAAAACATTGAGTGTATTATATTGCAGCGGTCACCCTAAAGTATTTCGTACACCAAATAAATGAAAGCTAAATTAAGTACTTACTGAAAAAACTTACTAAGCTACAATGATTTACGATTTGGTATGAGATATAAATTACAATAACAAAGTTGAAGCGTGGCTAAGCTTCTGAGCCACTTTTTGTGTGAATTGTGAAAAAGTTGGCATTATGAAACATTTTTGCTCAGCCGGCTTGGGATATCATTTTGGGGTAAATTTGTGAATAATAATGTAGGTTGATATATGGCTTGCTCTAGAAAATGAAGTTGTAACAACATCAAAATACAGTTTAATATACTTTGTCCCAGAATTCAGAGGCAAAGACCTCAAATAATATAATGAAACATTATATTATATACTAACTTGTTGACTAAGCATATTTTACCATAAAAAACTACAAAAGCGTACAACAGTACGCTTATACAGTACGGTACATGTACATTGTACAGTATAGAACAAATAGGTACTGTACTATATCAGCCTTTTTATACTCAACTGGAGGCTGTAGGCCTACCCACAAAGGGTGATTGGGTTATTTCCACCGCTCTGGCCCAGTGCGAGTTGGTGGATACACATACGCCAACGAATTTCTTACAGGTTGCCTCACAATGTTTTCCTTCACCGAAAAGCCAGTGGTGTTAAATTCCGTACATTAATTTCAAATAACTCATTGGTATGGGACCTGGATTTAAACTCTCGATCTCACGATTGTTATGTCACTACCACTAGACCACCACGGCTTGCAACAAATAGGTACTTCTGCTTTTTACCGACTTCCAAAAAGGAGAAGGTACCTACTATGTTTGTCTGCTTGTTATTTTTTTTGTGTATCAATATTTTCGCCACCGACTTCCAAAAAGGAGAAGGTTTTACTATCCTACTATGTTTGTCTGCTTGTTATTTTTTTTGTGTATGTTTATCAATATTTTCGTCAATCGTAAATAGATTTTTTAAATTGTTTTTTATTTCAAAAGGGTATACTTTCGAAGTGGTCTTATTTTAATATTGTCGAAATCAGCGGAGCCGTTTTTGATAAATCAACAAGAATGTACATAGATGTCACATCGATTCGTGAAAACTATTTGAATTATGTACACGGTGGAAGCCGGTGGTGCGATATTTTGCGAAAAATAATTATAAAGTTTAGGAAATCATATAAGTTTTTAAGCTGAGTTTTTGAAATAATGACGTGCACATTAAAATGATAATGATATGAATGTGCAGATTTCACATTTCTTTGAAAATAAAATTTTAAAAAAGTTTTCTCAGAATTACTACAATTAAACTAAGAATATTTTTTCGGCAAAATGTATTTAATATAACATATTTCTGTATTTTAACTAAAATTGCACCAAATATTATATGGAAATCGTTACATAAATGTAGTCCCCGCGATACAGGCTTTGCTTAGGGCAGGGACAACACGCATAATACTTTGAAATTTATTTTGTTCTAGCGGCCCATCCCGGATTCGCTTATGTGTATTAAACATAAATAAACCTTTCTCTTGAATTACCTTATCTATTTAAAAAAAAACGCATCAAAATCTATAGCGTAGTTTTAAAGAAATAAGCATACATAGGGACAGACAGCGGGAAGTGACATTGTTTATTACTATGTAGTGATAGTGCACTTGTTAATGTATCTCTAAGTTTAATATAAATGTTTTATGATAATAAATTATTTAGTTTTTTGTATAAAATCTCCATTTGCATTAAGGTTCATCACAGTCGTCACATAAGTTTTGTACAAACAACTAAATAATCACACAAACATACAATAGTTGGTCGTTATAAGTAATAAAATATATAAAGTTTTCTTTAACATAATTTAGAATTCAACTATTAACTTCTTATACATACAAAATATTAGGGTTTACTTCCTATAGCAATCATCAAATGTATTGATTTAGACGTGTTTACGTCTTGAGGGCATTGAATATTGGACAAATAAAATACACTAGGAAGTACTAAGTTATAAACACACGCAGCCAAAATAAATGTTATGTGATCGTCACTACTATTTTCTTACAAACACAATATTTTCGACATAATAATATTTTGTAAGTAGCTTAGTTGTCCAACGGCTATTATACTCAAGTTTCCTGCAAATCCCGCAAAAAATACTACTTAAAAAGAAAAAGGTTTAACCGAGTAGCACCGTAAATCTTGAATTTCTTTCTCTTTTAAATATCGTCTTTTATAACGGCGCTTGAAATTCTTCTCAGATATTTTTAAAAACCCGTTGCGTAACCGAAAAAGTTACTTTCTGCGATAGAATATTCGTATTTTAAAAACCCATTAAGTAAGAAGTCAAGTAAGTTGTAAATTTATCAAATGTAACTTTAAAAGTTGCGAGCTTAGTTCAAAAGTATTGTTAAGTTGTTAAAATGCTATAAAGCTTTTAAAATAACAAACTTTTTACGAGATATGTTATTGTTGAAATTAACTGGCTTTTAGTACTTTTTTCGTCTAGAAAAAATACTGTACGTATACGAAGATTAGATATGATAAGAAAGTTTTCTTTGCAAAGTGTGATCATAGCTTTAGTCCTATGACTATGATTTGTTTACAGAATAATTAATTTTCGCAAAAAATAGCACGACCGACTTCACCCGTGTACAGAATCATTACATAGTATAAAACAAAGTCGCTTCCCGCTGTCTGTCCCCATGTATGCTTATATCTTTAAAACTACGAAATTGATTTTTATGTAGTTTATTTTAATAGATAGAGTAATTCAAGAGAAATGTTTATATGTATAATACACCTGTGCGAAGCCGGGGCGCATCGCTAGAACGCAAATATTATGCACGGATCGATGTAACATTTTTTACATTAAGTATTGTTGATTTATCAAAAATGGCTCAGCCATTTTTCAGTAAAAAAAGAATTATTGAAATCGGACTACTATGAAAAAAGCTATGCGTGGTTTTACATAAAAAAAAAATATGAATACGCGTCGAATTGTATACCTCCTCCGGTGGTTCGTCGGTCAAAAAGCATAGGTAAATAAGAACTGAAGACAGCGGCTCATGCCAAAGTCATCATCATCAGCATGTATCAAGCACTCCTGGGTATAGTCAGGACTCTTCTCCCTTGTGTCTTTAATCAATAATAATAATTTTATTAATAACGTTAGTTGCAAGTAGGCAGATATCGTACATAGGTACCCTTTCGAAATAATTGTTTTTCGCAAAAAACAGCATGACCGACTTCAACCGCGTACAGAATTTGCGAATAGTACGCACGGATCTGTGTAAAAATTTCACATTATTGATGATTTATAAAAATTGGCTCAGCCGATTTCGATAAAATTTAAATGGAACCAATTTCAAAGCATATTCAATAAAAAAAAGTTAAGTTCTTTCCAATAAAAAAAATTATTGAAATCAGACTACTGCAGAAAAAGTTATGCGTGGTTACACATAAAAAAATATATACGGCTACGCGTCAACAATAGTTTTTTAAATCGTCCAAAACGCTTGTCCAAAATTAGACGAAAATACACAAAAAAAAAACAATATTAACAGACGAACATAGTATTTCCTATTTTGAAGTTGGTACATAAAAGAAATTTTATCATTCCCAAATGTCAAAAAAAAAACGATAACATTAACAGTCATTATTCCTTGTCATGTGTAATTCCGGTGACACTCATATTTAGGTTATTTACTGACGACAGCTTGAAAGTTGTCGTAATTAAGTCATTATTACCTACGTTAGTTTAAAAAAAATGTTTTTAAAAACAAACATATTGTTACTATTTCCGTTACGATAATTGAACGCTTCCATCTTCAAATCACAAGTGAATTGCATTCCGTCGATTGTCATACCACAGACACTATCGAGCATACATATATATTTAATATTCTTTTTAAACTGTCGTGATTTTAACACATTATTATTGTGTACTACGAGACTAATCGCGCTTTGTATATTTATTTAATTCAAGTTAAGTAAATACATACCCGTACCTTACCCGTGATAGATCGAAGCAACTCGGTCGAAACGTCGGGATGATGAGGTATTTCTTTATCTCGTAACTTTAGTGCACGATTAGTACAGTAGTACCTAATAACAATATATTTAATAATTACTAACACTTGTCGATATTCATTAGATCGAGAACATCTACAAATGTCAAAGTTCGCACAGATCGTGCAAACTTCGTTCCTTACTTTCCTTCGGGACCAATTTCTACTAACAAAAGTTTTTGGACTCAAAGACACTCCTAACTCGAGGGCTTTTAAGAAGGGAAAGGGATCAAATTAATGACCATTGAAATTTTTAATTAAGCAACATCGAAGTGGCCCCGCAATTTGTTCTGTCAGCTCCTTTTCTATTGACTCTGTTGTTATGGTACCGTTTACTGTACCTACCTACTATTTGTAGATTTCCATGGTTCCTAAGTCACTAGCATTAATTTGATGTCAGATTTATAATATTTATATTTAATTTATAAAAAAGTTCAAGAAACACAGACGCGAAGACACTTGATGTTGATATAACCAGTGCTTTTGTGCCAATGTCACATTAAAATGTACCTACTATTAAAAGCCGTGGTGGCATATTGGCAGTAACACCCGACCTGCAATCGTGAAGTCGTGGGTTCAAATCTCGACCCCGTACCAATGAGTTTCTTTGGAACTTATGTACGGAATTTCAGCCACGGGCCAGCATGGTGGATATGGCCCAATCACTCTTCATGGGTAGGCCTACTTCCTGCAGTGGACTATTAAAAAGGCTGGTATAGTACAGTACTATTAAAAGCAGTGCATTTAATAGATCGTAATGCATTATCTGGCAAAAGACCGCGAGATGTAAAAGTTGTTCCACGGACAAGCGCCTTGCTATTAAATTCTGATGATTCTGAATGCATCACCTACTTCATTTGGACTAAAATAATTATAATAATTAAAAAATTATATAAAACTAAACTCAGGACAATAAATTGTAATAATATAATTTGCTTACTTCACTAATGAGTCTTGCGTGATATTTATATTCCGTTCCTACTTCCATTTCAAGTTACTAAGTCACTAAACTATATCTGAAACTTTATTTTCCTACATTCTCACGTTTTTGGTCAACACAATAAATATCTAATAACAAAGTTTCTACACCTAAACCATAAAACTCTTACTAGCCTAAAATATCTCCTAAGCGCCGAAACACTACAGAACCCTTTTCCCAGATTTATAGGATTCCCTAAATCCCGTGATATTTTCTTGTAATATTTCCTTTTGTCAATCATATCTTTTGAAGTAATTCCCGATTGAAAGCCCAGATTTGGCCCTCCAGTAAAGTATTGGACAAGATAAAAGGTAATGGAGGCAGAGATTTGAATTTTCCCTAAAGTGCCCTTTAGTATTATGTGGGTATAACGTTGCTATACTACGCGAGTTGGGGCAAAGAACGTCAAAGATACCAGATACCTTTGTAAGTGTTTTAAGCCATTGATGCTGGTTTGTTTTTGAGAAAATTGCAATGGTAAATGTAAACATCAACAGGCGTCTGGTGACACGTGACCAGAATGCTGGCATCTACTTTGGCCAAAAAATTAGTATTTTGTATGAGTTTTTAATTTAAGTAGGTCCAAATCATTATAGTTATTTAAAATGTTTTTTAACTTTTGTCAAATAAATTCAATAGGAACATCAAAGCTGCTTTTCTAACAGTGTGATTATTGAACATAGTTATGTGGGAAAGAAAGTATCACGGCTGATGTATAACTTCATGACTTTTGCAGCAATTTTACATCTGGCGAATGCGGATTATGCAATCTAAGATGCGTGATGACAAAAATGCAAAAATAAACTGTGCTGTTTGTTACGAAAAGTTCATCAACTTTCAACAACTGATGTAGCTAATTTTTTTGTCAGTTCACTGATATTTATGTAACAAAAAAACCGGAGAAATGCGAGTCAGGCTCGCACACCGAGGGTTCCGTACAAATCCAGAAAAAAATCACAAAATTGAGATAAATTCTATACAATAACTATCGACAAAAATTTTTTTTTTTCTCTTTTCTCGTCATACATCGAAAAATCTCGCCACACGTTGTTAAAATAATTAAAAACCTGTTGTTTTCTCATGTGCCAATGAAGTTTATATGATACCTTACACGATACGATTTAATCATTTTTAATTTTGAACCCATGGTTTGTGAATTTCGAGGCCCTATTTTTTTGTGATCTAAATGAAAATGTGCAGTTTTCAGATTTATACCTATATGTGTACTTTGAGACAATGCTTCTCGCTAAATTTCATAGTTCTATGTCAACGGGAAGTACCCTGTAGGTTTTGATTTTTGTGAGTGTCGAAATATGCGGTTTTTTACGACATAAACGGCTCTAACTTTTTCAAACGATGACTGAGTTTTTCTTTAACATAACTGCAAGAGACCATAAATATACGTATACAGTTTAAATTTCAGCTCGATATCTTTACGCGTTCTCGAGATAAAGAGTCTTGACATACACACAGACGGACAAACGGAAATGTAGAAGGTAGAGATAGCCTCATTTTGGTTTTGCAGAGGGCAAGCTTATTTAACCGGTTTTTTTAAAAAGGTTATACCTCTTAATTATTCTCATATCAATCAGACAAGAAGAATACATAGTAATAATATGATTATGGAATCTAGCATGGTTTTCGCTCATTTAATTAAAGTATAGGTGTTACTCACGCGTAATTTTAGTAGATATTCGCTAGTATAGTTAGAGGGGCGATATTTTTCAAGGTTAAAGTACTAGCACGCGGGCTCGTCTCGCATAGCATCTGTGCTATGAAAAAGATCGCTAGTACCGAGAATGTACTAAAATTACGCGCGAGTAACACGTGTGCTATACTATAATTAAAAAAGTAATAATATTTAACACTAAACCATTACTTCTCAGTAAATAAAATTTTAGAGTAATATAAACATTTCAAAGCATTCAGATTCACAGTCACTCTCTTCTAATTAAATCTGTCTTCGTTAAAGTAAGAAATTATCTCGTAATTGGTGGTACTTTTTATGGTTTTTGTCATTCACTGAAGAAACGAGGAAGTCGTCACTAAGCTAATTTTCCGGCCCTTTAATTACCGTGAAAAAACCGAGGGAATATAAAAATGGCTTAATTTAAACAGTCAACAGTGACTCATGGTTGGGTTTGCCATAAAATATATTTTATACTGTTTATCATATATTTTTTCTGTATATAATTTATTTTATGCTGGAAGCCGTGGTGGTCTAGAGGTAGTAACACCCGCCTTACAATCGTGAGGTCGTGGGTTCAAATCTCCGGTCCCGTACCAATGAGTTCTTTGCAATTTATGTATGGAATTTCACACCACGGGCTTTTCGGTGAAGGAAAACATCGTGAGACAACCTGCATACGTCCGTAAAAGAAATTCGAAGGCGTATGTGAATCCACCAACCCGCACTGGGCCAGCGTGATGGATATGGCCCAAACACCCTTCGTAGGTAGGCCTACGTCCGGCAGTGGACTATCAAAAAGGCTGGTATAGTACAGTACTGTTTATCAGCAAAAAAAAGTCATATCATATTATTTTATTTTGTTTTTTAATTTTACCCGCGATAAAAGTAGCCTATATCACTTTCTGACCCATAAACAATGTATTCATCCCTTCTATATATATATATATATATATATATTTGACATTTTACACACGGCCTCCGACCCAAAACTAAGCATAGCTTGTGATATGGCTGCCAGAGACTGATATACTACATATACTTATTTTTAAATACATACTTATATAGATAGTAACTAAATAACACCCAGACAAAGAGCAAATACTTTTGTTCATCACATAAATATTTGCCCTGTTCATCAAAGTAGTTAAAACGAACAATTGATTTGTCAAAAATATTCAATGAATTATTAAATTCTGAATCTGAATAAAATAAATCTAAAATAAGTCTTTGAAAATAATAGTTATTACTTTTATTTTTTTCCATCCATTGAGTGCCTGAAAAATATCTAGGTCAAGTAAGTAGATTTTGATCAAAAAGAGAAGCGTCTTTGATGAGATCGCCCGTGTACCATTTTACTAATTTACGTTGACAACACTGCTCTGTCATTGCTAGTACAACTACAACTATTGTTTGATACTTGGTAGACACCAATTCGGTTTGCATCAGTACTCGCGTCTACCAAGTATACCTAGTTGGTACTTTGGCTGCTGATTAAAATCTTATTATTAGTTCACCGTATATCCACGACGACTCTCTTTTTGCACATACTCTAACTAACTAAAATATTGTTTCCAGGTTATAAAAATGCAAAACTTACCATAGCCCATCTGCTTCAAAAACTTTTTCTACCTTGCAAAATTATTTCATCGTAACATAACCATTTTGAGCTCATAATTATAAGCCACCATTTGCTGCTGTTGCTGACCAAAAATAAGAATATAGCAATATATTTAAGCATTGCCCTGAAAAACCTCGTTACCCTCGGCTGTCCAGTTTAAAACGAAAATAATGTAGAGACACTTCAAATTTGCTGCGCTTCTTTTAGGAGGCGATTTCTTATTTTGTTTATGTTATAAAATATAATATTGTGCCAAAAAGTTTGTAATGTTGTCTTATAATTAGAGTGAAACCGTATAAAATAACGAAAAAATGTATAAGTATCTAACCTATACATTTTTTAAAATAACGAAAAAAGTATATGTATCTAACTTATACATTTTTTAAAATAACGAAAAAATGTATAAGTATCTAACTTATACATTTTTTCGTTATTTTATAATATCTGTACACATATTTAATTGATAGTTTTTTTTTAGTGGACTCAAACAACTCATAATTAATTGTGCTGAGCAAAACGTTGCAAGTTCTTTGTATGATTATTTCATAATTAGTCCACTACTGAACAAAGGCATATCCCCAAGGAATGACAATATTATAGAAAATTCATATATTTCGCTAAATTACGATCAGAATCAATTTCACAGTCATTCGTTTTCAAACGAAAATTCGCCTCGTAATCAAACTAGTATTTGTTTGTAAATTCCAAGTATATACTTGTATATACATTGTTAGTTACTTTTCATCACATTTATTCGAAAAGGATTACTTGGTTCGCCTTTAACCCATATAGGCCCAAGAGCACTAAAGCGAACCAAATCAAAATAAATCTAAGTATTATCTATTTCATTAATGGATTTTAAAAAGCAATTCTTTACGCGTCCGAGTGGTATAATCTACTTTTCATCACCTCTATGAGAAAATAAAAGGCGCCTCATATTTTATTGTAATATTATTATTTAATAAAACGTAGAGTAACAACTAGGTAAATTGAAATTAAATTAATTATTAGTATCTAATAATAAAACAAATGAAAACTTATATTTACATTTTTTTCATTCATTTTCTTGGCGCTGAACACTAATATTACAAATACTTCCAAATTCAAAAAGTGCGCGGCAAAGATAATTCCGGCGCACTTATAAAGTGTCTTATAGAAAACACCACCTTTGGGCGCACTTAAAGGCGAACCAAATAGTACTTTTCAAATAGATGTGATGAAAAACAATTATTGGCTCGGGTAACGTACTTTGAATCCCTCGCTACGTTCAGGATTCTACTAACAAATCCCTCACTTCGCTCTGGATTCAAAAAAGCGCCCTCGCAGTAAAAATATTATTTTGCTCCCATATGATACAATCTACTATTTTTTCGCAGCAACGCCAACGTAACAAAAGTTCAGTAAAAACTCTATCTAAAAAAAGTTCCGTACTTACTCCAGCTTCTTTATAGCTTTGTTTTTAGAATTAGAGCCTTAAAAAGACATATTTATATTACTGGCACATTAATTATTTTATTATGCATCTCACATCAGAGCGCGGACATGAATATAACCATGGCTTCCCAGTCACCGCTCAGCTAAGCTGATAAGTCTTAATTAATAGTTTCCGCCAGCGTATTTGGCAAGTTATGTGCCCCGTAATGGTCTAGCCATTTGTTACTTTGCCCTAGTTATATCAGAAACGGCTTTTTATGGCTGAAAAATGGTCTATTGTACGCAAACCAGCAATCTAGGTCTACGATCTAACAGACAATGAGATATAGAATACACTAGTTTGATTTATGATGGATATTTTTCAGCCTGGTTTCTGATATGCGAAGTGAAACAGAATGGCTTGATGTCTTGTTTTATATTCTGTTTTCAATTGTACTGTACTGTACTGTACTGTACTGTACTGTACTGTACTGTACTGTACTGTACTGTACTGTACTGTACTGTACCAGCCTTTTTAATAGTCCACTGCAGGACGTAGGCCTACCCACGAAGGGTGTTTTCAATTGGCTTCCAAATAATTATTTTTCTCAAAAATTGGCAATACCGACTTCCATCGCGTATAAAACTCGAATAGTTTACTCGATTTGATGAAGTACACATTTTTTCACATTATTGTCAATATGTGAAAAATAATTCTTTTGAGATTAATAAATATTCCTAACCTGTTCAAAAACCGCTCTGCCGATTTCGATAAAATTTGAACTAAAAAATCAGTTTTTGATTTGGTTCACAATTGGCCAAGCTATTATTTGATTTTTTTTTTTTCGTTTCTTCGCAGTTTGACTCAGTATAGTTTTGTAGTTTGAAACTAATAATATAAAAAACCGGACAAGTGCGAGTCAGGCTCGTACATCGAGAGTTCCGTACAAACATTTTGTTAAAATAATTAAAAATCTGTTTTAGCATGTGCTAATGAAGTTATTTTATATGATACCTTACATGATACGATTTACTCACTTTGAATTTTGAACCCATATTTTGCGAATTTTGAGGCCCTATTTTTATGTGATTTAAATAAAAATGTACAGTTTTCAGATTTATTCCTATATGTGTACTCTGAGACAATGCTTTTTGCCAAATTTTATAGTTCTATGTTAACGGGAAGTACCCTGTAGGTTTTAATTTTTGTGAGCGTTGAAATATGCGTTTTTTTACGACATAAACGGCTCTAACTTTTTTATACGGTAACGGAGAAGCTTTTCTTTTACACAACTGCAAGATTTTATGGGTTTACGTATACAGTTTAAATTTCAACTCGATATCTTTACGCGTTCCCGGGATAAAGAGTCTTGACATACACACAGACGGACAGACGGACGACAAAGTGATCTTATAAGGGTTCCGTTTTTTTCCTTTTGAGGTACGGAACCCTAAAAATTGATGAAAGTACAATACCTACAAAATTTAAATAGCAAAATACACTACATTTTAATCGGTAAGTATTGTTCAAAAGCCTGAAGTCAATTGTTTAAAATCAGTGGTAGTATGTTTGAGTCGAAGTTAAATATCCGAAAAAAAATAATACATACTCTTTCACAAATATAACATACGCAATTACAATATTTTTCCAAAATTTATACAAACAAACGCTTACTGCCCGAGTAAACAACGAAATTTCTTTTAATTACAAAAATAAAATTACCCCAGAGTGCGCCGGACGGCCGAACAATTACTGGCATGTGAAAACTGGGCGGTTAATTTATTCTGAATACTCAGATTCGAGCCTTATACCCACTGGATACGGTACTATTTTGATTGACATCTGACTGACAAAATTAACACTATACTCTTTTTCATTTTAAAAATGTTCCATTGCTAACGAAGCGGCATTATATTATAGGATAAATATATAGGCTTGATAGAGTCTGGCCAACGAAAGCTGTCCACGTATTATTTTCAGAAGTTTTGAAATGGCAATAATTTAAGACTGTCAAAATTGACACTTTGATGTGTCGTACTACTGAAAACGAACTTGAACCATTCATAATACATGTTGGGGACAGTACTGCTACTGCAGCAGCGAAGAAAGCAATGAAGCTGATTCAATATCAGGTGTAGAGTTTTTGGAATCCGATTTTAACTATGACTCATAGCTCCTATATTTGTACGGCTCCTCGGGGTCCTCGACTGTACATAAATAATGGATTATTTTAAAATAATAAAAAGACAGAATTAAAAGTAATCTTTTATTTGATATTCTTCATAATACATTCGAAAATTTCAACAACAGTTGCTAACAAAACAAAATTTTTACAACTCGAAAAAAATGTACTTGCTGAAAAATAAATAGTATCAACTCCGTTTATGCAGTGTATAGCCAGGTTTAACAGCTCTTGATTTTTTTAAATTCCCGCCTTTTTTCTTGACAGCTTTCGTTGGCCAGACTCTATGCCTTGAATCAAAAAAAGAAAAAATATGTGGGATACAGCTGCCCGTCAAATAAATCACTTTGCAAACGAGTCTATAAATTGTATGCAGTGGGAACAGCATTAATCTGACACATTGGTATTTAATCCTTTTGGGTTTGGTTTAATATGGTGTTTGGAGATATCAGAAAACTTAGTTGTGTTTATGCCAATGAGTTGACCAGTTGAGTGGCCACTTTAAAAATATCATGTCAAGACACTTTTTGTGAAGTACACTATCTTTGCAAAGCGGACGGATTTTTAGAGACACCACATACCTACAGTCTGTTCACGTTGTTACTGTGTCCCTGCCTAGCTTGTGATGGTGTTTAATGACAAGACAGAGACAGTGACATATATCGGAGGTAAAATAACTGTGAACGAACTGTACTTATGACTGAGAATGACTTTTTCAAGAGACCAACCATAACATCGAAAAAGAAAAACAGTTCACAGAGTAGCTTCCCGCTGTCTGTCCCCATGTATGCTTGTATCTTTAGAACTACACAACAGATTTTGATGCGGTTTTTTAGATAGATAGAGTGATTCAAGGGAACCTATATATGTATATGTAGGGTCGCTAGAGCAAAAATGAAACTCAACAAATGAAGCAGGTGATATTTTGTCGCTATTTCGGACTCTTCATCCTTTTAATTGTTTTATTCTTGAGCAATGATACTGATTAGGTAAGTTATTAGTTTGTATTTTAACTGATTTAGAATTGATTGACCATTTGTGATTAAATATACGTCACTGATGTGGCTAATTAAACTGTAATCGAATGATCTATTCGAATTAATTGATACAATGTTGATCGAGTTTTCACACCAAAAAAAAAATCTAATCTAAAATGATCTGAAATTTTGAGATATGATCTAAAGCTTTTCAAAGTCAGAGTGAATATTAGGTATCTTCTCAGTCTTCGTGTTTCATTTTCGACCACAATGTCGCTTACCATCAGGAAAGTTGGTGGTCAAGCGCAGAATTATTCACGATTAAAAAATACACACGTACACTTTAAACAAAATTCTCCAAGTTCGATAGGATTGAACGGACCGGGAGTACAATGGGTAACATGAGGTAAGCCGGTCGCAGTTCGTACTTTATCCGACTGGGACATGATTGGCCGTACGCAATTTAACATCCGACGTGACTCGCACAGCCGTAATCGAATGATACATTCGAATGAATCGATTGCGCAACTCTGTAATACTTTTATTTGTGGACGCTGTAACTCAATTTGCTGGCGGATGATCTGAAAGGTGGGGAGAGGAAATTGGGCTAATATTGGTCGTATAACTTATACAACTCATCTTCTATACTCGTCGATTGCAGTCTTTTTATCGTTTGTAATTGTACTTTGTACCTATTTGGCTGAATACATAAATGCATTCTTGTAGTGGTCGTTTTTAGGGTTTTTTACCCAAAGGGTAAAAGCCCTATTACTAAGACTCCGCTGTCCGTTTGTCCGTCTGTCTGTCTGTCGCCAGGCTAGTTTTATTCGATATATGTAGGTTTGCGTTTGACCACATTCTATTTATTTGATATTTGTAGTTATTCTTGTCATATGCTGCAACTGTTGAAAAATGTTGTAAGCGGGCAAAGCTGCGGTATAAAGCCGGTAATCATACTATATTTTTAATTTAATGAAGTCCTGAGCAAGTCTTGTAATAGACTTACTTAATATGCATAAGATTTACTTAACATGAGTTATTCCACAAAAGAACTTCTAGCTGAGTCTATTACTTATATTAAAATATTCTTGATGTTTGCTGAGGTTATGAGCTTTTAAATAAATTAAACCACTTTTGATAGAGTTCAGATCAAAGAACCAACCGCACATGATTTCAACTCTAAATTATTCTGTAATGCTTCAGATGAATACACAAATTCTTGAAATGCTCGCAATATGTAATGTAGTATATATAAATTGTCTTTCATTGTTTTGGAATAGATAGATAGATAAACTCTTTATTGCACACCAAGAAATAAGCACAAAGAAGAAACAAATAAACATAAACAGTGTAACAGTGGGCGGCCTTATCGCTGATAGTGATCTCTGCCAGGCAACCTTAGGATGGAGAGGACAGAACGCGTATAAATAATGGAAGGGGTGCGCATTAAATAAAATATAAATTAGATTATACATCATAAACATACATACTAATAAAAAATGATTTAAATACTTAAAATACCTAAAAATAAAGAAATCAATAAATAAAAAAAAAAGAGAATAAGATAGAAAATGCTTCTTCTCTTTTTATTTTAGTTGATTTCCACAAAACTAAGATTTCAACTCAGCTTTTATTTAAGGCTATTTTTTCAGCATTGTACTGTTACTGTTTGACCGCCACGCCTTAAATATTTTTCATCATATTAGGTACAAATGGGTCCGGTTTTTTTTAACTATAGACATTGTGTGAAATGTGCATCCAGAATGTAATGTCAATTTAACCTTCTGACTTTGGCATTCAAAAGTTAAAACTGACTCGATGATGAAGATTTATACTCAATTTCTAAATCCATACACAGCATCAATCAAACCACTCTCATTTGTCGTCATTACGCATCATGATCATTGTAAATCACTCACATATGTAGAACTGGTATGTCTGTATTTACCGTATTGCATCGGACCATTAATGCGAACTGAGCAATTCGTTTGGACGAAGTTATTCATGATGAAATATCCCTTTTGGTCCACTAAAAGGATTGGACTAATGAAAATCTATTTTGGTAGGATTGGAATAGTATCAGATTGGTAGAATTCAAACAATACAATTTGAAGAACAAACACAAGATGTGGATTTAGAACAATGGAATCATAAAACGAAAATAAGATTATTTGAAGAAGAAATGCCAAATAAAGTTCGGGATTTATATCTGTTTTAGTTTGTTGGAAATTATAGAGAAAAGTTTGCTGACTTCAGTGTTGTGTCTGTGACAAATTTTAGCTTATTCTTACTTTGATATGAATAAATCCATGAACAGTCAAATACTTTATCCAAGACAAAAAAACTAACCTGCAGTATCATCCTACTTCTCAATTCATTGTATGTACTGTACCAGCCTTTTTAATAGTCCACTGCAGGACGTAGGTCTACCCACGAAGGATGATTGGGCCATATCCACCACGCTGGTCCAGTGCGGTTTGGTGGATTCACATACGCCATCGAATTTCCTCTACGGACGTATGCAGGTTGCCTCACGTTATTTTCCTTCACCGAAAAGCCAATGGTTCAATTCATTGTATGCTTTTTTTTAGTTGTAATCTGATGTTTACTTATTCCTTCGTTATTTGAGAGCTAAAATTTTAGTAATTTGGTTTAGTCCTGTGCTAATTTTACATTAGTACAGATTAGCTAGATTCACACAAGACCGGGATGTGTGTTGTACAAGAAAAGTGGTCTATGCTCAGCAGTGAGCTATTACAAGCTGACGATGATGATGATTGTTGCAGCTCGTTGGAATGTTTTAGATGTAGCACGATTTACCAGAACGTGAGTTAGATGTTTTACGTGATATAGATAGCGCATACCACATAGTGATTTAGTATATAAGCTGTTGTTATTCCTTAATAAATGAGACATTACACAATACACATTGATAGAGAAAGACTCTAGTATCTTATTGTCTTTCTATCGCCACCTGGCAAAATGATGATTAATGGTTTAGTATTTTTAACGTAATTCCGAAAAATTTACAAAAATTGCAGAGCTTACCGAAATCGAATAGCAATATCGCTAGTTTTGCCTCCCATTTTTGGTTGAGGTCCATTATAAATTATGCTGCGTTTTTTTTTAAAAGTAAATTTTTGCTTTGTGTTATCATTGGCCATTGAGCATAATATAATAATCGGCCAAGTACGAGTCGGACTCGCGCACGTAGGGTTCCGTACCATATGGAAGCTACCCTTAATATATTTTATTTTAATTTAAATATTTATTTTTGAAGGGAATATACAACGTGACATTCTGTGAATATTTCAAGCATCTTCCTGTTGCCGTTATTAATATCGAGCAAAAAATTACGTTCCTTGTATGGAAGTCCCCCCTTAAATATTTATTGTGTTTTAATTTAATTATTTATTTTTAAAGTAAAAATTTAACTACACATTCTGTGAATATTTCAAGCTAATTTATCTACCTGTCACCGTTATTAATATCGAGCGCAAAAATTCAGGTTTGTTGTATGGGACCCCCCCTTAAATATTTATTTACTGTTTTTAGTATATGTTGTTATAGCGGCAACAGAAAATACATCATCTGTGAAAATTTCAACGTTCTAGCTATCACCGTTCCTGAGATTCAGCCCGGTGACAGACAGACGGACGGACAGCGGAGTCCGTCCCGTTTTTACCCTTTGGATACGGAACCCTAAAAATGATTAAGGCTTTGCATATGAAGCATTTGTTGTTTCAACAATTAATTGCGCTCGAGGTCCAATTCAATACCTCGTCTCAAAGTCCCTTGTGAGAATTACAGCTGCAATAGTCTAGATGACTAAAAAAAAATAATTAGTCCGTCAGATAGATTTTAAAAATTGGTTACCTACGTATTTTTTCTTTTGTCAATTAAACAAAAAATTACGAAGATATAGCCCGTTAAAGTTACGTGTGATGTCACGAGTGCACTACAAATGTACCGAGTACGTCGCATTAGTGACGTCAGGACTTTGACAAGGTATATCTATGTCATTTATTGTTTGATCGACAAAATAAAAAAAACCGGACAAGTGGGAATCGAGGGTTCCGTACAAATCTAGAAAATTTTAAAAATTGGGAAGTAAGTTGTTAAAATCTCTGTACTATAACCATTGACAAAAAAGTTTTTTTTTTTCAATTTCTCGTCGTACATCGAAAATTACACATTGTTAAAATAATTAAAAACCTGTTTTAGCATGTGCTAATGAAGTTCTTTCATATGATACCTTACATGATAAGATTTACTCACTTTGAATTTTAAACCCATATTTTGTAAATAAAAAAATATTTGTGATTTAAAATAAAAATGTACAGTTTTCAGATTTATTCCTATATGTGTACTCTGAGACAATGCTTCTCGCCAAGTTTCATAGTTCTATGTCAACGGAAAGTACCCTGTAGGTTATGAGTTTTGTGTGTGTATGCGATTTTTTACGACATAAATGTCTCTAACTTTTTTATATGATTACTGAGAAGTTTTTTCTTTTACACAACTGCAAGAGACCATAGATATACGTATACAGTTTAAATTTCAACTCGATATCTTAACTCGTTCCTGAGATAAAGAGTCTTGACATACACACAGACGGACAGACGGACAGAAGGACAGATGGACAACAAACGGACAACAAAGTGATCCTATAAGGATTCCGTTTTTTCCGTTTGTGGTACGGAACCCTAAAAATACGTGTCCGATATGGTTTGATTCAAAGATGTTTAATTATTAAACCAACGGACTAATTATAATAATGATTTATTTACCCAGTCATCGTGCCCATTACACCTTTGTTGGTCCAATACGAGTATCTAAAGAAAAAAAAAGCAAACTGCAAAAGTAAAAGAGAATCACAAACCACAGAGCTATCTTCCAGTGTCGCACCAGGAACCGCACACCACGACAGCAGCATCAAAACCGCACATCGCTGGCTTTGTGTAATTCCAGACTCACATCTAGAGTCGTTTACCTTTGAGCAAACAAGCCAAGTTCAAGTAAACTCACGTGTCTAATTATACCTCAGATCTTGCCAGATGGGTCATGTTGTCTCTATAAAGCGGGGATCTTATTACGCACGTTTTCTGTTTAAAACCACTACGCGTAACTTCAATATTCCATCCATCCATCCATTAGCCATAGGACGTCTACTGCTGGACATAGGTCTTCTCTATGGAACTCCAATAAGACCGGTTGGTAGCGGCTTGCATCCAGCGTAATTCTGCGGTTTTAATTAGGTCATCCGTCCACCCACAAGGTGGACGGATGACCTAATTAAATGTCCTACGCTGCACCGGTATGTGGTCTCCACTCGAGAACTTCGGTCATTAGTCCTCCTGCCATTTCAACATCCCAATCTGCAACTTCAATATTAGTGCAAGAAAAATAGTAAACACAGGAGAAATAAGTCTTGTTGTTTAAAAAATTGGCACAGTAAGCAGTTATACCGTATACAGTACACCCCCCACCCTTGAGGACTTTTAGTATGTTCATCAAGATACCGCAAGGTATGACTGTGCCAATTTTCAAAACTACACGAATTATTTCCCCTGATTGCCCTTTTTGGCTTAATTTTTCTGGACAATATTAATTACACAATTCTTAGTCACAGAGTAAAACAATCGCTTATTCATATCGTCCGTGGCTGTCTATCTTCTATCTAGCATTTTTCACAAAACTCACTCGTTTTTTCTTGTTGAAACTTGCGGACGATATATTATATGTGTACTAGTACATCCACGCAACACATCATTCTGCAATTGTATGTTTCGTAAACATGATTTTTGCCGTGTATGCGTATTTACTACGTATAATATTCATACATGCCGAGTACGTATAAAGCGTCTCTCTAGAGTTCTATGATATAAACGTTTGTATACGAATTGGTAGAGAAAAGTGCTTGTTAACAATTCCAAGATCCAAATACTGGTGTTTACTTACATTAGTATGCATTAAGATAGCTGCTAGAACTGGAAAATATACAGAGACAGTGTACTGCACTGTTTATGTGTTTAACGATTTGAGTCTTTGTTGCAGTATTTTTGCTTTATTTATACAAAGAAGCTGTGTATTTTATTTGTAAGAGAAAGTTAAAGTCTAATATTGTTTAAATGCCAAAAAGGAGTGAAATTAGTTAAGAAGATGAGTAAAAATACAGGGTGCCTAATACTTTTGGCCAAGGCTGTATATATTTCAAGGACAAGGCCTAGTCACAATACTGTTAGAAATCATTACCGTGACATAGCTAATGATTTAAATGAGATTTAAATTTGTTTATATAACATATTCTTGATTTTGATCATAAATATTGTAATTCACAAGGTCAGAAACGACATATTAATTACACAATATTTTCGCAATTTTTCAAAGAATACCAAAAACATTCAAAGTTCATCAGGATCAAACATTAATCAAGATGTCTTACTCATTTTTTATTTGTATTCAAAATTATATTATCATAAAATTGAAGATAACCTACCCAATTATTTAGTAACATAACCTTTGATTCTCTTATATTACGTTATTTACGACAAAATATATTACTAAGCCTCGGTATTTGAGACCCTTTTTGCAGTACACAAAATTGGTTGATTAAGTAAATGAAAAAGTTTAATATCCCAGTACGTTAGCTAGCCACAATGCTCCCAGGCATTTGCTAGACAAATACCTCGATTTAACCCTAGGATGCTTGCGCTCTGGACGTTTTGCCGCTGGTGCCAGTATTTTTATTGTTATGGAAACTAAGCATTTACTGGGGTGTAGTTTCTTAGTATCTCACCGCCTAAATATTACAAAATAAAATACCCAGCCTGCGACAAGAGGATATGATTATGTTGATGTGTAGTATTTGATGGTTTTTGTCGCAATTGAGCTCTGTATCCCTAAGTAAAATGTAATGAATTTAATTTTGTTTACGTAGAAATTAAGTTTTTTGTTAAGTTTATGCTTTATTCTGTTTTTAAAGATCAATATTATTTTACGAATACTTTTGAAAAATAACCATTATGGATATGGGTGGAAACATATTGACTACGTGACTTATGTTTCAAAAAAGAGCGCGACTACTCTAGGGTTATTAATGCCTTGGGATTTTAATAAAGATGCTCAATTCTGCAGCATCATTGAGTTTTATTTCAGAAAATAGCGAAGAAGAATAAAATTGAAAATGTTGAAATTTTATGATTTTTACATTGACATAATCTGCTTTTTATTTTCTTATTTTATTTCAAGTTGTCGTATAAGCAATGCCTATTTAATTGCCCAATGAATTTTTTTTTAGTATTATTTTACTCACAAGTGTGTTGAAAAACGTCGTATGCTACACGTGTGTATTGATGATTACAGTCTTCGGCTCTCTTAAGACTCAATGGCGCCTCAGCGGTAATCACTATCATTACACACTTGTACCATAATGTACAAAGGCAAACATTTTTACAAAGAATCAGTTATATTACGTACTATGACGAAAGTATAATCCATTTTTAGGGTTCCGTACCTCAAAAGGAAAAACCGGAACCCTTATAGGATCACTTTGTTGTCCGTCTGTCCGTCTGTCCGTCTGTCTGTCTGTGTGTATGTCAAGACTCTTTATCTCGGGAACGCGTAAAGATATCGAGTTAAAATTTAAACTGTATACGTAAACCTATGAACTCTTGTAGTTGTGTAAAAGAAAAACTTCTCAGTTACCGTATAAAAAAGTTAGAGCCGTTTATGTCGTAAAAAAACGCATATTTCAATGCTCACAAAAATCAAAACCTACAGGGTACTTCCCGTTGACATAGAACTATGAAATTTGGCGAAGAGCATTGTCTCAGAGTACACATAAAGAAATAAATCTGAAAACTGTACATTTTCATTTAAATCATATAAAAATAGGGCCTCAAAATTCACAAAATATGGGTTCAAAATTCAAAGTGAGTAAATCATATCATGTAAGGTATCATATAAAAGAACTTCATTAGCACATGCTAAAACAGGTTTTTAATTATTTTAACAATATGTTTGTACGGAACCCTCGATGTGCGAGCCTGACTCGCACTTGTCTGGTTTTTTTATTGTTAAATGACTTCAAAATTTAGATTTTCTTTTTACTTTTTAATTCATGCAATTTGGTTTCCATTTCCAAATTTTAAAGTACAAACATACTATTATTTCAATGAACAAAATACTAAAACAGATAAAATTAATAAGGAAATCATTAAAACTACAAAATACAGAAACAGGCACAAATTGTGATATTTGTTATTTTAAATTTTCTCTTACGTAATGTAGACGGTCTTCGTTGACGTGCTACGTCGTAGCTCTTCTACGAAATACACATTTATCGTAGAGGCTTTTACGAGATAAACGCTTGAAGAAACGAAGATGCCAGAAATACACAAATCGGATTATCTTAGCTTTTCTACTCAGGATATGAGGAGAAAAGAAAGATCGTTTCATTTTCTAGTAAAGCGCTAAAATACAGAAACTCGTTATAACATAAAATTTTCTAACAAAAAACACCCTAGATGAAACCAAATAATATACGTAATTCAAAAATGTATTTATACGTAAATAAATAATTATTTCTGTACAAGTACCTACCTACGTTTTTTGTGATGACCATTATTTTGATGCAAGACCTAATAACCCAGTAGTAAGTTAAAAATAAGGTGAAACTGATGATGAATTATTTTACTCCTATATTTCACAATATTCCGTGCAATAAATGATATTATTATTCCATTGGCAAAAATACACCAAATCTTAAATCAAATAATTTATAGACTTTATCACATCTGCAAAATGTTTCTAAAGGAAACTAATTGAAATATCAATAAATACCTACCTAAATACATATTTACACGCTCATTCGCACCAAATAACAGGCAATCCGTACAAATATCAACGAAGCGACAAAACGAACCCATTATGTATTGCGTTATAGGTAGATATGAGATAATATTAAATTATTCGAATTGCTCTGAATTATTCGAGTTTAGAATGGAACCTGTAAATTTAATGGCAAGGCATTTCAACGGAATGTTGTATTTACTAGTTTGTGTTTGCATTTCTCAATGCGCAAGCAATTTTAGAATTGAAAATAGCTGATATTGCAAATTTGTTTGACTAATTTTGGTATAAATTGTAGCAATACCTAATTAATTATAAATGAACATATCTAAAAATGGATTTGAATGTTTTGTTATAGAGATTTATTCAAATATAATGTATATCATTATGAACTACTTTTATTGCGGGGCCAACCCGTATTTTGTGAAAACTCAGATGTCTCATACAAACTTGAAACTGGAATTCGACAAAAAGTATGAAACATCGGATTTTTTCCTCGATTGGCTTTATAGTATAAAAGTTCATAATGATGGCCTAAATCACCCCTCTCTGCTACACTCTTCTGAAATAACCCTTTAGACTTTTATAAAAAATATGTATCTATTCAGGTACTTATTTTACATCTTAATTTTGAAGTTTTTCACAATATACTTACTATAGGGGCATTCCACGCGAAGCGGACAGGTAAAAAAGATCGATGTTTTGGATTTCGGTAATATTGAAGTATATTCTACCTATACATGTTCTTGACAAGTGTGCCAAATATTTTTGTAATATCATGAATGGCTAAGGAATTATGAATGGGTAGAATATACCTACTTAAATATTACCGAAATCCACAACATCGATCTCTTTTACCTGTTCGCTTCGCGTGGAATGCCCCTATAAAAAAAAAACTAGATTGCCGCTGGCAGCAAGGCAGGGCCCAAGTTACCGGTGGTTGGGGCTACAGCGAGAGGAACCTCCTTAGGGTGACTCCGTCCTGTATCTGACACTTGACTCAACCATCTAGCGAGAGCCTCTTAAGATGGTGGTCGAGACTCTTCGCTATTAAGCCGTTTACCGAAACGACTATAGAGACAATGATCGTCGAGTCTAAATCCCACATGGCGGTAACCTCGGGAGCCAAGTCAAGGTACTTTCCGAGCTTGTCCTTCTCGGCCTTCACGAGGTTCTCGTCATGTGGAGTAGTGATGTTGACGAGCACTTCCCGGCGCTGAGACCGGTCGACCACTACGATATCAGACCTATTGGCGACAATAGCCCTGTCCGAGATGATAAAACGGTCCCGGTAGAGCAAAGCACGACCAATTTCAAGAACTGGAGTAAGTGCATATTTATAGTACGGCATTTCGGACTCGACAAGGCCGTATCGAAGAGCAAGTTGCTAATGGATGATCCTGGCCACTTGGTTATGCCTGTGTAAGTACTCGCCGTTGGCAAGAAGAGAACGACTGGAAGTAATATGCCTGAGTGACTCCAGGACGATGGCATGCCCGACAGAAGTCGACCGTACCGTCCTTCAGGATATATTTCCGGTAGTTGTTCGTCAAGACAACTTCATCCGCAATTGTACAGGCAAAACCCTCGGTTTCTCCGAAGAGGTCACTGAAGCGTAGGCAGGCCACCGACGTGAGAAGGTCCACATCGAGTCTTGTCAGGGCTCGATAGAAATGCCCGTGCAGCTTCTTACTCTTCCATACAGCCATGCAATCAACAGTGCTGAGCACCAATGTCCTGCGTCAGTTTTAGTTCGCCAGGGCGAGCTAGGTGAGGCCTTTGTCAACCACCACTACATCGCAATGCATCCCACGCCCGCTGTTTCGGAAATAATCCCGGACACTGTACACTTCACGGTCGTGGAAGTACTTGGCATTTAAAATGCCTTGACCACCACACTTCCGCGGAATGTACAGTCTCATGACAGACGAGCGTGCGTGTAGCATGCGATGCAAAGTGAGCAGTCGACGGAGCCAGCTGTCCAGGGCGTCCAGATATCTATTTTTGCTATAAGAAGTAATGAATAGGCAGTTTATATTTAGTAACACATAATTATAATGGTAAATAACACTAGAAAATTCTATATATCCTTTGCTAAATATTTGAAAAATTCAATTCATATCTAAATTAAATTCTTCGAATCGATATCTAGATAACTCGAATAAGCCATCTCGATTTTCATCTCTATTCCATCGATTAGAGCGTGACACGTCCCAGTATGATTGATCATCCCCTGATCCGAGGTTCGTCGCGTTTTTACGACGGGGGCGGTCAGATGCTGAGAGCTTTTTGCTCCTTTGATGTGTTAAAAAGTAGCTGCTTTCATAAAAACGATTCATAAGTAATTATCTTGAGCGGATCTATACTTAGGCGGTTGGGAGGTTATTTCAAGCTTAAGACACTTGTAATTTTAAGATGGAAAATCAGTAATCTTTTTGAATAAGAATGTAGCGTAGTTTGACAAAGTGTTATATCATCAAAGTTAAGCAACGTACGGCACAGTCAGTCTTTGGATGGGTGACCGCGGGTGCCATTTACAACTGAGCGCTACCGTGCCTTGGATGATACTTAAAATTGTAGGTCCCGGTTGTTTTAACCGTTTAGCCATAAAATAGGCTTTCAGGCGGCTTAAACCATAACCCTGTTATTAAATATACGTAAGAAAACTTAGTCAAATAACCCACTCCTCATCGTCCCTGGTGCAAAGGTGCCCATAGCGCTTGCCACATTGCCACGCTGGCCAGCGATGGACATTATTTTTAATTGGAATACGAATTTTGGTAATGGTTCAATTTTTCCACATATCATCGTAGATTTTATTTAGGCTGTTTTGATATTTTGTAATTTTAGGATAAATAAAAAATACACATGGTTTGCTCAATACTATGAAGTTCTAATGGATTCGTTAAATTGTAGGTCCCTGTTGTTTTAACCGTTCAGCCATGTCAAAGGCATTCAGGCGGCCTAAAAACTCTGACACCAGGGCTAGCCACCCGGCCTATACGAACTTACTTTTTATGGCTTCTTATTTCGCTACATTGACTTAAAAATAATTCATATATAAATCTTATATTTATAATTTAAAGTACTACCACATGTGGCTTAAATAGTAAAATTAAATACACTGACGTGAAACCGACCGCAACATTGAATTTTTAATTCGTATTTTGTCGATGTTTATAATTCGAAACATAAATCATTCATATTCCCATCTCTATAAACCATTTCACTTGCATTAAATTGGTATATTTGTATATGTCGAGGGTAGTGATTAACTCGAAAACATAGGTAATTATTATTGAGGATAGTAATAATGTTCATTTTATAATTATGACTGGATTAGCACTTTGATGTGACAGTGGGCAGGGTGAATTATACATTGCTTTGATATCCAATGATTATTATAGGCCGTAAAATAATTCAATGGAGATTATAAGCCGCCAAATGTAGTATTATCTATTTTAATAAAATGTAATATAATTTGAGCTCTTTAAAAACTCAGGAAAATGTTACGTGTTAGCTTTTTATAAGCACCATTAATGCAAGGTATTGTTTTGCAAAGTACAAAAACTTTCAGAAGCTTAAAATTATAATCAAACACAATGAAATACCTTTTTTTCTAAATTACATATTAATTAAGTGTAAAACCTATCTTGTATAACTATGAAAAACTAAATACAAGCTGACTTTTTATGACATTTCAGGCGGTCTTATTCTAGCAAAAAGTGTTTATATGAATAAAAATAATACAATAACCCATGTCCAAAACCAACGAACAGTTATATTATGTATAAGTATACCTATACTAGATAATTTATTTTTTTGAAAAATGTCTAGTTACAGAATCATTACACAGTATAACACAAAGTCGCTCTCCGCTGTCTGTCCCCATGTATGCTTATATCTTTAAAACTACGCAACGGATTTTGATGCAGTTTTTTCAATAAATAGAGTTATTCAAGATAAAGGTTTATATGTTTAATACACCTGTGCGACGAAGAGGCGGGTCGCTAGTTCGCAAATATTATGCACGGATCGATGTAGCATTTTTCACATTATTGTTGATTTATCAAAAATGGCTCAGCCGATTTCGATAAAATTTAAACGGGACCAGTTTCGAGGTATACTCTTTCCAATAAAAAAAAATATTGAAATCGGACTACTTTGAAAAAAGTTATGCGTGGTTATACATAAAAAAATAAATATATACGCGTCGAATTGACTACCTCCTACGGGGGTTCGTCGGTCAAAAAACTGATCTACTAATCTAGGTTGCTGCAGACTAAATGGACGTCCTAACAATACGATAATGGCGAAGATAAATAATTACTGGTTTAATTTCTCCAGACTCTTGTAATATTAGTAACAGCAGCTAATAGGTAAGGTTTCAAATAAACGAGCCTTTGAAGCAACATGTCGGATTCCCTTCATTAAACGACGCTGATGTTACCCAGGAATGTCTTTGAATTTACGTTAAGGGCCGTCGAGTTCATATTCTAATGGAGGGCTTTAGACATTTAAGAAAACTAAGTAAGAGTACGAGTAAGTAAGCTCATATAGGATGGGTGGCTAGCTCTGGTGTCAGAGTTGTTAAGCCGCCTGAACTTGACATGGCTAAAGGGTTAATAGAACCGGGGCCAACAATTTATCAAGTCATCCAAGCCATGGTAGGGCTCAGTTGTAAATGCCACTCACGGTTACCCATCCAAAGACTAAACTGTGCCGAACGTTGCTTAACTTTGGTGATCGCTGACAGACACCTAGTCAAACTACGCTTTACTAAGGTATAGCGTATAGAAAATTACGTAAGTGATTCATTGATAGTTTATAAAGAAATTGTTTTGAAAATAGTTTATAAAGAAATTGACTGTGAATCGACCACTGTTTTTGCGTTTTCTGCTGAACATTGAGAATATTTTAGGTACATTTTTATAAAGTTTACAAAGTTTCCAGGAAAAAGCTTTTTTCACCGGTTAAATTGCAACGAAATGATATATTTTTTGTCTCAATCGCTTGAGTAAGAAATGTACGCTTTAACAAAAAACTTTTCTGAAAAAAAAAAATAAGACTTATTCTTATTTTTTTTTCAGAAAAGTTTTTTGTTTATTTATAGTTTTCAGCCAAGTTTTTGTTATTTATCAATTATTAATTCTAGGGGTATTAGGAGTATTAATTCTAGGGGTATTAGGAGTATTAAGAAATTATTTACAGGTAAATAATTTCCTACAGGTAAAAAATTATTTACCTACAGGTAAATAATTTCTTGAGTATTGAGAAATTATTTACCTGTAGGTAAATAATTTCTTAATACTCTTAACTAATAATATACTTATATGACTATAAAAAACCAGTGAATAATCCATCCATCCTCACAAACTTTCACGTTTATAATATTAGTAGGATGTGTTATTCTGATATATAAGCAATATTATTGCAAAGTTTCATCTCAATCCAATCAGTAGTTTTTGCGTGAAAGAGTAGTAAACATCCATACATCCATCCATCCATCCATCCATCCATCCATCCATCCATCCATCCATCCATCCATCCATCCATCCATCCATCCTCACAAACTTTCACGTTTATAATATTAGTAAGATTATCTGTTCATAGTATCGATAAATAAGTTATACATATAATTGTACAAACATATAATATTATAATCTATTTAAATGTGGCTAAATTCTATCAGCAATAAATAAATACATTTTAGGTTGTTTACTAAATTAAGAAGCTGCTGTTTCAAATTCAAGTTACAGCGCAATTAGAGGGCGCTAGTGAGGCGCTCTTGTTCAAGGTTTGGGTAACTACGTGATTATGGGACCGCCGATAAGACCTAAATATTATTTTTGTTAAGGTTAGAATGTTTCTAAAAATTTAATTCAAAACTAAAGAGGTGCTAAGCTTGGAATTCGAACTTAATATCCCGATTAAAATCCAATTAGGCGACTGTGAATTGTAAATTAATTACAGCTTCATATGAAGCCGTGGTCGCTTAGAGGTATTGACACCCGCCTTACAATCGTGAGGTCGTGGGTTCAAATTCCGGTCCCGTACCAATGAGTTCTTTGGAATTTATGGACGGAATTTCACACCACTAGTTTTTCGGCGAAGGAAAACATCGTGAGGCAGCCTGCATGCATCTGTAGAAGAAATTCGATGGCGTATGCGAATCCACCAACCCGCACTGGGCCAGCGTGGTGGATATGGCTCAATAACCCTTCGTGGGTAGGCCTACTTCCTGCAGTGGCCTTCCGAAAGATGTATTTTTAAAGACGTGGTGTAAAGATAACGAACATAAATTTCCAAATTAAAAAAATACTATAGGAAAGGAAAAAACCTATAGTAGCAGAGTAATCGCGTAGAATTTTGGAAAATAATATGGTTACTTTAGAAAAAAATTAAAACTTCGCATCATAACAAAAAAAAACCTTTTTTTTTTTCAAATGTTCGAAATTATCAGCGACAACACCACATTATTTTTGACAAATTACGTAGCCAGACTAATGTTCTACTAGAGAGTTTTTTTTAATATATGCTTAAATTTTGAATAAATAAATAAAATGTCACCTAAAAATGTAAGCTGGTGCTCGAAGCCAAAATCATCGTGAACTGTGTCATGCGATTTTCGACTCTAAACATAGCAGCATAGATGATAGCGGGCGATGCAAGAAGCGCGAGTGAAATCTGTTTTTTTTTTCATGGCATTAGGCGCACTCTTAAAAAAGACTGAAACAGTGCAATATAGTACAGCTTTAAATGGCAAAGGTTATTATCACGACGAAACCTACATACTTAAGATAATAACATATTTCTGAAGGTGCGTGAAGTTTAACAAGTCGCAATTAATCTGCACAGAGTCCTAGATATAGAATATTTATAGGTAAGCTCGAGACCACGTAGCGGGAACCATGACAAAGGTGTGAACATGTTAACAAGCGGTCCAAAGAGCATTGGAATATAGGTACTGTTGCAAGCTGCTTTGCTACTGTTGAGCTTGAAGCATACTGTCAGGTACTACACGGACAGAAACACCCCAATATACGATTGTTTTTTAGATCTTTCTAAAGCATTTGACCGATTTCGTGGGGTAAGTTGGAAAGACTATTGCCACCAAAATTAATCGATTTGTTCAGATACTGGTACTCTAATCAGCAAGACTGTGTTTAATGGTCAAATGGGGAATCAAATATTATGTACAAATTAGAATGTGGGGTGAGGCAGGGAGGAATCACGTCTCCAAAATTGTTTAATCTGTATATAAATGAACTAATTAGTAAGCTAAGTAGCATGCATGTTGGGTGCTCTATAAAATCTAAATCAATAATTTCAGCTATGCAGATGATATGGTGTTGCCATCCATCGATTAATGGTCTGAGAAAACTTGTAAACGAATTCGAGTCGTATGCGGAAAATCGTGGTCTTCAGCACAATTCTGCAAAGAACGAGGTGTTAGTTATTACAGCAGGAAACAAAATGCCGGAATATATACCTTCTATATTCATGAACGGCATTTGTCTCAAAATTGTAGACCAATTTAAATATTTGGGGCACATTGTCACACCTGACTTAAAAGATGACAAAGATATTGAAAGAGAACGGAGAGCTGTTAGGGGAAATATGATCGCTCGTAAATTTGCTCGTTGTTCCGTACCGGTAAAGGTTACACTTTTTAAAACATTATCTCAGTGTTTCTACACTAGCAACCTATGATACACGAAAAAGTACTCAATGCTCTCCGGGTCCAATATAACAATATATTCAGGATGTTGGTGGGGCTGCCTCGGCACTGTAGTGCGTCAGGCATGTTCGCCGATGCCAGAGTGGATGGCTTTTCATCTTTTATTCGAAATAAGATAACTTCTTTGCTCAGCAGAGTAAGGGGCTACAACATCATTTTGAAGATCATTAGCAATAAATTTGACTGTCCTATACTAAAAACTGGGTTGGAATGATAATACCAAAGAGTAGTAATAGATTGTATCTAAGATAATTTGTTTTGTCTGTCAAGTTATTATAGTAATATTACTTGTGTGCTTCATAGTTTGTAAGATTTTCTTGACAGTGTTAATGTCATTTAGTCTATGTTTGTATGTACTTAGTTATAATTTTGTATGGACCACTGATGTCTGAAATAAAGTTTAGTTAATATTATTTAAATTAGTTCTATATATTACCCAACAAGCAAAATAGTCGAATAAGGAAACATTTACTCGACTAAACATCGAATAGTTGTTGAATAGTAGCTACATACGTACAAAATTGTGCAGTAAAAGTGTTTATGTTATGTCTTTTAGTGCAAATCGTATAGAAGTGCCCGTATCTGGCTTATGTCACAAATAAATGCTATACGAGGGCTATAATAGTGTTTGATTTACTATTTGATGTGTAAAAAAAGCTTTTATACGACAATTACCTGACATACTTTTTATTCAGCAAATTTGTCGAATACTAGCTACCTGGTGATTAAATAGCAACGTAGTTTCTTTTATAACACGGTAAAAACACAAATCGAATTATAGTTTTCCAATTACAGTTACAGAACCTTAAGTGTAATAATTTTATTATAGCACTTTTATTCGACAAAATATTGAGTAAAAGAGTTTTTGGTACTTTTATTGCTCAAAAACCCAAAACATGGCTGCATATGAATGCAACGCAGTCACATTTATTCGACGAATAGTCGAGTTAATATGATATAACAGCAACAAATTTACTAGTGTTCGCGTAATGGCTCCCTAGTAGCATATTAATAAAATTAAATGGAATTTATAAAATATATCTACAAAATTATTGCAAAAGACGCGTGGCCCACACATATATGTTAAATAATACATTACAGTTTATCGACAAAGTTAAATTGCCAGTAATTTTCCTATATAATTATGTAGATATACATTTAGATATAGAAACTGTATTCTTTTTAATAATTACTAAATGGACATGACACCTCTGTCTTTTATAATATTTTAAGTGACAAACACACAAAGACTGCAATGGTGCATTTCTATAACGGCACAGAATACGCAATCGTTCTAAGTTAAAATAAAATAACAGTGCAAATTTGGCGTTTAACGAACAAAAATGTCGAATAGTAGCAAATTAGCAGCGTTTACTTCACTTTATTGCTGATTAGTGGCAACATAAACACTTCAACTCTATCAATAAGGGGTACAGTTGCAGCTATATTGCTTTTACTGCACTAAATTGGGATCGTTTTGCTTTTATTCGATGTTTATTCCACAAATCATTCGTCCTATTTACACAGTTACTGCACTTCTACAGCACTTTTTAGTGCTATAATCTGCGCCTTTTTCGCGTTGTATAAACGTTGACTCGACGTTTATAGCACTAATTATGGGATTTTTATAGAACTAAACAGTAAAACCAAAACGTCGCCGCGACTGTTATAGCACAACTTTTTGCTAGTTGGGTATTTACTAACCCACAGTAGAGGTGTATGTCTAATAGTAGACATCTTACAGAGAAGTAGCCTGTAGATCCAAATCGTATGCTTGTCATAAAGAATATAATTAACGAACTTATTTAATAAATATGTTGCTTTGAATTAGTTTTATTATTTACTAATCCTTAGAATAGGTATAAATATAATATGTCTTATAGTAGACATCTAACGAAGTAGTAAACTGTACAGCTATATCTTATGCTTGTCATAAAGAATATTAAACAAACATAATATTTAGTCAATATTTTCGGTTATTATATTCTTTATGACAGGCATACGAAATACGGTATCCTCCAGCTGCTATGATGACAATAAAGATAACAGATTGGTTTGACAACAATGACTTTTCAAAAGTGTGGTACCATAAACGACTAATTGGCTAGTTTAAATTAAGAACAAGTTCTCAAGCAAGGCTGCTGGTACCGTTAACTTGACGGCGCCTAGTGCTTCATCGATTTCTTCTCACGAATGGAAAAACACAGTCAGGCTTGATAATGATTTCCTCTCGATGTTTTCCGTCGCCAGCTGCTTAAGGGCTCTGTTAAAAAAATACCTCGTGTGCTGTAAACACATAGTTTATTATTATAAAAATCCATCCATCCATCAGCCAAAAGACGTCCACTGCTGGAAATAGGGCCCCCTTATTGATCTCCAATAAGACCAGTTGGAAGCGACTTGCATCCAGCGCGATCCTGCGGTCTTAATGAAGTCATCCGTCCACCTTGTGAGTGGACGTCCTACGCTGCGCTTGCTGGTACGTGGTCTCCACTCGAGAACTTTTCGACTCCACCGGTCATCAGTCCTCCGCGCTATGTGCCCTGCCCATTGCCATTTCAACTTGCTAATCCGTTGGACTATGTCGGTAACCTTGATTCTTCTACGGATCTCCTCATTCATTCGATCCCGCAGAGAGACTCCGAGCATAGCCCTCTCCATAGCTCGTTGGGCTATACACTTGGAGCTTACTAGTAAGACCGGGAGATACAGATACTTAGGCTCGTGGCTAACGGACACATGGGAGAGCGATACAGAGATCCGCACACGTATCGAAATAGCTCGAGCTGCATTTTCAAATAGTATGCGTAAGGTTCTGTGTAGTCGTCAACTGTCTATTAAATTATGAACCAGGCTCCTCCAATGCTACATATGGCCCGTTGTCTTGTATGGATGTGAAGCATGGACCATGAAGGTAGAGCTTCGGAAAAGAATTGAAGCTTTTGAGACGTGATCTTACCGTCGCACGCTCCGCATCAGTTGGACGGACAAAGTTACAAACGTAGAAGTTTTAAACCGTATGGAGAAGAAACTAAAACTTGTCCGTACGACAAAATAGCGGAAAGTCGCCTACCTCGGTTACGTACTGCACATATTGCAGTATGCAGTATCGGTATTCCCTCCTGCAGACTATTATGATGGGCAAAATACCGGGCAATCGCAAGAGTGGAAGGCGGAAGATGTCATGGCTTCGGAACATCCGGGAATGAACAGGCATTAAAACTGTCGAACAACTGTTTAGGCTTGCCCTAGATAAGGAGAATTTCAAAAAGCTGACTGACAACCTTCACTAATGGAGAGGCACTGGGAGAAGAATAAGGCCTATAGTGAGAGACCACGTTTCTGTGCCATAAGTCATCACAAAACTTTCGATTTGAGGCACTGAGGTATGTCGGACGAGAAGACGCTACGCAATTTTCCGAACGCTGCCCAGCCGAGTTGGATTCGGCGATTGGCTTGTTTTGTTTGGATTGTTTCTTGAAGTCGGATCTACCTAACTGCATGGACTACTTGTCATAGGTAGACGTGCGAGCATTTTGCCATGACTACTATATTGTCCGCAAACCGAAGGTTATAAGCTAATCGGCCATTCGTTTACCTATTACTGGCAAATGAAACTTTTTAGATAATTAAAAAAAAATTGGTACTCATAAATGCGATAGGAAAGTGAGAGGAAAATTCAGCGCTATGTACCCCGCACTACCCCGCACTAGGTACCCCGCACTATCATGTATATAACAGTATCCCTTTCTAACACACACAAGTACCCTAAACATTCACCAGAACTGCAAAATCATGGTACAACTTCTTACGTGTATTTACTATATTTACAGTAATACATATAATATCGTACGCAAGGCCAAGGCCGGTCGGCCCATAGAACGGTCCGGAACAATTAGATCAGCCGCTTTCCGGGCCCGACTTTAGCGGGATTTCTATTTCTTTAGCGGGATTTTCGGAGCCGGTTTTTTCGTGACCCGGTTGTCGGTGCCGGCTGCCGGAGCCGGTTGTTATGTAATGCTGCGTACTCGGAATAGCAATTTGGATGTTTGCGTATTGTGAACTGTTGTTGTCTGGTTTTTGGAAGCAAATTGAGTTGAATGATTAGATAGCCGCGCTGCGGGTTTTCGCGATGTTTTTTAAGTATTTGTTTTTAACTAAGTAACTAGGTCGTATAGGCGGGCTAGCTTTTATGTTGAAGATTTTTAGGCGCCTGAAGGCCCTTTAAATGGTTAACTTGTTTTTAGCGAAATAGAACTTCTATACCGCATTATTAAGTAGACTAGAGTTTTTTTCTTATATTTTAAAGTTAAATAAACTTGATTAATAAGAACTCAAGTTTGCTACAGACATTATTTTTACATTCATCAATACCATAAGTTCATGTTATTTGCGAAAGATTTTGTTAAATCATAATCATGGATAATGAAACAATAATAAAATTGAATGCATATTACAATACATATTCTCATAAAAGATGCTTTAATTTTTAATCAAACACGACATGTTTTAGGAGTTAAATTAAAACTGAAACTAAAGAAGAGAGTAAAATGTTGAACAAAATGAATCAATTATCAAAATTCTTTCACCGATCAAAAATCAGCCTGTAACTAAATTGTTAAGAAATTGCGTTAAAAAAAACTTACAATTGAATTAAGAACGTTCGTCATTATTAAAAACGTCTCGGTTTTTAGAAACCAGTCGTAAATGTTTTCTCAAAATAAGACTGTCGAAATTTGGTACTCATGATGCATGTGGGCATCAAAGGGATGTTTATCATAATAATTATTATTATCCTGGCGGAATGCTCGAACACGCAATCTGCCACATCTGTCATACTCGGTCATGCTCAATACAAATTGAAATACGTTTGTATCACCGTCTATATCTGTATGGTTTCTATCTTTTTTAATATTATTTCGAATTCGCCGATGTTTTGATTCAAAATATCTCGTTAGTTCTTCTCTTTCAAAACACAAACAAAACTTTCCATGAAACTTAACCGGTGATCTGATCAAGACCGGAGGAATACTCTAGGTTTGAGCCGTTTCCAACAGGTTATAAAGGAAATACGTAGGGAAGGCGTATGTCCAGCAGTAGACGTCCTACAATAATAACAATAATGATGATGAAGACTGATTAATTCTGGGTAAGCTGATTTCACATTTGTTTTCCTTGACACAGTAAACTAAACTATATATAAGCTTCAAAAACGTCGGTAGCTTCGTTTGTATCAGAGGCGGCACGCGAATTTATGTTACCGCTAAAAGATTTACTTATCTCACTAAATAAGTAAACTTAAAACTGTAATTTACACGTTTATAAAAACGTTCGTGTGTTTATAACGTTTTGTAGGTTATTGCAATATCACTATTACTTATTCAAACGATTTTCCTAAAGCAAACATTTCATGTAAACAACCGTAAATACAATACGGCTGGAGTGAAAGGTCCTGAAAATAAAGCACTCACCGACTGCTACAAATTACCAACACGGAATAAGCACGGACGTGTCACAGAAAATAGAGAATTCAGAGAAACTAGGTACAAGATTTTTTTTATTTTTTTATTAACCTATACTGTCCCACTCCTGGGCAAAGGTCTCCCCCATTTCCTTCCATGAGTCTCGATCCATCGCAATTTCTTGCCAACCGCAACACACAAGAATAATAATAATATTATTATCATTTATTATCTCTGTGCTATTTATATACTTTTAGCTAGGTTTCGAAACAGGAGATGGTGATCGATATAATATATTGTTATTTTGTACCATCTATAAACTAACCCATCTAACTACGCAGTATATAAATTACTCTGAACAGTATCAGCTGTATGACGTCTTTTGCTGGTAATATACCTTCCCTATGGATTTCCAGTAAGACCGGCTTGCATCTAGCGTGTTCCTGCAATCTTGATTAGATCAATAATCCATCTTGACTGAGGATGTCCTACCTATATGAATTTGCCGGTACGTAGTCCCCATTTGAGAACTTCCGCTTTACAAACGATGTGACCAGCCCACTCCTACTTCAAAATTCTAATCCGCTGGCTATGTCAGTAATTTTGATTTGTCTACGGATTTCCATCCTGGGGGTCTACTTTTGTACATAAACGTATGCGTAAATTTCACGCTACCGAGTAAAAGCAGGAACGAGCATTTTATATATTTTCAGTCCAAAAGTAAGAAAGAAAGAAAAAAAAAATTATTTACTAGAAAACTTACAATGAAACACACAAGTTACAAAGATGTTCAATACTATAGTTACGAGATTTAGCAGAGTGAATTCATGGTAAGGCAAGTACACAGTGGTGCAGTGAACCCCAAACTAAGCACGTGGCTTGTGTCTTGGGGCTCGAGTGCGATGTAACAGAAAGAATATATACCCAATGTGTTTTAAAATGTACTACTACTACTTAGTTATTTTATTTTAGTTAAGTTATTTTATCACTTAAACGACAGAAATGTCTTGCCTGATAAATACATTATTTAAACCTAAAAGTTGTATGAACGTCCGTACGTGCGCGCGCGCGCGTGTGTGTGTGTGTGTGTGTGTGTGTAGCACTGCAATACACGAGATCTCGTGAGAGTCAAGGTTTGCAGCGTTACATGTATGTGTCTGAGTGTGTGAGTGACTATCCAGGAAACAGACAATGTAAAGCTATATAGATAAAGATATTATTCACAATAGCATAATGAATTAGTTCTTCTGTACTATTGTAGGACAATTTTAGTAGCCAGTCTTTGATAATTGTTTTGAGTGCAACTCTGCCAAGACTATAGCTTACGCAGGCTTTTTTGCACACGTTGTAGAACACGCAAGGAAGTGATAGTGAAGTTATGGTGTATGCAATTCGTTTCTCACGGTTCATAAAGTGAGCCCCTGATTCTGTACCGCAGTAGGCACATTTACTGTGGCTTCAGCAAGCTCGCGTGCTCGCGCCGATTTATTGTATTGTTTTGTTCGAGATCCTTATCTAATTGTACGACTACGGCCTTTGACTGTAATGCGTGATAATACGTTAACAACCTGCTAAATGGCTTATACATTATAACACGATTTACTTTACTAAAAAACATCTGAATAGGAGAAACTTGATATAATTAGGGGACATCTTACGTCTTACACACGGTCTTATAATTGGAAGAGTATTATCCTACTAATATTATAAACGTCAAAGTTTGTGAGGATGGATGGATGGATGGATGTATGAATGTTTGTTACTCTTTCACGCAAAAACTACTGAACGGATAGAGATGAAACTTTGCAATAATATAGCTTATATATCAGAATAACACATAGGCTATAAATTATAATGATATATTGCGTATACGGGTAAAAACTAGTAATTCTTAAATTAAACTCAACTTACTCTAATTTTTTTCGATAAGGTGGCAAGAAAGCTTCGAAATTGATGGCTTTATAAGATTTAAGTACCTAAGTACCTTCATACATTTTTGTTATTGTTCAGGGTAGGTATATCTCTAGACCAGTGGTCGTCAACGCGGCCGCGCCGCGTGTTTGGTGCGGCTCGCGGTACAGGTGAAGGTCGATAATTGTTTCCCCTTCGCATATGCCTTAGGTTGCGCGGTAACCTAAAACAACGCCGGCTAGTATATATGTTATTCAAGTTCATTAGGATGAGGCCCGCAGTGATACATCGCACTGTCCTATGTAGCCCTTGACCAGAAAAGTGTGACGGCCACTGCTCTAGACGACAAACATAATAATATTGTAGATCATTATTGTACTCATCATAATGAACATTTTTTGTTATCAATGCGAATACTGAAATCTCAAAAATAAATACCCGAAGAACTTTTCAGACATCCATAGATACAGTCTGTCAAGATGTTTTATTGAATTTAACTCCATTTTTCAGCACAAGGTAGACAGAAATGTTGGCAATTTTAATTCTTCTAAGCTCTGAGCACAAGTATGTCAATTTAAGAAAACAAAAATCTCACAGTCACATTTTACCAGCATCCGAAGTCACAGTTCGTTTTATTTCTCTCACATTGATTTTCCATTTCATCGGATCTATCTGTACAAATCTATAAAGAGTGCTTTCAGATTCGAAGCCTCTAAGCTATAATCCTCTGAGTGCGACTATAAAAAGATTAAGTCTAATTGACTCCATCAAATACAAAAGTTGGATCTGAGATGAATCGGGCTTCACAGCCCCGTTCTTACAATGCCTACTCGATAAGCCCGAACGCACAAATATCCGGGCGTATAGACAGTATGGAATCAAAGAACTTTATGCCTATATAAATATAATGATTTTTCGCCAAAAATAGCAGGACCAACTTTCGCCATGAAAAAAAATCGAATAGATCGCACGAATCGATGTGTCATCCGTGTAGTATCTTTTACATTATTGTTGATTTTTCAAAAACGGCTAAGCCAATTTCCATAAAATTTAAATGGGACCACCGTGGCTGTAAGCATACCCTTTCGATTTTTTTTAATTGGTTCATAATTGGCGAAAATATCGATGAACATAAAAAAATACATAAACACAAACATAGTATCTCCTCCTTTTTGGAAGTTGGTAAAAATCTGAAAATTCCGGAAAAAGCAAGAATCACGCAAGAATAGTAAAATTGGCGTGTCCCGTATAATGTCTTATATCCTTAAATGAGATGTTATTGTTCATTTAATTTTCTCGTCAATATATAATACTAAATAGAGTGATGACGCTCCGTCAACTAGGTATTAAGTAATAAGTAATTAGATATAGAGTCAGTATACGTATCTTGTGTATTTCAAAGGTTGTTTTTAGATTGCTAAAAATACCGTCATAATTATATTAGTAGGTACTAAATACTGAATACAGAATACTATACAGAATATGTTTAGCATGTAAATAAACAACCTAATATATCAACATTCAATACCTTAAATATCGACCGAATATCTCCAACATTACTTCCAAAGATCAAATACGAGTACATTGACTTTCAGTTTCACGGCACATACCAATAATTTCCCAAAAATTAAATTTGTGTTCTATTACTATTAATAAAATTCTAGTAAGTAGTACTAATTTGTGGTAGTATTCTTAGTATGTAGTTTTCAGCTTCAGTAAATAGTATTGTATTTTGTTGTAGTTAATAAAGGCACCTGTCTCATTAAGATCTTGTTTAAAAAAATCTAATGTTCAGAAATCAAATTATTTTTATTGAAAATCTCCCAATATATAATCTTATAATAAACTATCACAGTGACATTTCGGCAATTTTTTTTATCGTCTTTGCTCTAAAAATATCGAAATGAAAACGCCGTGGATATAAATATACCTATTGAAATGTAATAAAAATATGGGACAAGGAATAGATTGAAGGATGCCTTGCGGCGATTGCTTTGTACTCTCGAGGAAATTGTTTTATTATTGAGAAGAACCCATGTAGGGAAACTGTATCTATATATTATTATTGAGTGTTCGAGACACCCAGACGTATTTTATTCTGCGTGGGTAGTAAGTATTGTAGTAGGAGCTTATACCTATCTCACTTGTTTCTCGCAGATTATTTTGTGATATAACCAAATATAAAATTAAATGTTTCATGTAAGCGGATTGTTTTAAGAAAAAAAATGTTAAAATAGTACATTATGATAATAGTGCGATAAGTTGAAAATTAGAGTCGAGGCGATATTGCTAGCCCGAGCCGTAAACGAGGGCTATAAGGAAGCAGAGGCTGTAAATTTCAAAGCGCACGTATGTCATACGACGTTTTATAACATATTTGAGAAGACATTAATAAAACTCTGACTTTTTTAAACGAATAAATCTTTAATTATTTGTTAAAGCAGTTATAGAAATTTGAACAATTTTTAAAAGTGATTGTGACGTTGCCAGTTTCCATTTTTGATGTTGTCAAGTTATTATTATTAATAACAATTTCCCCAGTCTCTCTCTCTCTCTCACTCTCTTGAGTGAAAGTAAATTCATTACTACTTGACGACATTTTCAAATAAAAACAATACAGCGAAAAGAAAAAGCGCGCAAAATATCTATTATCTCCCAAAGTTAATTTTATTCATAAAATATTGACCACTTTTCTGACATAAAAACTCTTTGCTAAGATTTTAAAAAGTATCGTTCTTTTTAGACGGAGCATCTTAAAAAACCGTGCATGTTACTTTATTAAAAAAGAACTCGTGCGTTTTACATTACAATAACTCACAAGTGCGTAATGAAATACATTACGATATTGAAATTGGTGTAATTACAGCCAATTTACGAGCAAATATGTTATAAAATCTTTTACGAAAAAATATTTTATATTAGTCACACTGACTCACCTACCAACCCAATGTTCTATTACCTAATACCCATTTGAAACTGCTTGCATATAGCATGTTTATGTGATATCAATCTAGTTATCTATTATGCTATGCGCCTGCAATTTAACGCGTAAATTAAAGCGTGCTAAGCATGTTACGTATGGCCAACATTATAATGCGTTAAAACCTAAGACTGGCAGCGTTTAATGCTACGTTCCGCATAATCAGGGCACCAATTTTTTGCGTTAAGGCGCCGTTGGAGCAGTAACATTAAAAAAACTCAAAATTGTCATTAGTGAGCACGTAATAACCCATACTGCTTACACATCAATATGATCCCTTTTTATTACAACGCAAAGATACGATATTTTTTGCGTACCTAAACGATTTCGAAGCTTAGCGTAGTCATTTTTCCCGGGAACCGTCGTCTGAGAGATAGGCCCGATTGCCAGTTTATCCCTAGTTATAATATCTATTCATTATTCACCCGTGCTGAGGTTTTTCTCGACAAAAACACGTACAAATAGGGCCTGTACAAATAAGCGTAGATAGAATAAAATTCGGCCCAGAATCGGTCGAAACACATAAATAATGTAACAGTATACATAATGTAGAGAAAGAAAGTGGTTTTGTTTGAGTGGTTTGCAGTTGTATTGTCAGTAAGCTGCGGTCAGCAAAGGCTGTAATCGATGTTCAATTGATATACAAGGCTATTTCTAATCAATTAACATCCTTTTAGGGGCTTATTCTGCACATCAAAACTAACAACTTTTGTTCTGCGACTTTTGTCAAAACTCAAAAAAAAAATTAGAGTTCCATAGATAAATATCGTTCACCCGCGACCAAATGTATGGAACAGCAGATTTTTTTTTAGTTTTGTTTTGAAAAGTCGCAGATCATAAGTTGTTAGTTTTGATGTACAGAATAAGCCTCTAAAAGGATGCTAATTGATTAGAAATAACCCTGTATATTATTGGATGTTAGATAACCCGATAGGTTTATCAAAGTTACTTTATTTGCAGACATAGTTTACAGATCAGGCATCTTTGAAAGTATCAAAAATAGAACTAAATACAAATTTAGACAACTTAGACAACGATACGGCAAACGTATTTCTGAAATAGCAATATCTTTTGCTAAAACTTTATAGGTACTATGTAGTTGCCTACGAAACTATTTTAAAAAAAAGATAATTCAAGAATACCTAGCACGATATAGAGTAATGCATTTCAGATTTTTTTTATTACATAATAATATCCTTCGTTTTGTAGTGAATAATGTTTTCTCTTGCGTTTTAATCAAATGCAAGTTTTTATAAATTTTCTAGTTGTTAATGGCTGCTCATTCAAACATCCACGAAAAATACCGGGATCAACAAATACGGGGATTGGCGAATTACAGGATGTTACTTCGGCACGGCGAGGCGAGCTGTTGCCAGTTTGTAAATTAAAATAAACAGGACGCGGACCCTTGTCACTGTCCGACTGATACCTATTTTTATACCTACTCTTAATTTCCGCGCCGTTTAACTCGCGATGTCACGAGTCTTGTAAACTGGAGTCGTGATACAATGTTCAATTAAAAGTATCAGCGTTCTGGAAAAATACGATTGAATAAAATTACGCACAATGTTACGTCACTTGAATAGTAGATAAAGCTGTTGGTAAAATTTGATATTTAATACCGAGAACAAACAACTATTACTATTTTCAAAAGTACTTCTGTAGTCGCAATTTTATAATTTTTATTTATCAAGATAACATTTTACGATATGGTTATGTACTTATTTAAAATAAAATCACAAAACAAAGATAGTTTGACTTCGAACTATAGGCAACAATGTGACTATGGTAATAACGCGTAGTTTGCTTTAATGTACATTTCTTTTGTTTCAGATAATGTTCGAGATCTACTTCAGAGATCGCACGCCTTGAGGCAATATGAGAGTCAGAAGGACCCTGGACATCAGGCTGATCGCCTTGTGCACCACCTGCCTCCTGCTTCCAGCCATCGCCTGCCCCGCCCAGTGCGTCTGCAAGTGGAAGAACGGCAAACGGTACGTCGAGTGCTCAGACAAAGAACTCAAGGCCATCCCTAACGCCCTGGACTCTGAAACTCAAGTCCTAGACTTCACGGGCAACGATCTTCAAGTACTACAAAAAGAAACCTTCCACAAACTAGGACTATTAGACTTACAGAAGATTTACTTACAGAAATGCAGCTTACATAAAATTGAAGACGCCGCGTTCAAAGGCCTCGCAAATTTAGTCGAACTCGATCTCTCGAATAATTACCTAACTGTCGTCCCCTCAACCAACTTCGTGCACTTCCCCTCACTAATGAGGCTCTCGCTCAACAACAATCCGATAACGAGCATCAAAACTCGCTGCTTCCATAACCTTAACCAGCTGAGTACGTTGGAACTGACGGACTGCAAAATAGAAAATATAGAAGTAGAAGCGTTCACCGGACTCAATCACCTCGAATGGCTCCGGCTGAACGGCAATAGGCTGTCCAATATCCAAGGCGAGAATCTATTTCCTGATACGCTGCGCGGCATATACCTCCAAAATAATAATTGGAACTGCGATTGCCATCTGAGAGATTTACATAGTTGGCTGTTGAATTTCAATATGCCGCACGCCGTCGAGCCCGTGTGCTCGCTGCCGCCGCGCCTGAGGAAACGAACGATCACGAGCGTCACCGAAAACGAATTCGCGTGTGTACCAAAAATAACGCCTAGCACTGTGTATTTAGAGGCTAATTTAGGCAGTAACATAACTCTAGAGTGTTTTGTGAAAGCAATTCCTGAGGCGAAAATAACGTGGCTATACCAGGGACAGCTCATTCACAATTACTCAACAATGTCGCCCGAACAGTATCGGGATATTTTCTTTGTAGAAAACGGAGTAACGGACAAGAAAAGCGAGCTCCATATTTACAACATAGGACCAGAAGACAACGGCACTTACACATGCGCCGCCGAGAACCCCGCCGGGAGGTCGCGCGCTAACTACACCATCAAGATATTAGTCAAGGAGGAGCCCGTAGTAATAGTCGTTACGTTCCCGCAGCGACATTTAGTGGTCATTGTCACCGTCATATTTCTAATAATAGTGCTGCTCATAGCCATTATCGCCGTAGTTCTGCTCAAATTTAAGACCGACACACGCAGCCGCAAGAAAAAAGAAAGCGGAAAAGACGTCGCTCTCTGCAATCAAATCTTACCGTCTAGCCGCAGTAATGGCAACCTCCCCAAGAACAACGGCAGTCTCATCGTAAATGCGCACTCTCATCACGCGCTCCACTATACCGTGCAAACGGGACGTGATTACGACTCCAGCGACGTATATCAAAGCAATAACATGAAAGGCTTTGTCGACAGAAATCCCGACCTAATTAGCGATGCGGAAACGGTAGCGAACAATGCGCAAAACGAGAACGTGTTGTCTGTGTACAAACAATCGGCAAACGGCGACTGTTTCGAGGAGGAAACCACGTTTACTGGTAACCCTATGCCGAGGCAGGTCACGTGGCAAGACCAACAGCCTCATAGCATGACGATACCTCCTCAATCAATCAACAACATGTACCAGCATTCTGCAGACGTGCATCTAAATCCGGGCTGTTTCCTAGATAACGAAGGTTATCCTTACGATTACGGGCTGCCCAAGCATCCATGCCGACCTCCTATAATGTCGAACTACTCCGTCGTCGGGCCATTCTATCAAACGTTGCCTCACAAAAGGCCGCAAGGACAGAAACTAGTCTGCAAGTTTGCCAAGGACACCGAATTCAATACGCCGCCTCCAACGTGCCCCAATTTCGAGATGTTCAATGCGACGACCGTCCGCCGCACGTTAGAGGGGTACCCAGTACCTCGTAATAGGCCGATTGCCTTTGTGGGGAACGGCACAGTGTATTACAATGAGGAGTTTGTTCCGTCGCCCCCCGAGGGGTACAAGAGTGAGCCTGTGCAGTGTTGCGCGCCTGCAGAAGGTTGCGCGTCGTGGGTGAATCCTAAAGGGACTTGTGCAGTGATGGTGCCGATGAATGTAGCTGAGGGCGCGGGGAGGTGTTACCAGGTAGAAACCCGGTGTGTGGACACGCAGACGACAGACGCGCGTCTGCCGGGGGAAGGTACCGAGGCAGTACTGAAGCCTCTGCCTCAAGTGTCGAACGCTAAGTGCGCAGCCGATATTTGCTCCGAGAGCCCGGACGAGGGCTATGTAGGAGACGCAAACGACATCTGACGACGGCGTCACATGGACAATGCGTAAACAGGGCAATCCTAGACATTCATAAAGTGATAAAGCGACTGAGTACCGAGTAGTTTTGTATGTATATAAATTGGTTGATGCTACGCTGGCGTGTGAAGCGCTGAACTGGTTTTCCCAAAAAATGGTTACGTAGTAATAAATTTGATGCAAGATTAGGTATTTTACTTAAATCTCCTTTCTAAAACGCATTGTATCTAAAAAAAATCCATCTACGTGTTTTTTAGGCAATAAATTTACGATTCATTTTTCAATTTATACAATGTTAAAATTAAGGTTTATTATATTTTACAAACCGCGTTTTGCGCTTCACCCGCCGGCAAATTTACTGGTACGAAATTAAATATCATACCAAATTTCTAGAAAATAATAATGTAGTTGGTATTTTCCCAATAGATAATATTCAATAAACAATGTTATACGTTAACATAGCAGGTTTTGGTTCAGTATTGGAAAGTACCTTGTAAATAGTGAATATTGTAACATTGACTGTAGATTTTTTTACGGTTTGTTACTTATTTTAGTGGATAAATTTAAGCGCACATTTTCCCATTTTCTTTTTTATGACTTTTTAGTTATTTCTAATAATAAATTTATAAAATGCATCAATAACACTCGTGCAAAACATTATTACATAATATTGTTAATGCGTAAGAAACTGACGATGAACTTTCTCTAAAATGAATTATTTCTTTTCTCTTAAATGTAATGTAACCCTACTGTGTAAAATTACGAGATAAATAAATACCTCTTCATCCCGACGTTTCGGCCGAGTTCGGTATTTATTTATCTCGTAATTTTAGAGCGCGATTAGTCCCGTAATATATAATAATAATGTGTTCAAATCGCGAAAGTTTAAAAACAACAAGCTAGCTTAGATTTTTTTTTCTATCACTTTCTTCTCAAAAGGTACAAATATTACTTCAAAGGCAGAAACATACAGTTAGACATTCTTCAATTTACTTCGAATTCATCGCCGATTACTGTTGCTTGGTCTATATAATTGTCATTTATTTTTGACAAACAAAATCACATCAAATCACAATTAATCTTAAAATAAAAAACTTACATAAAATATTTATTTCAGTGTCTAAGATATCTTTTATGTATTCAGATAGGTACCTTTCAATCTTATTATGATTTAGAAAAGCATTTACGAAATTTTCTTCTTGAAACGGACGGGGTTTCATGAGTTTGAAAATATTGAAGAATAAAAGCTATTGCCAAAAATATTGTATTTAGGTACTAGACACTAACATACTTCAATATCAACATACAATACATTTGGGCCAGCTCAGAGTCGTTACAATTCCAAATATTGCTAAATACAACGTTCCATGGCGTGCTATAAAAAAATATACAGATTTATAATTCCGTGATATACTGCACGAAAGCCGAGATACTTTGTAAAAGCGGTAGTAAAATTTTAACTCCTAACTTGATAATTATTTTTCGCAAAAAATGGTAAAACCGCCATCGTGTACAAAATTCGAATATTTAGCTCGCATTGTTTGCATTATTGTTGATTTTTCAAAAACGGCTCATTTCTGTAAAATTTAAATGTGACCACGACCCTTTCGAACTAAAAAATATTTTTCGATTCGGTTCACTATTGACGACATTATCGATGAATATACATACGACATACATACATACATACATAGAGGTAGTGACACCCGCCTTACCATCGTGAGGTCGTGGGTTCAAATCCCCGGTCCCGTGCCAATGATTTCTTTGGAATTTATGTACGGAATTTCACACCACTGGCTTTTCCGTGAAGGAAAACATCGTGAGGCAACCTGCATACGTCCGTAGAAGAAATTCGATGGCGTATGTGAATCCACCAACGTGGTGGATATGGCCCAATCACCCTTCGTGGGTAGGCCTACGTCCTGCAGTGGACTATTAAAAAGGCTGGTACAGTGCAGTACAGTAGAGTACATACACAAAAAATACATACAAACGAACAGAGAACCTCCTCCTTTTCGAAAGTCGGTTAAAAATAAAAATCCTTCCACCAAAAACGATAATCTGACACACTGGCACAAGAAGTTCGCGTCTGAATAAGCGTTAAAGATACGCTACACTGAAGTGCGCTGGAACACGCTGAAATAATATTAATTAAAATTAATGAACCCCGCTCACGGGCGATATTCATATAGACGGAGTTAAATAAGGATTTGCCTGAACTCGCGGAGGACACAATTTTGCCGTTAATTAAACGTGAAGAGGTTTCACTGATTGCAAACGAAGTTGAATATTTTGTACTGTTGCGTTCACACATCGGTTCATGGTAATCCATACAAATAAATAAATTTGGTGTGTCTGTTTGTAATATTGAAATAACCGTTTTTCACTATATGTATATGAATACGGTACATCCACCAAAATAAATTTTTTTGTCTATCTGTCTGTGTGTTTGTTCCGGCTAACCTCTGAAATGGCTAGACCGATTTTGACGGGACTTTTATTGGCAGGTAGCTTATGCAATTGCAAAATAAAGTTTGTGAAATGAGGATATTTTTAAGTGACTTTTTTAACATTATAATATAGCAAGTTTTGAAATAGATGCACGAAACAGAAACGGTTTTCTTAGCAATTGTGCCTAAAATGATAAGAAAGTGTCATTTAGATCAATCTGGCTCTATTATACTCATTTGTATTGTACTCTAGTTTATTTAATTAAGGTTAACATAAACAAAAGTGAATGGACGGAAAAACAGACGCGTTGATTCGTGGTGTACAAAAAGTTTAGTGCAAAGTTGCAAACTGAAACTATTACAAACTTTCTTTTTGTGATGAGTGAAAAAAAAAACAGACTAAAATTTAATAGTTTCAATGAAACGATTTTTATCGTGCTTCACACACTAAGTGTATAGAAACTATCTTTTTGTGATAAAAATTTCAAAAATTGACGCGTTCGCAGGATTTAAACTTGCAATTGTCAATTATTGAAATGTTATTTCAAAAATTGACGCGTTCGCAGGATTTTAACCTGCATCTCTCTGAGATTCCGGCCCAGATGCTTTGTCCAATTTAGCTGGAAACGTAGTAGTAGTAGTTGGTAAAAATGATAAACACTTTCACTAACTCGACGTCTTTACAGACAGCGTTTCTAGCTTAACTGGACAAAGCATCTGGGCCGGAATCCCAGAGAGATTCAGAATCCTGCGAACGCGTTAAATTTTTAAATGTTTATCACAAAAAGAAAGTTTCTATACACTTAGTGTGTGAAGCACGATAAAAATCGTTTCATTGAAATTATTACATTTTAGTCTGTTTTTTTTCACTTTATTTAGTTTTCACCAGAGTCTGCCAGAAGTGTTATTGAAAAATGTATGCATCTACACTAAAAATATAAACAGTTTTTGTTTAGACAAATGGCCTCAGATGTCATCTCGTAATTTTGTACTGTTTTGACAACGTCCATTCTTGTTGAGTACGGATGGTAAACTATAAATTTGCCGTGTGAATAACGTATCAAGTAACGACGAACACCGGCTACGTTATGAGGTGCCTATGTGTAAACAAATCATACGATTTTGTCGAATAAGTTAAAACGTGGACTGTAAATATAGACGGCATATTGTGTAACCGGACTGCGCTCAAGCAGTTATATCAGCACAAGGAAACAAGGCAGCCACGCTCGTCATCAACAAGACTTAGCACGTTGCAAAATAATTATATCCTACTCGCTACTAACTATACCTACTTATTATACGAGTACATTACACCTGGCTACGCCGGCCAATACGCACCTATGGAAGGGAATTCCACTCCACTGTGCGTCCGCCTTTCCCGCTCGACTGCCTCTGTTTATGTCGTCTTTCGCGGAAATCACGGATATTTAATAAATTTGTGTTATTTTTACCATTGTACGTCATGTGAAAATTAATAATATTGCGACACTGGTATAAACAGAGATTAGGCTTGGTGACCGGGTAACAAAAGCATTATTATAAATAGTGCGTTAGTTAGATTATCAAAAAATATTGGACACTTATTTTTAGGGTTCCGTACCTCAAACGGACAAAAAGAACCCTTATAGGGGTCACTTTGTTGTCCGTCTGTCCGTCTGTGTGTATGTCAAGACTCTTTATATCGGGAACGCGTAAAGATATCGAGTTGAAATTTATATATCTATGGTTTCTTGTAGTTGTGTAAAAGAAAAACTTCTCAGTTATCGTTTAAAAAAGTTAGAGCCGTTTATGTCGTAAAAAACCGCATATTTCGCACTTACAAAAATCAAAACCTACAGGGTACTTCCTGTTGACATAGAACTATGAAATTTGGCGAGAAGCATTGTCTCAGAGTAGACATATATAGGAATAAATCTGAAAACTGTACATTTTTATTTAAATCACAAAAAATAGGGCCACAAAATTCACAAAATATGGGTTCAAAATTCAAAGTGAGTAAATCGTATCATGTAAGGTATCATTAAAAGAACTTCATTAGCACATGCTAAAACAGGTTTTTAAATTTTTTAACAACGTGTTTGTACGGAACCGAGTAAGTTTATATAGGCCGGGTGGCTAGCCCTGGTGTCAGAGTTATTAGGCCGCCTCAAGGCCTCTGACATGGCTAAAAGGTTAAAACAACCGGGACCGCAGTAAAGTGCCAGTTTTCACGTAGAAGTGACGTTGCGCGGAGTTTTAACAGACTATATCTTTATCAATTTTTGTTTAATTTACAAAAGAAATATAGGTATATGTGTCAAATATTTTTTTAATAATCTGACGGAATAATTATAATTGGTTAGTTATCTAGCCTATTGTTGTCAATACAATGCCGTAAATCACGGTAGTAATGTTGCTTTTCAAAGTGCAAGAATTTTTAGAGGCGTATTCTATGATTATTATAAACTTTTTACAACTTTTACTATTTTGTCGTGATTGTTTTTAAACTTTCGCGATTTGAACACATTATTATTATATACTACGGGACTAATCGCGCACTAAAATTACGAGATAAATAAATACCTCCGTAATAAACGTCGGGATGAGGAGGTATTTATTTATCTCGTAATTTTAGTGCGCGATTAGTCCTGTATTATATAATAATAATTTTGTCGTGAGTCAATGTACTTATTGTATGGATTAGTAAGTGTTTTTTTGATACTTCGCAGTTTGTGTCATAGTAAAAGTTGTTCATAGGGATGAAAATATACATCTTTGTGAGTGTCTGCACTTTACGAAACAAAATCTTGTATTTTTACTTACCTATTATTCCCATGTATTTATTTATATAACAGCGATTTACTTATTTATAAGTTCTTTTCATTAAAGCCAAATAACGAAAAGACTTTGTTAAATTGTTGCTACCTATGTTAAAACACTGTAATAAAATATGTGAATAGAATGTACATACTAGATTTAATATTTCGTATGGAAGTAGTGAATGATAAGTAATTAAATTGATATCAGGGTATCTCCCTTTTAAGAAAGTGAATGTGTTTTATAAGGTTCCGTTTCATGGCAATTATTGCATTTTGTTCATTTGAACATCTACTGTTTAAAATTTTAAAACATAAGTACCGTGTTTTCAAAGTTTCAAAACAACTGAAACTGACCAACAAATAGCTTGTGCAATTGTCAACATTATTAAACAATAATCGTATCGTAATTAAATATCACAATACATAGGTGCTTAATTTTTCTCTGTGACACGCAGTTTTGCTTTTATAATTTGTAAAAGGTATCTGCCTACTGCACGTATTAATATTTGTGTGTAAACGTAATTATTGAGATGTTTTTTATGCAAGCTCAGGTTTGACTTCTTTTTTGATTTTCTTGAATTTTAGCGATGTTCCAAGATGCAGCACGTACTTCGGCTAAGTACCATTGTACCACAACCACCACACTTTTATACTTAATCATATACCTACCTATAAATGAATTCGCCCCTTAGATACGACAAGCTAAGTACCAAGTTTACTTTAGTTATGAAATCAGCCATACTCTATATACTTGTAAGGAAAACAGACTCATGTAAAATGCAAGTTTCCGTCGTACAAAGTAATAAATTAATTTAACCCCATAGCACAGCTATCTCTTTCTTGTGCTAGTTCAGTGCACCCGAAGACTATAAAATGCATACGCATTGCGACACTGGGGTTGACACCCCGTGATGTGAGCAAATACGAATATCGACTGCAAATGTCGCGAAAATAAACATAATTATAGTTGTATTGACGGACGAAAATATACGTTAATATATATGCGCATACATTATTTGAATTGGAAGATTTATGTTTGAAAGTTAAAACTACATGTTTCTCGCAATCATCAAAGTGCAGCAACGTTCAATAAGGTCAGTTTTCGGATGGGTGACCTCTTGTGGCATTTACAGCTGAGCGCTAGTGTAGCTCTGAAGTCTTAACATTTGTTTGCGTAGTAAACAAATACTATTTTCGTTGTCAGATAACACCATACATTTTTGCTAGTTTTGCTCCGTTTCCTTGGCGCTTCGCAAAAATATGTTTTGGAGTTTTATTTTACGAATAACCTAGTACTAAGTTCTTTGATAAAATATGTGAGAGTGTAGGCCGACTGCTTTAACCATTTACCAATACCCGAAATTTTAAGGTAGCTTAAAAACACCAATAATGCTATATCCGTACGGCCTTTAGTCAAAACTTTTGAACAAAATATTTTCAGTTCTTAAAATAGAACCACGTAAAAACTGGTATTATATTCATAACTATAGAAATACCAAGTATTCAGGATCGTACGTAACGATGGTAACCAGTCGTATTTCATATATCAATCGTATTATCAATTGTTGGAATTAGTTTGAAACGGGGCCTACCTATTGCTAACTTTAGATATTTTGCTGAATTAATTACTACCTACCATTGTTATATTCAACTCATGCTGAGTTTCCATTACGTGTGAACTTTAATTAAATCTCAAATTATAATTTAAGTAAATCAAAGACAATTACTTCAAGGGAATTATTTTACCTACTTTCTTATAGCTATTTAAATTCTTTCATTCGAAATAATATATGATAAACAGATACAATACTACGAAAAACTGTTTTAACGTCACTTTAAAACGAACAATGACTTATATAAGCTTTTAAGGATATACTAGCTTTTACCCGTGGTTCTGCCCGAGCTTACTAAATAGTTAATAACACTTTCTGACCTGCCCCCCTACCGCCTAAAGCAATAGCAATTGTAATAGCAATCGTTTATGACTTCATTTTAGTCATTTGGCACCGCTTATGTGACGTTAGCCATCAAAGTTGTTCATTCAACGATTGCTTTCGCAATCCGCGCAAAGCAATTGATGGCTAACGTCACATAGGCGGTGCCAAATGACTAAAATGAAGTCATAAACGATTGCTATTACGATTGCTATTGCTTAGGCGGTAGGGGGGCTGTATCGAGTCCATAAAAAATCAAGTCGATCCATTGCGCCTTTGCTGCATGAAATGATAAAATCAGACCAACAAACACAATCAAAGACTTATAATAATACTAGCTTTTGCCTGCGGCTTCGCCTGCGTGGTATTTAATCGCATTTTACGTTTTATATTTCTTATATTACTTTCCGTCATTTAAACTTTGTCCATGCCAAAAAATATGAAGCAATCCTTTAGTCTGTTGCTGTGTGAAAGAGGAACAAACCAATAAACCACCAAACACACTTTCGTACTCAGAATGAAAGATGAGAGTAAGTATAAGTATTAAAGTCAAAGTCAAAATTTCTTTATTCCGTAGACACAATACAGGCACTATTGGAATCGTCTGGTAACAAATTTTAAAATTTCTACCTAATTAAATTTTTAGTAAAAAGAAATATGCACACTTTTTATGGTGCGTCCACACACTCCGCGAGGCCACGAGCACCGCAACTACAGCTAACTTCACATCGCAAACAAACACACAAGTCAGCTTCTCACTATCTTTACTATAAGTAAGCATAGCATGATCTTTCACGACCCAATCCCAATAGTCTATAGAGATTTAATCTCCATCTGAAATAGTCCATCAATTTCAGCACGCTCGCGCCGATTCTCATCGGTTCGCAAAAACTCGTCTAGGAGCGAAGCCAACAAAGTCTCCGCCACCAACTTTCTATTGTGCTAGCAACACTATAGTTCTCGCATTATCATCCCCGTGTAATTATTTACGAAGTTGGATGTTAGCCAACGCATTAATATCGGCGCGGCTAACAATTAAACCGGCGTTCGAGGCTTGATGTTCATTTGTTCCCTAATTAATAGGTTACTGTTGGATTTATTGACGGTTGTATTGGCGGGACATGTTGCCGGCTAATATCATCATTTGGGGGTACATTGGCTCCTGGACAAGTACATTCTTAATAGGCTCGAGTAGCTTGCTAGTTAGTTTTTTCTTCTATAGTAGGTACTGTCTATAGTAAGTATGGTAGCAATAGTCATGGTCACGGGTAAACTGATGACAATCAGACGAAACCTCCAAAAAGGTGAATTTATTTATCTCATACGAGTACTTTATTGTGTAGCCGTGGTGGTCTAGAGGTAGTGACACCCGCCTTACAATCGTGAGGTCGTGGGTTCAAATCCCCGGTCCTGTACCAATGAGTTCTTTGGAATTTATGTACGGAATTTCACACCACTGGCTTTTCGGTGAAGGAAAACATCGTGATGCAACCTGCGCACGTCCGTAGAAAAAATTCGATGGCGTATGTGAATCCACCAACCCGCACTGGGCCAGCGTGGTGGATATGGCTCAAACACCCTTCGTGGGTAGGCCTACGTCTTGCAGTGGACTATTAAAAAGGCTGGTACAGTTACAGTACAGTACTTTATTGCGCGATAAATTCCGTTAAATAAAATAATGTGCTCAAATCGCAGAAGCTTTTAAATAGGTTCATTAGAGCTTCCATCTAAACCATCTATGAATAGAACAGTTGTAACATAGTTATAATCTGGTCAAAATTTTGTAAGTATTCTATTACTTTAGTTCTAATTCTATGGGTATATCCATTTAGTAGTTTAACGTTCATCTCTGCGCTTGTCAGTCAGTGGCCTCTATTCGAGAACTTTAAAACTTCAAAATCAAAATCTCAGACCAAAAAATAAAATCAAGACAGAATGTTGAGAACATAGAACAGAACAAACAAGTGAAGCCGGCAAAACTACGCCTTGCCGTGCACAGACACGGTAACAAACACATACACGTAAAAGGAAACTACGCCTTGGCTTGACAGTTGAACTATGGCGGCGCAACACCGACGCACTCACCACATGTATAAAAAACCGGCCTCACTTGACTGTTCAACGACGTTTTCTCTTGAGTTTTTATTTGCTCTGAGATCAAAATTAGTATGTGTATAATGCAGTTCGTAAGTATATTGGCGGTTCATAAAATTCATCGACTAATAGTGCTTACTTACAATCAATAGTGTGTACGTACTTGATATGTAATATCAATCCCATACAATATTTATTACATATAAAAGTAAAAACTCAATGTAATGAATAATAAAAAGATGCCGTTCCAGCAAAACGGGCCGCACTACCCAAAAGTTGGCTTATTTATCATACTAGGTATCCAAATGTTGGGCCCGAGTCGCGACCCATTTGCGCGGTGAAATTGAATAAAGTTTACAAAATAAGTTAGCAAAATCCTTGTTAGTGTGGGCTTGGTGCTCGTGCGATTGATGCTGGTGTTTATTTGGCTCAACGTATAAGCATTGCCATTCAGCGTGGCAATGCTGCCAGCATGCTGGGCACGCTACCAACTGGCAGTGGGCTTGAGCATGTGGATTATCTTTAGACCTTCAAGGGTCTGTGGATAATCCAATGCTTTCTATGTAGTAGTAGTGTAGGTAGTTGCCTGGAAGAGATCGCTTCCAGCGATAAGGCCGCCTAGTGTTGCACTATCTTAAGAATTTCACTAATGTATTTTTTGTTAGTTTATTTTGTGTGTGCAATAAAGAGTTATTTGTTTGTTTGTTGTTTGTAGTTTTAACATATAAAGTAGTATTGTATATTATTGTAGTTAATAAAGGCACTTTTGCCCGTTTAAAAAAAAAACAAAATACTTATAGCTATAAATACTACTTACCCATAATTAAACTACTACTACATACAAAGCAATTGGATCAACCAAAGATCTTTGAAGGTTAAACATCCAACTGCTCAAATCTATAAATTGGCACAAAAACCTAACTTCAATCATAACATCGACAAAATATATCGCCAAAGATAAAACATAGACTTTTTTTTAACTTTATTTAACTAAAGCTTTATTCAGTAAGTTATAAAATTACTCGTGCTCGAATGTTACAGGTCAGTTGCCAACTTTAAATCCCCGAACATTGGGATTTCCGGAAAAAGTTGGCACGAACTAGAGTGACCGTTGTTTTTGGACAGAAAAGTTTCTGCTGATGGAATAACGACTTTTCAATATTATTGACTCAGCTTTTTGAGAGGTGGATATAGACAGAATAGTGAACTGTGACTGTGTGTGTATCACAGGTGGCGCCGCCAACTCTATACTTCGATAGAATTATAAACCTTTAAAAATATTTGTCGTGGCGTCAGGAGGCAAACTAGCTTAGTTGGAAAAGCATCGAGACGGTGACCCGGAGATGGAGGTTCAAATCCTGCGTTTGAAATATATTTTTTTGTAATGTTTATCACACAAACAACTCTTTGAGAAAAGTTTACTGTAAAAATGCACTATAAAACACAGTTTATCTATCTGTTTGTCTGTGTATTTGCTCAGATTTTCTAAACTCCTCTACATAATGCGACATGGTTCCTTTTTTTAAAATATTTCTTAACAAACGTTTGTAGCTATCATTAATTTGTAATATTTTTTTTGTAGCCGGGCTAAGCTAGAATAGGCCACTAGTACTTTATTACACAGAAAAAATGCCAAGTTACAATTTAATCTGTTTTAAAATATCCCCTTCATTGACATAATCGATTGTCACCCTACTTAATAAAGACGCTGCGATTGGATTTCCTGCTCCTGACAGGATCACTGCTAACCCTAATTAGCTCCTGCAACTTCAACTTGCAAGTTTCCCTTTGTTTACATTAAATGAACTGTAAAGCAAAATCCACTGAAATTCGAGTTGGTAATTCAATCTTAATTTAAAGTTTTTGCATTAAATCTAAGACTATATTTTGTATTTAATTATAGCGAGCACCAGTTACGTCCGAGTTGAAATTTATACGAATTTCAAAGCAAGAGACCTTTTAGGAGTGAATTTTCATCATTATAGATTTCACAGTGCTACCAACTCAGACTAAATAAAAAATCAAGACAGAACGTCGTAACAAGTGAGGCCAGTTTTTATACATGTAGTGCGTCGGTGTTGCGCCGCCATAGTTCGACTGACGAGCCAAGGCGTAGTTTCGTTGTACGTGTTTGTGTGTGTAATTGTGTCTGTACACGGCGAGGCGTAGTTTTGCCGGCCTCACATGTTTGTTTCTCAACATTCTATCTTGAGTTTTTTATCTAGTCCGAGGCTACAAAATGAAAAAAAGAAGAAAGGAAAAAATAATAGCAATGATCCGGATAAACTGACCTTCCTTCTGCATAGAAATAAAATAAAAAAAAATAAAAATTGAAAATGTGTTCTTGACTTTTTTTTACAATACGATGAGGTCATTTCATCATTATAATAAGAACTAGATGACAACCCGGCTTCGCTCGGGTGAAATATGACTTATAATACACACACACTCATCATAATTTTACTTGATCACCATCTTTACGAAGAGCTCTTCGCTGCATCAATTTTTTACAATCATGACAATGATTACCAAATGCAAGGAGCATAGATGAAGGAAGGATCGCTTCGCTCTGAGCGAAAACTTATCCTTCATCTATGGTAAGGAGATTAGGCTGATAACAAAATGATGAAGGTCAAGCAAAACAATTATGAAATACATAGGTACATTTTAAAAAATAGGTAATTTCGGAATGTTGTGTGTAAACAATATCCCAAAGTAATTGCTCAAAACTAAATGAATAAGTACTGAAAATGTATCTATACATTCTGATAAAACGAAAAGAAAGGCAACGTCAACTTTAAAAATTAGGTATGGCAAGTGTTATATTTTCTATGATTATCTATCTATCTATCAGCCGTAGGACGTCCACAGCTGGACATAAGGCTCATAGATTTCCAATAAGGCCGGTTGGTGATATATTATGATGTACTTTATGTAGCCTGTATCCTTTGCTTCTCCAGTGGAGTCTGATTACTACATACACAAAATTAATAACCTACACTCCTGTCCTATTTTATGTTTCGGATCATTGAAAACATTAAGTAGGTACCTAACCTTCGGTTAGGTACTAACCTAGTATATTAGATATCTGTGGTACTAACCAAAGGTTGGACCTTAACGTGACTACGACAGTGACTATTTTGATACAATATTATCAAAAATTATTAAAACTTAATACTTGACACTGGCAAATGCACCACAATGCGACGCCAAAACATAAAAAACTTGACTGCTCAAGATCAGTGATGCCAATTTAGCATTTTTATGCTAAATTTAGCATATTTTCATCTTGTTTAGCATATTTATTTGCAATTTAGCATACGTCATATTTTTAGCATGTAAAATAATTGTACAATAAGTTTTTTACCATTAAAATTAATTTCGAGATTTGACTTAAAAAGGGCAAGGAAATGCTGCTAGTCTTACGCAGTTCCAGAGAACGCACTACGCTCTGAAGGTACCAAGGGGAGTTATACAGTCTGAGCAATGACTCAACCTCGTCTTCAAGCTCATTATTGGTTGATGAAGACCAAGATACTTACATTTTATTTGATAACATAATAATAGGTCATAGTCGATTAAAACACATATTTTGTTAATTAATAATAATTTTATAATTATGTTACGTTTCATTTCATATTGAAAAATGTTATCACAATTTTTAGCATGTTTATATAGCATTATTTTGTCACAATTTTAACACAATTTTAGCAGATTCTTTATTTGTGGTGTTGGCAACACTTCTCAAGTTACCTATGTCATCCGTCATCCGGTGTCAATATGGACACCGTGTTTTTGTTTGTCAGCACCGTTATAATTTATTAAAATACTCGATAATCCGAATTTTCCGGATATATGTTGTCGACTCGAAATCATTATTTTTTTATGTTTTATCATTTAGAAAAAGTTTCAATCGAGTCTACCGTACCCCTTGACGAAATTATTAATATAGATTTGGCTTCATCGAAATTTCTCGTTGTGGTATAATTACCATTTTACTTTGATAAAAAGCAAACGTTAAAAGATTTTAACCAGCTCTTTATAAAACACATGGAACACACACTGGATTGAAAACGACCGGTATACTAAAAAAAAGAAAACTAAAATAGCTGAGTACTGAAAATTAAAGTCAAAGTAAAAACAGAGCCTAACATTTCTAAATTAAATCTGCATAACCTAAACTCTATTTTAAAATGAGGCTTTCTTTAAAATGATCACAATTTTTCATTCGCATCGTAAATAATCTCCAAAATTCTTAGGGAAAATAAACTAAATTAAAATGACTTATTTTCCTTATTGATCAAGTTGCGTCATTCGATAAAAGTTAATTACTTTAAATGAAAAATACTTGTAGTGTAGTGCGACCTTTTATTATACCTTCTCTAATACGTTTGTAATGATATTTTTCATAAATAACATAGTATTATGAATAGAGAGTATTATAGAATTTGACAGATAGTGCAATATTAATATTTGTGTTATTAATAATAATTATCAATATTATTCAATTGACATAATTTCAATTCTTCTACTCCTAAGTTCGTATAGATCGGGTGACTAGCCCTAGTATCAAAGTTCCTAAACTTTCTGAAGGCCTTTGACATGGCTGAACGGTTCATACACCAGGAACCTACAATTTAACGTATCATCCGAACCACGGTAGCGTTCAGTTGGCGCCGAAAATACCACTCGCGGTCACCCATCCGAAGATTGACCGAGCCGGACGTTGCTTAACTTCGATGATGATCGCTGGCAAACACCTAGCCAAGCTACGCTATGAACGCTACTGCATACGCCACTACACTTTGCAATCCACTATATGTTATTTATAATTACGTTATAGGTACGTGCAACATTATATTGTATGCAGATGGTTATCATAGTATTTCTTTTTTTGACATTTTTAATTTAGCTACAAGCTATCTAAGCTGTGTATTTTCCGATTTTAATTGGTACCTTTGTGTGGCTTAATAATTATGTAAGTGTTTACTTATTATTTATGTTGTTAATCTACACTGTTCTTTCTATCTTAACTTTATGAGTAATAACACGAAAAAAACTTTAACAATAACCAAAGGGGTTTGAACATTTATGGCATATCCACCCGCCGCCATTGTGATTTTTTTTTCGAAGTTTCCGCGCGATATAATTAATATATAAGAGAAGGAAACACTTATACACACACTTAATGTTTTGTAGTATGGTACCCTAAAGTGTCACGTTCTCGATATATTTGGATGTAAAGATCGCTGTACGAGGACTTTGCGATCATTACATTCATATATCTCGAGAACGTGACACTATAGTATCATAGTACTGAACGTCTATTGTTTGTATAATTGTCCCCTACTCATATATACTACTTTCAGTGTGCGCGGAAACTAATAAAAGAAAAAACAAAATGGCGGTGGGTGCATATGCCAGCTTCCATACAAAAATGTTCAAACCCCTTTTCACTGACATTTGTTACTGAAATCTTAACATATATAAATCTCGTGTCACAATGTTTGTCCTCAATGGACTCCTAAACCACTTAACCGATTATAATAAAATTCGCACACCATGTGCAGTTTGATCCAACTTGAGAGATAGGATAGTTTAAATCTCAAATTATAGTCGCAATTTTAATTTATTTAGCCACAGCAACGCGTGGCCGGGTCAGCTAGTAAATAATATAATTAAACGACAACGCACAACGTTTTAAATCGAAATTCAAATAATGTACAGACCTCTTTCAACTAAAATGATATTATACAAGATGTGATGTCTACCATGAAACGAAATCTTTGGAACAGACTTAGGGAAGCGTATGATAAAATTGTAAAAAATATCTTTTGTAAGACACAATCTTTCAACTTTTTTTATAATAATTGTGTTGAAAATTGTAAAATATAGCAATAAATTAATACGAGGTGTATGTAATTCTCGCATCGTAAGTAATATAATAGGTCCGGAAATAATAATCAATTTGGTAATAATGCAAGTAATTTGGGTGTGGGTTTCAGTAAACATATTTATAAAATTATTTTATGAAATGTTGAGCACGGTTTTAGTTGTGACTATTGATTCATAAAGTCTGTGCATATCTGTTAATTAATTACTTAGCTTAATTCAGATGTTCACGTTTGATTATTTATTTTGATACTTTTTATTACATATTTTTGTTTTTTAATTTTACTTCAACAGTATTTTTTTTTGCATGGATAGCTGCAAAAATCTTACATAACCCAAATCAAATTAGTGTCGTTTTGTTTTATAATGTTTGTAAAGTTTTCCTCAAGATTTATCTCAACTCAACGGAATTGGTTGCAACGGAACCGCAATTTTGTTTTGTAAGATATAAAAATATGTCAATACACATTTAATGAGTTTGAGCAACATAACACGATTTCAATATTTACCATGCTACGTATGTTAAGAGTTGTGTACAGAAACGCCACGTTCTCATCACAATTTTATCTCGTCTGCATTGTGAAAAATCTTCCATATTTTAGTACATTACAACTCAAAACCGCAGCCGGCAATGCACTCGTACCGTGAATGTTGAACAAGCTCGTATGCGCTGGAAATTGTTGATGCAGAATTATTTTCATATACCACAGTACTCATCCTTTTTGTTATTTATATTTTAACAAAACTGAAATAGTACTAAGAGCTCGTGTATTTCCGCTCCAGTGAGATTTAAAGAAGCTAATCTGTAATAAAAATTTCAGTGAATAAGTAAATCGAACACTAGGGCGGGAATATGAGAAAAAAATGTTGTGAAATATAGATTTCAAGATAAACTTCCGCAAAGTAAAACTTGCAGTCTAATTCCGCTAATATGGGATGAATCTGAACTCAAACGTAATTATAACGTTTTAAAACAGTATTTTCAATGAAACAAAAATATGCATATGATCCATAAACGTTTCAGTTAAGTCACATCCATGGTAACTGAATCAGGTCATGAACAAAAAGTTATACCTTTTTGCCTTGCAAAATGTCAAGACGCCAACATTTTTCCTCAACGACTTAGCTCAAACGTTCTACAACAACTTTTGCGAAGCGAAAAAACGGCTAAGTTGCCAATTCGTTTCGGTTCAGTTTCTTACCATATTAGCTGAATTGGATCCTTTAAATGATTTTTTTTTTCTTGTATTATTATTATTTTCTATTCTCAATTACATGTTGTAGTGTTTTGTCTTTCAATAAAAATAGTGATACTCATTATAAAATACCAATTTAAAATTACTTGCATTATCTCATATACACAACACAGATTTCAGTTCAAAGAGGCAGACTGGCTAGATCCCATAGCACGAAGATATCACGACGTTACTCCTTAGGAACAAGATGTAGATGTGCATGAATTGGAATAAAGTGTATTTTTAATTCGCGTCTTTTATTAATTTACCTTAGAGCTTAAGAAAACCTAGTTGTATTCAATATCAACAGTTTCACTTAATGAAACTTATTATTCTTTATTTACGACACCATTTAACACAAAAACCGAGAATTACCAATGTTACAATCCATTTAGGTACATGAACAGGGAATTGATGTCAAACTTTCTAACGGTTCAGAATATATATCACTAGTTTTTACCCGCCGCTTCGCCTGCATACGCAATATATCATTATAATTTATAGCCCATGTGTTATTCTGATATATAGTAGTAGTAGTAGTTTTTGCGTGAAAGAGTAACAAACATCCATACATCTATCCATCCATCTATCCTCACAAACTTTCACGTTTATAATATTAGTAGGATAACACGTTATACATATATCATTTTTCAGTAATCCTATCCTACTAATATTATAAACGCGAAAGTTTGTGAGGATGGATGGATGGATGTATGGATATTTGTTACTCCGTCACGCAAAAACTACTGAACGGATTGAGATGAAACTTTGCAATAATATAGCTTATATATCAGAATAACACATAGGCTATAAATTATAATGATATTGCGTCAAAAATCAAAATATCATGCGGGCGAAGCCGCGGGTAAAAACTAGTGTGAACATAAAACGTCATGTTATAATAAAATAGGTAACAAGTTATACAACGTGTTACATAAAGGGCATGCACCCCATTAGCTGTCTTTGAAAGCGAGGCCATACAGGCGTATTTTTGAGCTGCAAGTCGAGTAAATAAGTCGCGGATTTCACGCTGCATTTGGTTTCATATTAAAGTCTTCTTTCATATTAATGTCCTGTTTCATATTAAAGACCAGCAAACAAAAATGAATCGAGTAACATTATGACTTATGACGTTTGTATGAAACTGCAGTTACGCGACTCACACGCGTTCGTTTGGCTTCAGCCTGAGGCGAATCTTAGTTTTTCATACAAGTGTACAGGGAGACCGAAACGGAAGCTGTTTAAATACTTTCTAGTAGGTACCTAAACGGAAGCTGTTTAAATACTTTCTAGTAGGTACCTAAACGGAAGCTGTTTAAATACTTTCTAGTAGGTACCTAAACGGAAGCTGTTTAAATACTTTCTAGTAGGTACCGAAACGGAAGCTGTTTAAATACTTTCTAGTAGGTACCTAAACGGAAACTGTTTAAATACTTTCTAGTAGGTACCTAAACGGAAACTGTTTAAATACTTTCTAGTAGGTATACAGTCCAACATTATCACTTTGACCATTCATCATCAGATTAACTTCACCCACTTCTAGACAGAACGCTCCTTTCTTTTTACACCAAATAAATGAATGGAGTAACTAAGTACCTAAACTAGGTTATCAGCAAAACTAATCTCATGTCTATGTATTTCTGCTTGTAAAAGGCGGCTATTTATACGATTAAGTTTAGTAAGTAAGCTGTTTGGATTGAGGTCACTATCTTCCCACGTTCGCATCAATTGTTACAGAAGCTTTCAGAAACAAGAAAATGGCTAAATATTCCAAATCCGCCGAGCGTGGGTGAGTCGGCCACGACAAAACACTTCGTCTAATTCCGTAAAAGCATTTAAGAATTAAATCAAATTCATTAATATTTCAGCCTACTTTAAAATTCAAATTGCTCAACCTTTAATGTTCATCTGAAAAATGAATTATATTCTTCAAAGAACTTGGTAATTTTGTGAATTAGACGGAGCCATTTTTTCTTTATTGTAAAGGAGATGGGGAAATGAAAAAACTCGGCGACGTAAGGCAGCTTCATGTTGTATGCTTATATACTTTTTCCTTATTATAGAGCACAATGCATGAGGAAATTTTAAATGTATGTCAGCGAAGTTAAATGGAATCAAGTATTTTTATCTTCACAAACACTTTCTTTGTAAAATTTTGTACAAAAGCTGTAATAAAATAAAATAAAATAATTATGTACGTATGGGTCTAGTCCTAGTCATGGCCGAGTCGGTAAAATATAAATGCACTACTTAACAACGATGCGTCACAAGTTATTCGGCCATGTTATAGTTCATTTAAATAACAAATGGGTGTCAAAAACACACTATAATGGTCAACAAAAGTCTTCATAATGGTAAAAATCTTAATCTTGGTATCTTATGTAATATATATCTATTCAGCCTGTTCCACCCATTCATTCATCTATCCATCAGCCATAGGACGTCCATTGCTGGACATGTGTCTCCTCTATGGAAACCGATAAAACTGATTGGAAGCGGCCTGCTTCCAGCGCCTTCTTGCGTTCTTAATTATATCATCAATCTACCTAGTCGGTGGACGTCCTCCGCTGCGCTTCATGGCCCGTAAGTAAGTAAGTAAGTTCGTATAGGCCGGGTGGCTAGCCCTGGTGTCAGAGTTTTCATGGCCCGTGGTCTACCTAAGCTACTTTGAGCTTATTTCTAAGACCGACAGTAAAAAAACACGCATCAGTTCGATAAGTCTTCACTGGCAACATATAACTGTTGAAAACTCTCGACTTGAGGCACTAAGTAGGCTTCCACCAACTGCAGGTTAATGGGTCTTCTCTTATACAAACTTACTATTAATTCAATTCAATCATACTCCAGCTTTTTAGCTCGGACTCCACCGTCCGTTCGTTTCCGGCCGATCCTATCTATAGCTACGTATGAATCATACTAAGGTAAAAGTGGATTAAGTATGTATGAAGCTATTAGTGTGCTCGGGACGTATCGGAGGGTGTTCCGGACCGCAAAATATTGGAGACCCGCGAATTATGGACGAAATGGAACGAGGGAGACGGAGATACCTAGCTGTGTAAGTGATAGAGATAGGAGATGAGGTATTGGGAAGGACGTTTAGGTAAAATGAATATCTTGGCTTGTTAGATGTGGATATTTTGGAGGTACCCTACTTGTCTATTTATGTAGAACTCGAATGTAAGAGGGTTTTTACACGAGTGTGATTAGGTTACATCCGCCACTATGGCCTAGTGCGGGTTGGTGGATTCACAAACGCTATCGAATTTCTTCTACGGTCATTGCCATTGAGATTGAAAGTATTTAGTGCTGGCATGCTAGGCACGGTGCAAACTGGGAGCAAGTTTGAGTATCTGAATCGTCTTCAGACTTTCAGAGATATTCAGTTACAGAGATGTGCCGCGAGGTCTACTGTTTGGAGTCCAAATAATAATACCTCCCATAAATTATGTCTATTGTCTATTGTCTAATTCGATTCTACTGAGCAATCTTGGTGGATGTGCCCGAATCATCCTTCGCACACAGGCCTCTGTTCAGCAGTGGACTTATAGAAAGGAGGGTATAAAAAACGATTCAACACGACTTGCACCTAGCGCGATCCTCAGTCTACTTTCTGCCCTTGACCATAGGTTCCCGTAGAAAAAAAAACCGGACAAGTGCGAGTCAAGCTCGCACATCAAGGGTTCCGTACAAATCCAGAAAATTTCACAAAATTGGAAAGTAATTTGTTAAAATATCTATACTATAACCACCGACAAAAAACGTTTTTCACTTTTCTCGTCATACATCGAAAATTACACATTGTTAAAATAGGTAATTAAAAACTTGTTTCAGCATGTGCTAATGAAGTTATTTTACATGATACGATTTACTCACTTTAAATTTTGAACCCATATTTTGTGAATTTTGAGGGCCAATTTTTTGCGATTTAAATAAAAATATACGATTTCAGATTTATTCCTATATATGTACTTTTAGACAATACTTCTCGCCAAATTTGATAGTTCTATGTCAACGAGAAGTACCCTGTAGGTTTTGATTTTTGTGAGTGTCGAAATATGCGGTTTTTTTTTCGACATAAACGGCTCTAACTTTTTTAAACGATAACTGAGAAGTTTTTCTGTTACACAACTGCAAGAGACTATAAATATACGTATACAGTTTAAATTTCAACTCGATATCTTTACGTGTTCCCGAGATAAAGAGCCTTGACATACACACAGACGGACAGACGGACAACAAAGTGATCCTATAAGGGTTCCGTTTAAGGTACGGAACCCTAAAAACATCTCAACTAAAAGCTATATATTTATATAGCAGCAAGACCACTCCACCAAACTTTCCTAATGAAAATATCAGAAAAAACAAAGTGTCATTACCGTCCAAACTTTTATCGCAACTCCGTGACAAATTAAGAAAACTGATATCTCGCCGACCTAATGGAAAGTGCTCTGATGATAAAAACTTCTCGGGGCTTTCGGTTTCTTAGACAAGAACCGATAATGTAATATTACAGTACTTCTAGTAGAGAAGTGCAAAAGAAGATGCTAGATGAAGTAATTTACTCTTTGAACAAATATCTACAGAGCCACAGTCCCTTAGTGAAAGTAGTAAAAATATGTCCGAGCTCCGTCATACATACCGATATTAACATTAAATAATTCACAATGACCCGTTTTCTTGAATCTCGACGTTATGTCACCCAATTAGTGCTTGTAACCGAGCACTTCGGCTTGCAATCGCCTTACGACTAACTAAAAAGCCTGCCCACTACGTAGCTTGGGCAGGGTTTTGCCTCGGACACGTTTTTTGCACGATTGTGCTCTATAAATATTTGCTCCAAAACTTTACTAGACCATTAGTAGTTTCTGGTCTGTGTAGATGATCTTGAGTGGTCGCGGTATAAGTTGATATATCTTCTTATACTCTAAGGTAAAAAGTGGCTGATTTTCACTTATTTATTTTCTACTTATAAAATTTATATTAATATGCTACTTAAATTACACTGTTAATAAAATAACTTATACGTAAAAGAGTCTCTTCTTAGAATTCGTAATCTAAGCTTTATAAATTATAAATTTTGCTTCGACTATCAGAATCAACTTATTTTCTGTATTTCTGTGAACTACTAAGAATAGTTACAAAAATGTCATAGAATGGTAAGGAAAATTAAATTATTTCATATAAATTATAGTCAGAGGCATAGAAAGAAAAAGACAAGTATTCCGGAGCTCGCTACGACGTATACGTAATTGATCAAATTTTTAAATAATCAGCTCTTTTATTTGAAATCTGATCATAGTCAGTCTAGACAGTCAAAAAAAACATGAGCACGCATAGAAAATCAATGTTAGTGCGAACGGGACAGCATGGCGTGCGAAAATAAAAATCATATATTAACTCTTTAAAAATTGAGCGCCTGGTGATCCTAACTACTGCGCCAAGGAGGCCTGAGTTCGATTTCCATCCAGCGCAGGCATTTATACAGGGTTATTTCTAATGAATTAGCATCCTTATCGGAGCTTATTCTGTACATAAAACTAACAACTTTTGTTCTACAACTTATGTCAAAACTAAAAAAAAAAATAGCTGTCCCATACATTTTGTCGTAGGTAAACGATATTTTTGTATGGAACAACATTTTTTTTTTAGTTTTGACAAAAGTTGCATAGCAAAAGATGTTAGTTTTGATGTACAGAATAAGCCCCGAAGAGGATGCCAATTGATTAGAAATAACACTGCATAATGAACAAAGGAGTTTGCTCTGTGCCTTGTTGTTATTTATCTAGTTAAGCATTTAAGCAGTAAGTATATATACTAAATAAAGTAAAACACAAAATCAAAACGTGTCAGAGAAGAATAGAACGAAGCATGTTGAGTATAAGTAAAATGCAAAAAATACGACACACAAAAATAAGAAAAATTACCAAAGCAAAAGACGCTCAAGAACAAGCACTAAGCCTAAAGTGGAAGTGGGCTGGACATATAGCACGGCTTCAGGACTGATGGACTAAAAGAGTCACCACATGGCAGGGCCCTAAAGGCAACAGAAAGAAAGGGAGACCCTATACCAGATGGGTAGACGAGATCCAGAAGACAGCAGGACCAAATTGGCTCCAAGTAGCACAAAATAGAGAGGAGTGGCTATCCTTGGAGGAGGCCTTCACCTGTATAGGGAATCTTACAGACGAAAACGAACAAAAACAGCATTATATACATTTAAATTCACAATAAAAAAAAAATTTAAAACATTAATGTAACAACCTTTCACTATTAATTTTACTGTAAGAATAAAAGGCTTTTTTATTTTATTTATTTTATATATACTTAATAGTAGTACATCAGTCTAAGGCAGCCATATCACAAGTATTGCTTTTATATTCATTTGGGATCAGAGACCATACGGGCTAATTATACGCGCCACAAATTATTTCTTTCGTAGTGTCAGAACGAGACAGCATTTTGGCAAAGTATATTATAAAATGAGTTCATTTCGTGACTATTCGTGGTCGCATGCTTGACTAGCAGGTGAAAGAGGTCCCAGTATTTATTTTATAGCTTTTGCAATAAGTACTAAAGGTTATTAGCTTGAAACTGTTCCCTATATTTTTTTTCCTAAAATTACTCCTGATTCTCTTCCAAATCGTCCTCGAGTTCGTCATTTGGCAGGAGCACAAAGTGAGTCATTAGTTAGACAACATCATTAGCGAATATTCCTGTCTGGAGCTCAAAAAAGGAAACCTAGATCAGATTCATAAAAAATTGTCCATTTTTTTTCTATTGAAAGTATATTAAACTTTGGATATTAAAAGTATATCATTTCTTTAACAAATGTGCATAAAATGCGAGTTTCGCATAATAAGTAGTCACTTCGAATTTATCAAAATTTTCACGAGACTTTTTCAAATATGTTTCTCTAATTGAAAAATATAATATTTATTTTGCATAAGAGCTCTAAAATGTGATAAAACGAGGTGCGCCATCGTACCTACCATTAAAATGGTTTTATTCCCCAAAAATGCTACAACACGTCTTCGTGGAAATTCTGCCCAAAAATAAAAGGTTATAAATACCTACATACTTTACATCATTTTGTTTATGCATCGCCACGGCTGTGTTCCTACTATCATCATGCTTAAAATATTTCACATTGTAATGGTATCCATCAGTATCCCGTCTTCATACAAACAGTTGAAACGTGAATCATACCTACGCGCTCGGCGTTCGGTATACCCTCGGTACACCAACACTCAACAGTCGCAGATGCGCCGTAGTGACGAACGCGTGGGTTTGTAATCAGCAAGCGTGCGATTTACCTACCAGGCGGACAGCCTTAGCGCGGGTTACGTGCTGCGTGGCCACGCTGGGCGCCAGGTATTTTTATTTCAAACACTAGCTCAAGTTTCAATATTGTTAGATACCTTTGCGTATCATATTCATGTAAAGGTGACGTCCACAAGTGGTATATTATTCAGAGAAAAATCGAACCAGAATGACATAATAATATACATCATTAGAAAGCTTGATTTATGGGCTTCTCAAAAATATTTAAATAAGATTTTTTTATCCCTACATTTTTTTTTAAATGTGAAAAATAAATTGTATGTAAAATAATAATACAGCTCTGATTTTTTTCCTAGTTTAGCAATAATAAAGTGCATCTATTGTTATTTTACTTGCATTCATAGCTGGTTCTTCCACATTCACCTGTTAATTTGCTAAAATTAAAAATGATAACCTACCAGTAGTGTGACCAGTTAGTAGGTACAATGTGACAAATAAACACTAAAAAACTGTGTCTAATTGGTAAAAATGGTTTTATTTAACAATTTGGAGATTACTTGACCAGAGTTGCTAGAGATAAACTACCTATTGAGCCAAGTATATTTATTTATCCTAATAGATTCAAAATTAATTTAAAAAAACAGAGTGCTCTTTTTTGGTTTTATCTGATGTAAACAACTCATAAAAATATGAACTTTCTCAAAATGTAACGAGTGTTGTGGTTAGAATTTTGTATTATTTTTATACCAACCTCCATACATTTTGTGGACATGTCCTTTGTTTCCACGCATGACAATAAGGTCCAATGCTATCTAGCAAAAATGTAGGTATAATATAGTCATATCTAGTCTGAAAATGTTGAGTTTTATTCAATGGGAAAGGGGTAGACAGTTTCGACCTCTCTGTTTTCATTTTACTATAGATGCGCAGAACACTCTATCTTAATATTAGTTTGGCGTAAACTCTCCAATGTTAGTCTTGGACCTTGTTGAGCGCTGTAAAATTAAAAGAGAAGAAAACCACTTCAAGTTGAATAATATGTCTTTTAATATTATAGGGAACATAAATATAATTCATACAGTTAAGTCGGATTTTACGCATTTAAACGTCCAATATAAATATAAATAAATATTTGGGGACAACTCACACATGGTCTCTGACCCCAAACTAAGCAAAGCTTGTGATATGGCTGCCAGAGACTGATATACTACATATACATATTTTTAAAATACATACTTATATAGATAGTATCTAAATAACACCCAGACACAGAGCAAACACCTATGTTCATCACAAAAATGCTTGCCCTGGGTGGGGATCGAACCCACGCCTCTTTGATCCAGAAGTCAGGTTCACTAACCACTGAGCCACCGAGGCAGTCAAATGAAGCACATAAACATGAAAATCAACCAACTACAGGAGTCTAAAAGATACACTATAATGAAATATTTATAGAGACTGCAGGCACGGTAGATATTTGGTCCAATATGTTGTTGACGTAACTTCAACGAAATTTTTTTACATTTTTTTATCAACGACGACGGTCCTTACTTTTACAAACCAATAAAAATTACATTGAAAGTTTAATGCTATCTGACTAATATTGTAACTGGGAAGTGGGAAGTCCACTGAAACTGATCGTGTATTTTCAAGTTAAACTAACTCTAGTTGGGAGTTAGGACTCGTAGCGCTCCTGGCTCGATGTTAGTACTTGAACGCTTCAACTATGGCGATTGTATAATCTTGTTTATTAAGATTATTAGCTTTTGCTTGCGGCTCCGCCCGCGTAATATTTTGATTTTTATACTATCCTATATCTTTTTATTTTTACGGGATATAAAGTTGCCCATGTTACTTTCCGTCTTTCAAACTATAACCCTTAAACCAAATTAAAAAAAAACAAGACAGAATGATGTGAACAAACAAGTGAAGCCGGCAAAACTACGCCTCGCCGTGTACAGACACAATTACACACACATCCACGTACAATGAAACTACGCCTTGGCTTGTCAGTCAAACTATAGCGGCGCAACACCGACGCACTCGCCACGTGTATAAAAAAACCGGCCTCACTTGACTATTTAACGACGTTTTTTACTTGATTTTTAGGGTTCCGTACCTCAAAACAGCCGTGGTGGCTTAGAGGTAGTGACACCCGCCTTACAATCGTGAGGTCGTGGGTTCAAATCCCGGTCCCGTACCAATGAGTTCTTTAGAATTTATGTACGGAAGTTTACACCACTGGCTTTTCGGTGAAGGAAAACATCGTGAGGCAACCTGCATATGTCCGTAGAAGACATTCGATGGCGTATGTGAATCCACCAACCCGCACTGGGCCAGCGTGGTGGATATGGCCCAATCACCCTTCGTGGGTAGGCCTACGTCCTGCAGTGGACTATTAAAAAGGCTGATACAGTACAGTACAGTACCTCAAAAGGAAAAAACGGAATCCTTATAGGATCGCTTTGTTGTCCTCCTGTCCGTCTGTTCGTCTGTCCGTCTGTTCGTCTGTCCGTCTGTTCGTCTGTCCGTCTGTCCGTCTGTGTGTATGTCAAGACTCTTTATCTCGGGAACGCGTAATGATATCGAATTGGAATTTAAACTGTATACGTATATCTATGATCTCTTAAAGTTGTGTAACGGAAAAACTTCTCAGTTATCATATAAAGAAGTTAGAGCCGTTTATGTCGTAAAAAACCGCATATTTCGACACTCACAAAAATCAAAACCTACCGGGTACTTTCCGCTGACATAGAACTATGAAATTTCGCGAAGAGCATCTTCTCAGAGTACATATACAGGAATAAATCTGAAAACTGAACATTTTTATTTACTTCACAAAAAAATAGGGCTTCGAAATTCACAAAATATGGGTTTAAAATTCAAAGTGCATAAATCGTATCATGTAAGGTATTATATAAAAGAGCTTCATTAGCACATGCTAAAACAGGTTTTTAAATGTTTATCACAAAAAGAAAGTTTCTATACACCTAGTGTGTGAAGCACGATAAAAATCATTTCATAAGTTTTTAATTATTTTAACAATTTTCGATGAATGAGGAAAAAAGTAAAAATAAAGAAACTTTTGTCGATGATGATGATGAGTATAGAGATTTTAACAACGTACTTCCCAATATTGTGAAATCTTCTAGATTTGTACGGAACCCTCGGTGTGCGAGCCTGACTTGCGCTTGTCCGGTTTTTTTTTAGTAAACTTCCCCATTGAGATCTATACTAAAGTTATTAATAATAAAATATATAAAATTTCATACCATTTGTTACATACATGTGAAAGTTATAAGGCTTTGTAACATAACGGACGGATGGACCGACACAACGAAGTTATAAGGGTTCCTCGTTTTACTACGGAACCCTAAAAACGAGCTAATATCGGCTTAATAGAAGATCAAATGATACAACTTGTGCTACTGTCTACTTTTAGGTCTTCTCTAAGAGGGGAAAAATGGTTTCACAGCACGCGCCCCTTGCTGTTTGCAATGAATTATTTATAGATAGCAGAACTCCTCATGGTTTTAGTTATTTAGTTCAAGACGTACCTATAAAAAATTGATCAAAAAGAAAACAACATATTCTCATAATTGTAATTGGCGTATGCCGTTCTAGTGAATAAACAAATACAGACTAAATAGCTGCATCAATATTTAACGTAACCAATACCTTCTAAGTCCAACACGATCTATTACAAACACTAACTGCACTAAATTCAAAATACTACCAAACTTCTCCCACACATAACTCTAACAAATGCAGCTCCTAATTTCAAACTCAGAAGCAGATAGTTATCCTCTTACAGCTCCACTATACGAGCTCATTCAAAATATTGTATAGCAGCTCGATAACGGTATTCAAGAGCTGCTATCGAGCTATCGAGATGTTATCGGGAACGATTCGAGTTAGAGCAAGTTTTAGCATCTGTAGGTTTCACGCAAAATAAAGTACCCAAAAAAGAAATAGGTAGATATAGGAAAGGCGTACGTTTTTTAAGTGTGATAAACTGCTTTTAAGAATAGTTGACTAAAAATCTCTGTCTGTAAATGATTTTGTTTGCTGTGTAATTTTTATTTTAATGTTACATTATTATTTTGACGTGATTGGTTGAATAAATTATAATTTTGATAATTTGTATTTAACTTTCTCACTGCTGAGCACATGCCTATTTATATTACATTAGTTTTAATAGCATAGTCAAGCTATCCAAATACAAGTTAATAGATTTAACATAAGATGTATAAATTAACATTTTATATATGACTTTCAATAGAATATGAAAAGTTATCGGAGAAGTAAGTTTTATATTAATAGTTTCATTGTGTTAAATAAAACCTTCACCTCACGCCCTTCGTGGGTAGACCTACATCCTGCATTGAACTATTAAAATTGCTGTATTCAAACGCTTGTACAATATAGTAAGTACAAAAAACAAGATTATTTTTTGCAATAATTAGCATGACCGACTTCACCTGTGTACAGAATTCGCGAATATTTCGCACGGATCGATGTAAAATTTTATACATTACTGTTGATTATTTATCAAAAATGGCTCAGCTGATTTTAAGAAAATTTAAATGGGACCAATTTCGAAGTATATTCTTTCTAATAAAAAAAGAATTATTGAAATAAGAACACTATGAAAAAAGTTATGCGTGGTTGGTTATACATAAAAAAAAAATATACGCGTCAAATTGTATACCTCCTCCGGTGGTTCGTCGGTCAAAAAACAGTTTTAAAAATTCAGACTAAATCTTTACCACCCGTTGTTTACAGGTTGAAAAGTAGATGTCCGATTTCCTATTCACAAAGTGCCCAAATTATACAATAACAACATTTTATTTTTAAACATATTCCAAAACGTTTTATATTCCAATTAATCAAAGCGCCCACATAATACCATGTAATTTAAAAAACGTTTCATCCCACAAAACCGTGGAAGCCGTTAATCTCTGCCTAATTCGGCTGCATAATGCCAAATCCTCTCCATATCGGAGCTCCACTGCGGACGTAAAAATCGATATCCGCTCCCGCAGGGCAATGTATCTAAAGGGAGGATCTGACCTTGGGCCCACGCTGATAGATGTCAATGTCGGGAAGCGATCGCTCGCGGCCGACGCGGCCCGATCCGATCGCAGGATTAGGGACTCTAGGGTTAGGCTGTTGTACACCGCTGTGGTGGTAAGAAGCTACAATAAGACGTCGCGCCGGATCCGACCGTTGCTCAAATTAACGCCGGCTCCGAGAGTTAGCTGCACGATGTCACTGCCAGGTTTCCTAAGTATATAAGTAATAGTAAAACTGAAATAGTTTATATAGGCTTTGTTTTTATACATTTTGATAGAGGATTTTTAATAATGAGTTTATTAGCTGTCTATTAATAAGACGTGCTCATGTAAACGCCATTTTTTCACCGGACAACGGACCATCAATAAACGGATACCTTAAATCTTCCGATGTCCGGTGCATCTACATTTTTTTTTTCTACATACACACATTCAATATAAACCAAACACCACCGTAAATAAGGAAAAAAACGGTCTGTTGTCTGGTAAAAAAGAGGTATACAGCCATGCTTAATTTGAAAAATTTTCTTAATATTTTATGGGTGCTGTAACACCAGCCTAGTCCTTAAAACAAAGTTCGTCAGCGGCGCTTACCGGGTCGTTCCACCTCCCGCCGGGTCTATGCCGGCCGGGCGCCGGATTCGGCACGCTGCTCAGATTAATGCCGGCTCCGGGACTTCACTGCGGGACCTGACTTCGCTGCGGTAGTGACATACGCCAGGTTGCCTAAATATATTCAAAAATAGTAGATAGATGGATAAACGCTATATTGCACACCAAGAAATAACCATAATAAGAAGAAATAAAGATACTAAAACAGTGTAACAAAGTGCGGCCTTATCGCTAATAGCGATCTCTGCCAGGCAACCTTAGGATGGAGAGGATAGATAGCGTATAAATAATGAACGGGGTGCGCATTAAATAAAAAATAACATATATAGTTATACATACAAATTAAATTATACGTCATAAACCTACACACAATAAATAAAAGATATAAATACTTAAAATACATAAAAATAAAATAATCCTATAACTAAATAATAAACTAATACATATAATTTATAATTTACATAGATTATTTATACATAAAAACAACAACAACAGAGTTTATTTTGTTGATAATGTAACACCAGCCTAGTTCTCAAACCAGAGTTCGTCACTGGCTCTTGCCGGGTCGTTCCACCTCCCGCCGGGTCGATGCCGGCCGAGCACCGGATCCAGCACGCTGCCCGGATTAACGCCGGCTCCGGGACTTAGCTGCGGTATGTCACTGCCAGGTTGCCTAAGTATATCAGTGATAGTAGGTTACGAGCATATTGCCGTGAAGCCGTGGTGGTCTAGTGGTAATGACACCCACCTTACAATTGTGAGGTCATTGGTTCAAATCCCGGTTCCGTACCAATGAATTCCTTAGAATTTATGTACGGAATTTCACATCAGTAACTTTTCGATGAAGGCTGCCTCGATGAAGGCTCTGACTTCTGGTTCTAAGAGGCGTGGGATCGATCCACACCCAAAGCAAGCATTTATGTGATGAACATAAGTGTTTGCTCTGTGTCTGGATGTTGTTAAGGGACTATCTAAATAAGCATGTATTTAAAAAACATATGATTATGTAGTATAAGCCCAATTTTAGAAGCGTCATCGTAACTATAATAGCTAATTATTTGATACAGAGAAAACTTTTTACGTTGCTATTAAATTTACGATGGCGCTTCTATAATATTATTTGGCCCTATATCAGTCTCTGGCAGCCATATCACAAGTTTTGCTTAGTTTGGAGTCAAAGACCGTGTGTAAGATGTCCCCTGATATTGAAAAGAAAAAGGAAAACATCGTGAGTCAACTTGCATACGTCTGTAGAAAAAAATCGATGGCGCATCTGTATCCACCAACCCGCACTGGGCCAGCGTGGTGGGTATGTCCCAATCACCCTTCGTGGGTAGGCCTACGTCCTGCGTTGGACTATTAAAAAGGCTGGTACAAGCATATTGCCAACGCGGTAGCAGGTCAATTCGCTTGAATTGAAGACACTACTACATTAAATATTTGACTGGCTTAAACTGTTAAATATGTTCAGGCGCTTCTTATGTAACATGACGTTAAAGGTCTTCATATTACAAAGTCACGCGTGCAATGCTGCCTTGCGTAGAGCTATAACGTTTAATCTCTCAAAATAATCAATAATATGGGTTCTATATTTTCAAATTATTCAGGTCTTTAGAATTTTTTACAATAAATAATCAACTTAACGTAAAGTCAACGTAGTACAAAGCAGAGTAAATGAATTTAATAAGCCAAACGATATGATATGCATAACTCAACGTTAAAATAATTTCAAACAAAAACCCTTAATGTAATAGTTTCAATGGCAGCATAAACTTGAAAGCCTAAATTAAGCTTTTGTTTCACAATACACGCCCCTAAATAAACTTTACGTTTATTATATTCTGAGCTCGTTTCGTGAAAAAGGTTCCAAAACTGTAGTTCAGGAAAGTAAAAATACGAGCTATAGAAAGCACTTTTATCTGTCCCTAAAACTCAAATATCAGTTTGAGGCACGCAAACCTCACCAAAATACCCTGTGTACTCGTAGCAAGCGTAGCATGTCGTAGACCTCGTAGCATTTCGTAGATGGTGCTACGCCGTGCCAAGCAGATTTAAGCCGGGAACTTTTACCCATTTTGATCTCTATTTTATGTAGTATTAGGGTGGTTTTCCCTTGCATAGTTTTGTATCATGACTGACTATATAGGTGAAACGTGATGTTCGTGATTGTACAAATTGGGCTATACCGTAATTCTGTTTAGTGAATTTCTTTTGAATTACTGCTGTAAATCTTAGTACGTTTTATGTGACTCGGATAATCCTATACGCGTAAAGGTGAACCTTTACTAACACTAAAGAAATTTATGTAGGTTACTTTTAGTACTTTTTGAAGAAAATTGTTGTCTGTAGGTAATTTTATTGCCACTATCCTGGGTCAAACGTAAACGTAACTTGTGTCCAATGACAATATATTGCTTTTTAAATTTATGTGTACGTATTACCAAAAATTAAAAGGTGAATTTCTTTGAAAATAAAAAGTTCAGAATAAAAAAAAATATTTTATTAGAATTTAAAAAAAAATATTAGTAGATTTTTTAAGAAGTATTATTACATTTTTTTACACAAAAAAAATCAAATCTAAATTAGTATCTTTTTCCATTTTTAAAGTTCCCTTACCTAGAGGATAAAAACGAGACCCTATCACTAAGTCTCTGTTGTCCGTCCGTCTGTCTGTCACCAGGCTGTATCTCAAGAACCGTGATAGCTAGAATGTTAAAATTTTCACAGTTGGTGTATTTTTGCTGCTGGTACAACAAAACATAGTAATACAGAACAAAGTAAATATTTAAGGAGAGCTCCCATACAACAAACTTGATTTTTTGCCGTTTTTTGTTCGATATTAGTAACAACAACAACTGGTAGACGCTTGAAATATGGCTATAGTCTTATATACAGTACGGTACACTTCGTGCGTGAGTTTGACTTGCACTTGGCCGATTCTTTAATTCTTTCGGTGATCCTTCCAAAACATCTACCAATTGATGAGTTTTTTTTTTTTTTATTTCGAATACGTTCGCGTTTGACTACACACTGCCTGATGTTAAGCAGATGTGCGGTCTAGGGCGTACATGCACGTGTAGCACGCTTACCTAGAATATACCTATTTACTCGGGAAATTGTCGTTTTTATTATTTAAATTACCACGCCTCGGAAAACTATTCACTTGTAACTGATAACTAGAAAAGAAAAAGCTCCTTCTTTTGTAACATCGTAGCGGTTACAAAACGTAGTTACAATGGCGATCGAAAATATTATAGTTTGTAACTGCGCTCGTAATGACCGCAGGACCGCGCTAGACGCAAGCCATTTCCAACTGGTTCTATATAAGCGAGAGGAATTCTTGATCTAGGTTCAGAAGTTTTAACTTAAACTATGTTCTTTATTAATTTGACTTTGTTTTAAGGTTTTGCGATCGAACATTGATTTTTAAAACCAAACAAAATAGAAGCTAAACCGCTAATTGCCGGCAACAATATGTATATTTCGTGAAGTATCCTGCGTAAATGTTGGGAAGTCAACGCCCTGTAAACTCCAAGCTGAGCAAAGTTCACTGACTACGTCGACGTTTTGAGATGTTCCCAACTTGAGCTCTTTCATACAAGTTCCTTCGACAACTGAGATAAGCGAACGGTTTTTAGAATATAATGTACTTTAGTATTTAGTAAGTGTTTGTATTAAAAATTATGTTTGCAAAGCATAGTGTATTATAGCAGCTCTTTCAATACCTAATTGTAGAACTGCTAAAAGTCTACCCGGCCTAATCAGTCATTGTCGACCTACCTACAACGGCTGATTTGGCTATATCATATACCACGTATAACATGGAATTTATTATATGTATAGACGTATTTATCTGTACGTAAATTCTTAACAATACCATTAGCTCTCTGATAAAGTAAAACATCACAAAACAACGCGCATACTCATATTTCACGCTTGTAAAGCGTTCTCCCAATAAGCCATCACGACTTAAAAAGCGTGCGTCTAACGCAAATACGAAAACTAAACCATCCATAAGCATTATAATTTATATGCAATTATAATCGATGCATGTAATTCAAATTATCTGTCTAATTAACTCAATACAAATCAGTTCAAGCTATTATGCGTAAGCATAATTAATTATCTAATACACTTAGGCAAACTAAACGCTTAACTATCCCTAATAACACAATATAATTTTATTGAAACAATGCATCTCTGAATCAATAGATCTTTTATAGATTTCATAGCCAAAAAAGAACAAACACATCGTAACTAGCATCAAAAATTCACGCCAAGCACCGACACGTTCTCACGACGCAACAGCAGTCTTTTGTTTCTGCAATATAACATTTTTTATTAGCCCTATAATATCGAGCGTTCATAAAAATAGCTGAGTCTATTACTCAAGCCAGCCGGATATTATTCTCGAAGGCGGACGTTGACACAAATTTATGTACGACTAGCTACGCCCCGCCATTCCAGCCGCTTCCCTTGCTATTTTATATGAATGCTGGAAAAAGCAAAAAGAGGTCTGGCTTGGAAAGGTGTGTTGATGCGTTGCTTGCCGCGTTGTTTTTAACCATATCGGTTACAAAAGTAACTAAATTCACACAGGCCGCGTGGCTAACTCTCGTGTCAGAGTTTTTCAAGCGACCTGAAGGACTCACATGACTTATTGGTTAAGACAACCGTGTATTACAATTTAATTGTCGTTACAATGTAATAAATAAATACTAATTTTAAATAACAAATTTATTGAATTTTTACAAACATCAATTTTTCACTTACATTCAATGACATTAGATTTAGACAAATTTAAAAAAAATTCATGTAGAATGAACTTGGTACTCAAACTAGGAATAACCTGCGTTATGGCATACCAAGGCCCTCCGCCTATTCATTTATACAGTCTAATACAAAAACAATAGAAAATTTATAGTTAACTACTTAACAACAGCATAATGAATTTATAAATTAATAACAGTAACAAAATCATGCAAATTTGGAAAAAATAATAATTGGAAATAAAATATATTACTACATTTTTATGCATTTTAACCTGGCACAGGATTCAACACAGGTTACAATTGGGATAGGATGGGAACAGGAATTAGGGAAAAAGTAATTGGTTTCTAAGTAACTTAATACCTAGCTGAGAATTTTAATTGTCGTGTCATCCGAGCCACAGTAATGCTCAGTTGTAAATGTCACAAACGATCACCTATCCGAAGACTGACCATGCTGAACGTTGCTTAACTTCAATGATAGTTAAACGCTACGATTACCTACATAGATGTATGAACTAAAATATAGCTATAATATGATAGAATGAGAGCTTTATGAAGTTACGTTTGAGAGTTTTCAATTGGCAAAGAAGTGTAGAGCATCACCTACTCGAATTTAGAAACCAGTAGGATTGCTTTATTTACATCTCCTCACTTAGCATAGCTCCCGCGGAAACGATTTAACGGAGCGAGGCTAGGTAACTCCAGCGATTTTATTGTTTCCTAGTAAACACATCCTTCGCTACGCATCCTGACGTCTCTGGTGGAACGCAGTCTTATATCACTAATTGTATGCAAATACTTAGGTAACTTCAAATCACTTATTTGTGGATTTAAAGCATACATTTCGTTACTATAGTACCAAATGTATACTACTACTACTTCCACTGCGATATATATCACTGCAGTAAGCCGGAACATTGGCAGAAAACATATTTAACTGTAAATATTGTACACAATGTCATTTGCTGTAAACAAAACGTACCCTACTAACTGTAACTTCTTCTAATATATCTGTACCGGTAAGCATACAGACAAAATTTCTCATTAAAATCACGAATATAAAAAATTACTTCAAATAAGTCTGATGCCACTCACAAATTTACAGGAAATTTGTATTTAAACATTACGGATGAAATGTTAAGGTAAGATTGTTTTATTATTTTTCACATAAATCATAGCACTTTTATAAATCATCTGATAATGGGTGTATTTCAAGATGCAATTATTCCGTACATTTCCAAGTATTATAATGTCCACAGATGTACATAGGTACATCCTCTACATACCTCCAATAAAATCATTTGAAAACGATTTGCATCCAACATAATCCTGCGGTTATAATGAGTTATAGTGATGCTCACTGTACTTATTATTGAACAGCACTTTAGTTATGTTCTGCACAAACTATAAATACTCAAGAAAATAATGACTCATTTTACACTTATTATACGAAAATAAAATAAATATTTCAAGGGATACGTGACGCGGAGTAGAAATAAAATCACAAACACTAACAAGTTAGTAGTATGCTTTTTTTTTAAATGTCATATTTTGTGAAAAAAAATACTATCTGTAATAGAATTTACACGTGATTAATCGTTTTTTGAGTTAAATTCAGACCGGTATGATGTTTCTTTTTATAATTTGTAACTGAACATCTGTATTATATTACATAATAAATGACTTATTGTTTTGTTATAGAAGAAGCAGTTGGAATTAAATCTTAAATACGAAATGCTCAAACAACTCCAGAAATAAATTACACGAATGGAATAATCCTTAAATATTTGATCTGTTATACAAAGTTTATAACATAAAGAGCAACTTGATACCCATAATAGATCACTTTGTCTGCCACTCGGAGTTATGGAAGATATTTATTTAAATCATAGATCTCGCGAGACGAGATATCGTCCGTGACCTTCGAACATAAAGATAGATAGATAGATATACTCGTTATTGATTCACATGCACACACACACACATAAAACAGGAAAATAGATAAAAATAAATGCAAAATCATGTGAAGCAACCGGCGGCCTTATCATTGAAAGTAATTTCTTCCAGGCAAGATGTTACTCATAACTGATTAAATAGCTCAGTTATAATATTATCTTTAAATCTTAAATTCGTAACCGTATGTACCTAAAGAGTAAGTCCGTATAAGCTGGGTGGCTAGCCCTGGTGTCAGAGATTTTAAGCCGCCTGAAGGCCTCTGACATGGCTAAACGGTTAACACAACCGGAGCCTACAATATAACGTGTCATTCGAGCCACGGTAGTGCCCAGATGTAAATGCCACCCGAGATCAAAAATAGGTAAATGTAATCAATAGTTAAGTTACAAAAACCTTTGGTCAATGGCATCAAACTTTTGCCTATATAAAATATAAATAAGATCCCGATAGAAGATCTTATTTGTACATGTAGACAAATTTAAAAAATATTTATTATTTCATTCCGATGTCTGCAACAAATGGCGTCTAAAATTGATTTTGTGAAAACAATTTAGAAGTCATGAGACGGTACTGATAGGTATACTTAATGAATTCCGCAGTGTACTTGTATGTGTCGTAAACACGCATTTTGTAGTGTATGCGTATTTGCTACATGGAAATGTTTAGCGCGCGAAGTAAAGAGAAAGCATCTCTCTAAATCTCTATGTTTTAAACATTTCGGATGAAAAGATGGCCAAAATGGATTGTTGCATTTTCCTTAAGCTTATTTTAAGGAAACGCTCCGACAATGCTGTCAACTCTTTTGATGGGAAAATGTTGTATAATTTTCGAAAAGTTACGCACATAAATGCTTTATTTGATGTCTTTGTTTGTAAATGTTGAAATTAGACAATTCTTTGTGTCGAATGATATATTTTCAAATATTACTTTTAAGAAAAATGTATCAAACATTTTCCTCTTTTTGGTTAGCGAGCGAAAATGAATTACAATTTTTTATAGGGGCAAGTAAGTATTATGATACTGGTTTAATTGCGTTTTTCATAATTCATTCTTTATTACTTGTCATTAATATTATAGGAAACAGCCTTGGGTAAAAAAAATCATCAATCATATCATCTGTAGTACGTCCACTGCTGAACTTAGGCTTCTCCTATGGATTTTAAATAGGATCTGCTGGAAGCGTCTAGCATCTTGTGTAAGCTTAATGAGATCGTCGGTCCACTTTGTTGGCGAACGTCTTACACTGTAGGTACGTGCCATTACACGGTCTTCATTCAAGAACTCTGCAGCTCTATCGCCCATCCATTCTATGTACTGTTTTTTTAGTTAGTATTCGTTATTAAATTTATTGCGCGTGCGCTGATATTCCTTGTACGTAAAACGTACTTAAACGTTTTATAATTTGTGCGTTCAAAATCAATCCATTTTTTTATCAATTTGTGCTATACAGGGTTACAGTGTAAGTCGACCCATTCCCGTTAGGGGTGTGTAGTTTACTTTGTTTCTGACTAATTTGACTATGATAAATACACTACCCTAAATTTAAAAAAAAAGTAGATATTTGAAATTGGTATTTATAAAATTCCCAATTTTCGGCTATCAGCTCAGATATTTTGAAAAGTGTAAGTCGTGTTATTATAATAATTTGATTTATACATGAAAAATAATGTTTTATGACCTCACTACCCAATATTGTCCGTAAAATTAACCTTTTATAAAAAGTATTTGAATTCAGATATCTCGAAAACTGTGAGATTTAGGCTATCATGGTGTTTCATAGTCAGATCAGTCAGAAACGTATTAAACTACACACGCTTAACGGGAATAGGTCGACTTAGCCTGTAACCCTGTATAAAGGTCCTACTATTAAAACTCCTCTTTTTGATTCAGAGAGTGAAAATAACAAGTGAACTAAATCCTACAATTTGGGACAATATACTACAGACAAAGAAACCGAGACTCTAATGTCTTAACTCGGTGCACTGCATTCTTTAGCCCCGCCGAGCTGGTGACTAGTGACTTGTGTCCTATTGTCTTTGTTCATTAATGATCACTGGTTATTTTTCTTTCTTTGCTTTGTGGGATAAACTATGTTTAGAGCATAGAAATAACTATATTTATTATGTATGATTGTATAACTACAGCACATAATACCGATAAAAGCGTTTCTCTAGACGACGTACATTCTGTTGAATATCATTATACTATTGTTTATCACAAAAATAATATTTTCAAGTTTTATATTGTATTGTTTTATACGAATTTGTCCTAAATATTTTGAAACCAGTCTTGGTTATGTGAAAATAAATAATACGTACCTACTCCTAGTTTATTCTACTAAAGAATAACATATCTAAATGAAAACAAACAAAAACATAGTTCATTCGTAACACAAGATGTAACAATACCACTTTATCCATTTAATTCTCACAGTTTCATATTTCAAATAAGATCACAAAGCAGTGTGGGCTATTATAAAAGGTATAATATATTCATACTAAATAACAATAGTCTCTATATTAATCAATTTCCAGCCTTTTGCTGTCAAATATCACACAATTGTATATAAAGCATTTAAAATAATTTACGCTAAGTACGTTCTTAAGGGATTTTTGTCCATTCTTGATTTAATTCAATCCCACATTAGTATAGACAAATAAAATTGGATCTGATTTAAAAATAATTAATTATTCTTCGCCAAAAACAGCACAACTGACGTACAAAATTAGAATATTAGTTCGCTAAAATCATTTTAAAATTAGTTATAAAATGCCAACAAATATATTTCGATAAAAATGATGTAAAACTAGCTTTGAGGTTATGTATACCATTTCAAAAAAAAATCAAATCGAACTACTCTGTAAAAAGTTATGCGTGATCAAACATCTTCTACCTATCTATGTACGAGTATATAAAATCGTTAATCACTGACTCACCAATCACAAAATCTCAAACACTACAAGTACTAAGAGTCTCAAATTTTACATGGGAGATTTTTTTAGGATATAGTTATCTATATAAAGGACTGACTATGAATGGATTTTGTGAAATTTAGGTTAATAACCTAAGTAGGTGAAATAGCGAGGCAAAGTTTGTGTAGGAGGATGCGATCCCTTGGGTCGATTGACTTGAAATTTCGCATAGACCATAGACAAACCCACTCAAGTAGACGAGCAAAAAAAATAGATTTAAGACTAACTTTACAGATCTAAAAAATACTTTAGGACTTTAAGACACAAATTGCATTATAGTTATCTATTTTAATCGGTGCTCTGTATCAAAATACTTATTCACAAGCATATTTAGTAGCGCCATCTACAAATAATACATATTTTTGAGCTTTTAGCGACGTCCGCTCAATTGTTCTGCGATTGCTCGACTACTTGAGTAGGTTTGTCTATGTTTGTCTATGCATAGACATAAAATATACGCGTTGACTTGAGAGTCGCCTCGGTATTTTCCTCGGTTACAAAATGTATTTAAAATTGCAAATGTACAAGTGATAATGCTGTAGCCGCGCTAAAAAGCCGCTATAATGTTAGATTTCAACTTCTTACGTAAAACTTACAAATATTCGTAAAATTAATAAAAATGTCGCAAACCCTTTGATTAGCTGCTGACGCTCTTTAATTACCAACGTCCTGAAGTTTATTCAAATCAAGTCATCTTTGTTTTGGACACAATATGTGTGCCATATATTCACTTACTATATGAGTACGCACATGACAAAGTAAGACGTTATCATAAGGGAAAGAATAGCCTATTGTGTCACTGAAGCCTAATAGAAAATGTAACAATATGGGTAACAAAGGAGCACAAATGAAAGCTTGAATACGTCTTGTAGATTTTATCTTTCAATGAAAGCAAATACGGTTGAAATCTGAATAATTCTGCCCAGGTTTAGTTAGATGTTTAGCTTAATTAATTTTAGGAAAACAAGACCTTTATTAATTTAGGTAATACACGAGTTTATTTATTTAAATTATACAAACTGTTGCTTTGTGCTTTTGCCAAATGAACAGAGTAAAATACAGAACGACTATCACTAAGTAATTTCATCAGCCCTGATGCCCTGAAACAAAAAAAAACAAGATTTATGCGTAAAAATTTAAAACATCGTCAGAATTTAAACAACAAATTAGTAAGGACAATATGTGAAACCTATAAATAGTGTAACTATTAGTGGCCTTGTCGCTAAAGGGCAATATCTTCCAGTGTACCGTTAGACTGGATGGTAGAAGCCGTGGTGGTCTAGTGAAGAAGCCGTATTGGTAGTGATAATTGTAGGACGTGTGTTCAAATCTCGGTCCCGAACTAGTGAGTTCATTGGAATTTATGTACGGAATTTCACACCACTGGCTTTTCGGTGAAGGAAAACATCGTGAGGCAACCTGGATACGTCCGTAAAAGAAATTCGATGGCGTATGTGAATCCACCAACCTGCATTGGAACAACGTGGTGACATGGCCCAATCACTCCTTGTGGGTAGGCTTGCGTCCTGTAGTGGGCGATTAAAAAGGCTGGTGCAGTGCTATTGGATATAAAGAATTAACAAAGAATGTATTATTATACATTGTACTATAAGCTATAAGCGATTAGGATAAAAAGTATGATTGCGAGACAAAACTAATACGAGAAGTGTATCTTGAATAGTTAATCATAAATTGTGCTACTCTGTAACACAAACAGGACGTGACGTGTGGTTAACATTAATCAGGGATCGTGTAACCGGGTTGCGGTTTCTTCGCTTTCGCCTGTTACTGACACCTGACTCACTGTAAATTGACCTATAGCCGTCATATCATTATCAGATAATAACAATATCGATGTCGTGTACTATAGTTATTTTTTGGAAAAAATGGCATGACCGACTTCATGTACAGAATTCGCGAATATTTCGCACGGGTCGATGTAGAATTTTTTACACTATTGTTTATTAACCAAAAATTGCCGATTTCAATAAAATTGTAATGAGACAAAGTTCGAAGTAGACTCTTTCTAATAAAAGAATAATTATTGAAATCAGACGGCTTTTTAAAAGTTATGCGTGGTTATACGTAAAAAAAATTAAACAATATACGCGTCGGATTGAGTACCACCTCTGTTTCGTCGGTCAAAAATAGATAGGCATTACCTATCTATTTTAGTACACAACATCGATCTATTTATTTTTTATATCAAATAGTTTGCGTTTGACTACACATTGCCTGATGTTAAGCAGATAATAATAGGTCTAGGATGTAGCACGCTTACTTAGAAGATAACTATTTTAGTACCGGTACACTATTTCAAATTGTTTTACAATATTACGTCATCATTATCCTTTACCTACGCCATGAGATTGCCCGTCCAATACTGGCCCAGGACCGGTTTTGTTAGAGCTCAGTGGACTACAGATCCTACTAATATTATAAACGCGAAAGTTTGTGAGGATGGATGTATGGATGTTTGTTACTCTTTCACGCAAAAACTACTGAACGGATTGAGATGAAACTTTGCAATAATATAGCTTATATATCAGAATAACACATAGGCTATAAATTATAATGATATTGCGTCAAAAATCAAAATATCATGCGGGCGAAGCCGCGGGTAATAACTAGTATCTTATAAAATTATGAAAAAAAAACCCCAATCATTAAAAAATAAGAAATGCCGTAAGTTGTTTAATCTCAATCGGTACTAAAAGTTTATACTAAGTACAGTACATCGAAAATAAAAATAATAAAATATAATAAAAAACATTTATTGCAGGCACATAGTCATATATTAAACTTCACCTAAATTAAAATTAGTACACTGTAAAGAGGTGTTTATCTAAGTAAAAACTGTACATGCACACTGTAAAGGGGTATTATCAATATAACAAAAACGTACCTCGTACATAGGCAAAATAGTGCCGGGTCATTTTCTGTTTCTGTCCATATGTACAGATATCCAATGTCGAAACATTGGACTTCTAACATAGTCAGAGATAGCTACAAAAATCTTATTGCCGGAACGGTCAAACGCTGCCAGAATGACGCCACTCTTGTTCTTATGATAGCGAAGAAATTAATAGGCGCTGTTGGAGAAACAGGACTTAGGAAGCTAAGCATATTGTAGTTTCATTTTTGCGTTCATTCCAACTTTCTGGTTACATAATACATAGGCTTTCACTTTTAGGGCGCCTAAAAACTCTAAAACCACAAATCTCCTAACTTACAAACTACTCGAAAACAAAAACCCGATACTGAATCAAAGTCCCCACTAACCTATGTTCCCCATTAACGTATTGTCTCACAAAAGACTCTACTTTTTCATTCCAAGTACTTTTACTTACGGACGCTGATATATTTCGTAACTTCTTCAGATGTTTTAGTGCTCCGTTCTTGCCGGACCCTTAATTTATTTCTTTATTATCGTAACGCTGAATCTTAACGGGTGAAGCAGTAAAAAGAATAGATTGAAGCTGATTTCTCAGAGTGCTGAGAAAATAGCATCATTTTATTGCGTCTTTGACTTTATTTCGCCCTGTGAAATACAGAAATGTTTTTGCTAATGTCTCATGCAAAAAATAACTAGCTTAGGCAAATCTAAAAAGTTGTTTGAGAGAATTGGTGCCATGTTAGAGAACTTTATCTGTTTTGTTTGACGCTATTACATAGAAGACACTGATATTTAGTTACATAATCTTTGTAGATAAACCTAAGTACTTAGCTTAGGGACTAACATACGAGTCGGTAATCGTCATCAAAACAAAGCCAAAAATGAGACTACACGAGAGTGTCTCACACGCGGTCGTTGCACTATCGCGGCACACTGGGAGCTTTATCTACTACGCCGACGACATCGAAAATGATGCCATTAGTCGATTAGTGCGGCAAGCATATTTTGCATCATCGGAGACCATCAAGGTATACAACCAACAGATGGCCGTCAGGGATTGGAACGAAGCGGTGATGGAGGCTCTGGGCCAGGAGAAGGAGAATTGCCATAGGACCTGAAAAAGTGTAAGCATTGCGTTCATGCTCCAAGCATTTATGCTCGCCATCGAAGGCTACTTCTTGCGGCGGCATCATGTGTCGGGTCGTTCTCTTCCCTCAAATATGGTCGAGGAGAGCGATGGCGGGCACATGTGTCATACTCGTGATCGGGTGCTGCTAGCGGGTCGCCGGTCTGCTTGTGGCTTTCACGCAATGCATCGACTGAATAGCTTAGACTAAGATTTAACCATGTACCAACTCTCTTTGTACAGTAAAATCTAAAAATTATCTTTAGTTAACAAAGGGCACAGACCCTGGAGTCTGTGGCTATGAAATTTTCGATAAAAAAAAAGAAAACCTAAGTACTTACAAACTGTATTGGCGCAGCGACCAACTCAAAATGTATCTTAGCTTCAGATACATAAAATGGTCACCTTATATAAATATCTAAGACTATGGCCAAAGAAACCAGTAAAGAACAGAATGTACAGTGAAAATTCGAACCAATTAAGTCAAACAAAGAAAAAAAAACAGTGTCTTCTATGTCAAACTATCAAGTCACATGTGGGTCGACTTGACGTAGAAATACGCTCGTTTATGGTACTTAGTAGGACTTAATTACTTGAAAAACTGCTGAAAATTAAAATATTAAAGCGGAAACAGATGGAATTTATGTATCATAAGTTTATAACTACGTAATATATTTTTCATTGCCTATTTATGAGTATTAAAAGCTCAAAAAACTTTTAAAAGCGAGTAGTTTATGGTTTTCACTCTAAAAATAAAATAGTCGTTTCAAGCACGTCATATCAAACAATATTAACCCCTGTCGACGCAGATGTGTCTAGCGTTATTTATGTGTTTATTTCGACTTTGATTTACGTCAGTCATATTGTAGACTGGGCTATAAAAGGAAGGGTCAATCATCCCGACACCCTTCCGCTGGCAGTTATAAACGCGGGCCTTTTTCTACGCTTGCCGGAGCGTGGAGACGTGGCGAGCGTGGCTGGCCTTAGATGGAATGTATGGAAAGAAAATGTTGCGTTTTTAGAGCGGTTTCAGATTAGCGTATTATTCTGCACGTTTACGGTCGTTTTAACCTAGGAGCTTACACGCGCGCTACATTACGCACTTCAAAAAACTAGAACTCGAACCGGTTGTGGTGGTAGTAGATTTTGACGCTCCGACACTCGCGCTTAAACGACCTCAGAAGCGCGTCAACGCTCGTACGAGTCGCACGCGTGCTAAAAGGCGCGCTCATACGTGCCTACATAAGCTTCCAAAAACGAGCTTATACTTACAAAACGCTATAACCACTGCTTATCATAGTCCTCCCTTGCGCGGTACAGGAGCGACGAAAAAGGGGGACTGAGACAGGTGCGGGCGCCCGGGGACCAGCCGCCGTCACCTGTCTCAGTCCTCTTTGTCGTCTCCCCCGGCGCCCCTACCGCGCAGGCGAGGTCTAAGTTAAGCGGTAGGATTATAGTCTAACACCGCCCTTATAGACATCCAAAAAGGGGAAAGGTATTAAGTTCGTCTTTGTGTTTTTTTTTTGTGTATGTTTATCGATATTTTCGCCAATTGTGAACCGCTATTTAAAAAATCCTTTTCATTTTCTTTTTAAGTGTGTCCTACATCTCTTTTCTTCAATATAGAAAGATGATGACAATGTTCAGCACGTCTGTCACGTCAGTCTTCAGATGGGTGACCGCGGGTGACATTTTCAACTGAGCGCTACCGTGCACGGATCACACGTTAAATTATTTTGTTGCTTGTTGTTGTTGCCCCGGTTGTTTTAGCCGTTTGGCCATGTCTGAGGCTTTCAGGCGGCTTTAAAAACTGACACCAGGGCTAGCCACCCACCGGTCTATAGGAACTTGCTTACTTTTTACGACAACGTAAGGCGGCATTACATTTAAATACTAATTCTAGGAATATTTCATGAAAACCACGCCTAATTCATTAGTGTCCATGCAACGAAAAACATTTAAAGAAAAATAATGTTACATTTTATAATGAATTTATTTTCCAAGTCCTTCTCAAAATCGCGTTAGTTCCCAACTAGTTTCCCGTATGTTCCGGCACCGCATCCCTGAAAAAGTCCCGTGATTTACGCGCCCAGACGCGGCTATCTTCAGATAAATTATACCACCCGATGCAAACGCGCGAATATGTGAGAAATGTTAGAGAATATGCGGAAACTAGCGTGCCTCGCGGTTTCACTCCTCATTTTCATTTTTCACCAAAATATTCAAAAGCAACGAATAAACTCGCGTTTCTCTGTGGTTCTATACAATTCGATAAAAGAAGTGCCACTTTCAATATTTCCATACAATTCGGTAAAACAAGTGTCACTTTAAACATTAATTGTGCTTATTTTATTCATTTAGTAGTGCCTAAACTAGGAAAACGGAAAATTGTATGCAGCAACACAATATGACCATAGATTACGTTATGTTATATTGATAATCTCATTACGGTTCTTGGAATTAAAACAGACTTTCTGTATAAGATGTCCTGACACTCTGATGACCGTTTGCATACATATAATAATTATATTCAACTCAAAGACAACAAGCCATTTATTTATAATGGTCTCTCAATACTTCGATCAGTCTTCAATAGGTGCTCAATAAAAGTTTCCTTTAATATGTAACACTGGATGTCAGCACTGTTATGTTATATCAAAAGCAACGAACCAATGAAGTATTATAATATTGCATAAGTTGCACTAAATGATTGATTGACTGATATATTGACATCATTTTAAGAGTAATCGAGATCAATACTTTCTTCTTCTTCTTCTTCTTCTTTTGTTTGGCGTCGCATTGTTGTGCATTTGCCAGTGTCAAGTAGTGTTAAGTTTTAATAATTTTTGATATTTTATCAAAATAGTCACTGTCGTAGTCACGTCATAGTCCAATAAAGTCGTGGTCAAGTCCAAACATAGTCCAAGTCATACCTCAGTAAAGCAGTGGATACTTTACTAGAGGCGTTTTTGGAGTTTTGGTGACAACACGGAACGACCTGATACTTCACATTATATCGCTTGCCTACACTCATGCACGTAAATCAGCTCATAATCAACGAAATACCACAACTTTTCACTAATTATCACTGATAAAACACAAGTTTAACAAAATAATACAATGAGGCGACATGACTTTTCCGCGTTCCCGCCAAAACTCCCATCAATACTTTCTAAATGCCACTGCGATTAGACACTCATGACATTGTAGTATTGTTAAAATTTAATGGTAATAATACTCATGACTTTACTACTGTGATGCAGTAAAATTAAATAACAAACCTTGTTCAAACGTCTGTACAGTCAGCATATGTGTCAAATGAGCACAACCGCACACACAAACTTCCTCATTTCAATAGTAGTGTGACAGACGCACGGAAACGTGAATCTACATGGTTTCTTTCCTGCCTTTTTGCGGCTCGGACGGTTATTTATTATTCAGTGGGAGAAAAGCTTACATGGTGTTAAATGCGAAGAGAAGTGTAGTTCTAGTTTAGAAGTATACTTCAGAGTTTTATATAAGGACATGTTGAAGTGCGTGCTATTCGGACCGCGTAATTGGAGCGAAATCCATGATCTTAAAAGTTTTATTTTGATATTCGTACGGTAAAATGTAGCCTTATATAAATGCATTTTGAATTTAAAATGTTTTTGTGAGAGGCCTATTTTTTACGAGCTTTTATTTAACTTGCAATGGATGTATGTACCTATGTAAGTTCCAATTGCTTTCTATGTAGTAGTAGCGTAGTATTGTTATTAAATTTAAAAAAAAAATCTAAGAACCGCAGTTCGGGTGGAATCTTGCAAGTTAAATTTGACCAACTTCCCGGTTTCTGATTGTGCTGAAATTTTGCACGCGTATATACTTATATCGCATAATAATGCAATAATATAGTATCATGGAGCTGATCTGATGATGGAGTCGGAAGGTGGCTATAAGAACTCCTGTACTTAACAAGATAGACTTGTCATGTTTGGGTTCGTTTTATTTGTCTTGGCTAGCACTCTGCTACACCATGATATCCAGGATCGCCGGAGCTAGTTTTAAAAAAAAATATTACTCAATAACGTAACTATGAAATGTCGTTTTTATCTTCTGATAGGTTGATTGTTGATCTAGAATTCGAGACAAGTGGCAGTATTATATTGCATGACTTTATTAACATGTAGTTTATGATAGCTATTATATACAGGGTTATTTCTAATCAATTAGCATCCTTTTAGGGGCTTATTCTGTACATCAAAACTAACAACTTTTGTTCTGCGAATTTTGACTAAACTCAAAAAAAAATTGGTGTTCCTTAGAAAAATATCGTTCACCAGCGATAAAATGTATGGTCTAGCTGATTTTTTTTTTGAACTTAGACAAAAGTCGCAGTACAAAAGTTGTTAGTTTTGAAGTACAGAATAAGCCCCTAATAGGATGCTAATTGATTAGAAATAACCCTGTAAAATAAGTTTAAAACAGAAAAAATGCTAAGTCGACGATGATAAGAATATTAACCCATTATGACCTAGCGGTGCCGTTTGGCACCCGGTTTTATGTATTTGAACTTTCACGCTTTACGCTTATCGTAATTGAAATATTCAAAATTTCAACTGTCTATGCGGTACTAGACAGAGCTAGCTTTGTTTTCAACTACATTTTGTCAACCAGTACACTTGATGCAACCGTCAAAGACGAGTATTATTTGGTGTTGTGAAAAATATTCAAAAAATGGATGCTACATTCAAGTAAGTACCTCATAATTCTTTTATGTACTATGATTTGTTACATTTTTATACGTTTTATTTATATAAAAACAATGTTTCTTCCTATAATACAATAATTTTACGCGATTTTTTATATTTGTTTGTTTTATCCTACCCGCAATGTGACGGGTGCCAAACGGCACCCGTAGGCTGATATGTATGCTTTTCACAGATGCATTTTTCATAAAATATTTTCTCATTTTTTAATAATTTGAGTGCGTTTGCTTGTAAAACTTATTTTTTATTTTTTCAGGAATTATTCATTACATTAAGCATTAGCTATACTGAAAGAAGACGAAGATCTTGAGCCTCGATTGTTATATATTGAACCTCCAGAACCTGCTATTCAATCACACGAGGATTCAGCTAAAGAAGATGAAGGTGGTTTTATAAATAATCTGACAGATCAGCAACTCAATGCTGGATGTGAGGTAGTACTGACATCGACGCATTAAAGCCGTGAATCTGAGGCCGAATAACCTTCTGAATCATTTCATGGTTCTCAGAAGCCGTCCTGTCAGTCTAGTACTTCGCGTAGACGCACTGTATTCCTTCGCTTTTCTGACAATGAAGTTGAAGCTGGACCTTCTACTAAGTTATCTTTTGGTTCTCATAAGCTGTCCCGTAGGACTCGCACTTCACGTGGACACGCTGCATCTCGTCGTCTTGCATCTTCACGGGGGACGTCTTGTGAAATCGAAAGCAATGATGAAAAGTTAAGTTTTCAGTCTAGTTGATGATCCTCGATGACGTGTGTTATGATGGTCTTAACCACTCATTGGTTCCCAGTGTACCCTGTCGCAAATGTAATCTTGACACCTGTAGACTACAATGTAAAAAATGTGATGTGGGACTCCGCGCAGCTTGCAACTTACGATTCCATACTTAATTGTTCATGAAATATACAGTACATTTTGAAAATAAAAAAGTTTTTTACTGACTTTATTTTTCAATTATAAAATAGTAAGACCCTAAAAGAGTTAATTCAGTAGTTAGTAATGCAAAATGCTAATAAATAGCAAAACTTCTCATTTAAGTTATATGTGACCTGAGACAACATATTAGCCTAGCGGTGCCAAACGGCACCCATGGTTTTTTTCAAAAATAAAAGTTGCACCAATCAAATAACTTTAAAAAATGATGAAATGGACCTATAATAACAATATATTAAAATATTAAACAATTCTGGAACATTAAAATAATTCAGGCTTTAATGGGTTAAGTATATCACTAAAAACTCATTGATATTGAAACACTCAGCCTCAGCTCACGGGTATCAACTAACTCAATTTAACGAACTTTGTGACATAGTTGTCAAGGAAAATTGCGTTGCTATTTTTCCTAGTAAGTAAATTTTGTTGCCCTCATCTAAGTTTCATTCATTCCTTTTAGGTAGCCGAAGCGTCTAGCACTTTTCTCAAACTTTCTGATTAACTCCCCGTCAAATTAACTTTTTCACAAAATACAACTTGTTGTTAAGTTGAAACGTAGCTCTTTGTCGTTTCAAGGGCAAACTTGAGAAACTTGAATTTTGTAGAATTCCCTTTTAAAAAGGAATTAAGATGAAAGGGAAACGATAAAAGCTACATCTTTTAATTCTTTAAGCTTTTGGTAATTTTCTACGAAAACGTTGCTTAAAAACTTTGTATCCGAAAAGTTTTGGAAGCACTTGTGAGGAAGGAAATTGTGTTTTTAAGTAAAGAGGGCTAGAATCTTTAATTTCAATTTGATATTAATCTTCTGAATTGGCTAGTGGCTTTAGCTAAGCGTTCCTAATTAGTTTGGAGAGTTAGATCCACTTTTGTAAACATAGCTTAATTAATTTATTTGAACAACGGAATATTTTTTACAAAATATTGAACATTAGTCGAGACAAAAGATCTCTTGGGGCTTATTTTACGGTTAGATAAGATTTACATTTTTGTAAAATATAAAATTAAATATAAGCAATCTTTGAAATCTGCTCAAACTTTTTGATCCGAACGGGAAGGAACAAACTGCCAGTTATTTTGTTTCCTAAGATATCATTATCATCCGTAGGACGTCAACTGCTGTACATAGGTCTTCCCCATATGCAATCTGATTATGTTCAAAGTCAGAGTGATTTTGCTAAGACTGTATGCTTTATCTTTGACCACAACATCGCTTACCATCAAGCAAGCTTGTGATCAAGAGCGGACTCATTTGCAATAAAAAAAAATCTAAAAAAGCATTGAATACTTCTAAGAACAGATGCAAAATCCTTTAGATATTCTTAGCCCACTTTGATGAAAGTTTTAGTGTTTACATTGCCATGGTTTTTGTTACAAAGGCATAACAGTATTATATTTTTTATGAATCTGTTAAATGTCCCTAGCTCAATCGAGACAAATAACAGCAGTAAATCAAACGAACTATGTACTTTTATTACGTCACTACAACAAAACCGTGTTATAATAAAAACACTCGTATATTTCCTCCCGGTATTGTTGCGTTCAAACTCCAAAGGGCACTCAGCCAGAAATTCAAATTTATTATTATTACACTAAATTTCCACTTAATTATTTAAAGCTAAAAGGGGAACGGAATGTACCGGGCTAATGTTTGGAAAAAATACCTACTTAGAAGTTACGACGCTATACAAATGAACCATTTTATGACGAAGGTCTTTCTGCCTCTGAAAACTGGAAATGGGTTCGTTTAAATGAGGTAAGTAAATGACAGCTGCCTCTGATTTAAAAGGGCATAAATAGCGCAAATTGCATTCTTTGGAATTGTGTTTTTATGTCATGAAATAAAATAGTAAGTAAATTTAATTGACATGAGAAAGTATGCAGAGATTCGAGGTCTATACTCTCTAGTGAGACATTGACTTATATTTTAGACAACATCTGTAATTTTATCAGTTTCACTATTACAAAAAGTCAACAAACAGTTTTATAAATTGCTACTACAGGATCAAGATTAAAATTAAAAACCAATCAATTACATCAGCTTACGACAAGAAAAATGCCAAGTCGATGGCTTACGAGTACAAACAAAAACATTGCATCAAAAACAATACTATTCCTAGACAGTTCAGACAAGTACAGAAACACACAATATACGCACTTAATATTTGTTAACACCCCGTTTCATCGGGGCTTAAAATAAACCTCTCAATCAAGCGCAGCATAAAAAATGCAATAATCTCTTCCACTCAAACAGAATTTAGCACCCCATACAGAACATTGACTGCAAAATAGCAATTTTGGAAGCACCATAGCCACGCACATTAGTGGAACGGCCACCCATTCTCTGAGCAAATGAAAAAACGCCGCTCATGTCCTCCCTTTGACGCGGAAACTCCTGAAAAATAGGTCGTCGAAAATATAAAATGAAACGTTGCCGTTGGAAAATATTTGTACGGTCTGCCAGTATGGGACATGCCGCGGACGTTTATGACGTAAGCATGTTCCAGTATGATAATTATGACGTCGGAGAAATTAATTGTGGGTGGACAGCGTCCGAAGCTCGTAGCAAGGATAGCTTAACGGTTGATATGACATTATTATGAACTTGAAATTCGTAATATGTCACAATCACAGAGCTAGTACATCACAATTTATATGAGTAAAGTAATAATCATAATTATTTTTCGCAAAAAATAGCATGACCGACTTCACCTGTGTACAGAATCATTACATATTATAAAATAAAACAAAGTCGCTTTCCGCTGTCTGTCCCCGTGTTTGCTTATATCTTTAAAACTACGCAACGGATTTTGATGCAATTTGTTTTAATAGATAGAGTAATTCAAGAGAAATGTTTATGTGTATATAATACACCTATGCAAAGCCGGGGCGCATCGCTAGAACGCAAATATTATGCACGGATCGATGTAACATTTTTCACATTATTGTTTATTTATCAAAAATAGCTCAGCCAATTTCGATAAAATTTAAATGGGACCAATTTCGAAGAAAAAAAGTTACTTCCAATAAAAAAAAGTTATTGAAATCGGGCTACTATGAAGTTATGCGTGGTTATACATAAAAAAAAAATGAACGCGTCGAATTGTATACCTCCTCCGGTGGTTCGTCGGTCAAAAAGCAAAACTTGATAAAATGTTTGCTGTGATGTCATCAATAAATATTTTTGGCTTGATTATTTATAACACATAGCTCCTGTATTTAAGTAGATATCTGATATCAAAAACAGTAAAGTTATTTAAGGTATAAACCTTATATAGCTGTGAAAATCCAACGTGTCATCCGAGCCACGGTATCGCTCAGTTGTAAGTGCCATCCGCGGTCACCTATCCGAAGACTAACAATGCCGAACGCTGATTAACTTCGATAATCGCTAAAGAACACCAAGTATAAACGACGCGAATCGTAATTCAGGCGCACGGGTTTTTAGATACGAAGCGATGTAATGAAACAGTCCAATCCGCGTAAAATTACTATATTTAATGTACTATTAATTAAAACTATGGAGGTTAACACAATGCACAATAAAATACAGAGAATTAAAAATACCACGAAAACTACAAAATATTACTAGAACAAAACTACCGACTTACTATTGTTTAGCCCTGGGAAAAATATGCATCGATCTTTAACACCAAGTCAAACTACGCTAAACTATGGATTACCTGCTTATATGACAAGTTTCAGAGCCCATGAAAGATTTAAACGATGCTACATGCAGGAGTCGCATCATCATCGTTATCATCATTACTTTTTCTTCTTCTTGTACGCTTCTTCCTTCGGTCCTGTTTGAAAAAATGTTCTCGTTGCGTTTAGGATCACTGACAAAAATAGGAAATTCCACACAAAATAAGTAAGTTACTTATACTGTCGTTACAGAGCGCGATATCATGGTGGCTTTTGATTATGCGTAACCACGGGAACCTTGAATAATTTTTCCATGCAGGCAAAGGGAACATACAACATGCAAAGTGTTGAAATGACGTTTCACTCAACTTTTTTTATGTCTATTTTTCGCTGCGACCAATTTTGTTTTATTTTTAACACGCCAAAGAATGTATAGTTTTTCGGTTTATGTATAAGTAGTTAGTAAACTTAGACATTTATATGGAGTTTAATTTAATAAAAGTACATGCATTCTCATTGATTAACTCTCCGCTGGATTTTGATGGCTGATGAAGGAAACCATCGTAAGGAAAGCCGGATTCCGGATTATCCGAGACCCCCGACCTGACTGGTTTTCAAAAATCAGGTACTCAAGATAACTCCCGCAATATACTCTCTTTAGTATTTTTTTTTTTTTGGTATAGAATGTCGTATACAAGGAAAAACTTTTGCAAAGTGCAAGTCTTCATGAGATCATGTGTTCACCTCATGGGTGGTCCACATCAGTGTAGGTACTCTGTGAAATATTTCAATACTTTTTTGGAACAAAAGAAAGGTGTAGCATATGACCTCATTTACCAGTGATCAACTAATCCAGTGGTGTATAATAAGAGTACGTTTTACAGTGAATAATAAAAACTTGTGACCTTGTTGTCAATAGGTAAAGAAATAATAAAATAATCTACACAGATATTATATTGTTCGTGCTATTATAACTAATAGCAAGATAAATAAATATAATAAATAAATATTTTTGGGACATCTTACACACGGCCTCTGACCCCAAACTAAGCAAAGCTTGTGATATGGCTGCCAGAGACTGATATACTACATACACTTATCTTTAAATACATACTTATATAGATGGTAACTAAATAACACCCAGACACAGAGCAAACATTTATATTCATCACATAAATATTTGCCCTGGGTGGGGATCGAACCCACGCCTCTTTGATCCAGAAGTTAGGGTCACTAACCACTGAGCCACCGAGGCAGTCAAGGCAGATGAAGACATTAAGATAAAAATCAAGCATTTGATAAGTTTACATCAAAAATTTGAAGCTAAATTAAGCTAAGAAACTTGAATGGGTCCCAGACCTATTATTCTGGTGCCGAAGTCCCGCGAGCACGCTTAGTTTAATAACTTTTAATTCCTTCCATTAGGTACCCCATTTCATCATTTTGTCCGTTATTTTGGGGATAAAGGGGAGATCCCATTGGATTAAATTCCATTGGCGTAAAATTCTTAATTGAAAAATGATGTTCTCCGTCATAAACAAGATGTTGGGTACACCTTTATAAGTATTGCCATCTATTATTTTGAAGGGTGACGAAGGAGGGTCTTGTGATCGTCGACTCAAGCCTGTTGGTGTTGTTTCAATTTATAAATCATCATTTTCATCTGGGGAATAGAACCTCTACTGTTTATTAGGTAAAATCTTCATACTCATTTATTTAAAACAATAAGTTACACGTCATTAAAATTTTGCTACATGGAGATAAGTTGATTACTTAGAAATAAAATACATTAAGATTCGATAAAAATATAAATTGTTTTCATTAAATAATTATTTTTTTGTAAAAAATAGCATGACCGACTTCACCCGTGTACAGAATTCGCGAATATTTCGCACGGGTCGATGTAGCATTTTTCACACTATTGTTGATTTATCAAAAATGTCTTCTATAAAATTTAAATGGGACCGATTTCGAATAGTACCTCTTTCCAATAAAAAAGAATTACTTATTGAAATCGGACTACAATGAAAAAGTTATGCGTGGTTACACATAAAAAAAAATATAGGTACGCATCGAATACCTCCTCCGGTTCGTCAGTCAAAAATAGGGCAAATTTTACGATACAAATAATAAAGCAAATTGTTTTTACAGATTCTAAAAGGGCCAATTTATCAATGAGGTAGATATGTAATAAAAACTATAGAAATCCGGTTAATACAGTACAAATTGTTAAGACAATACAAAAGTCCCATTGAAAAATGTCAAAAAGGTCCAATAGTAGTCATCCAACAAGTGAAATGATGATAAGAAGCCCGATTATAGAGGCGCCATCGTAATTATAATAGCTAAATAGCATAGTTCTGTTTCTTTTTTACTTAAGGCATTCTATAGAGAGAACGCTTTTTACGTTGCTATTAAATTTACGCTGGCGCCTCTGTAATCGGACTTAATGATAAACTTACGCGTGTCGTCGTACAACTGTTGTCACTTGTTTGAAATTTTGAAAAAAAAAACTACAAAATAGTGAAGAACCATAAAGTGTGTTCTCTCTTTCATGGAATCTACAATAACTTAGAAATTATTGTAAAATTAATTTATATTACATACATTTAAAAAGTATTTAATAACCAGCGACACAAATGTACTTTGCCTGCCAACCAGTATTTATATTTTATCAATAATACAGCAAAACAAAATTATTTTCAAGTACTTACCAAGTCCCAGAAATCCTCGACATTTTCCTGAGCAGTCAACATGTAAATCATAGACGTTGTGCGGCTTTCGCTTTGATGTGAGACGTAACGTTTTGTACCACAAAAGAAATATTTTCCTCACGCGAAATCACGAATAGTAGAAAAAGTTTCGTGTTATATCTGTCGACTGATTGCGTACCTGTCAGGTGTTTACATCTGATTTCTGTTGACGTACTTTTACTTTTGCTAGATACCTTCATTTACTGCTTACGATTTTTCTACCAATCTAAATAACTAGCATAATAAAAAAAAATATTTTTCAGCATATTTGTCGTAAACTCTGCATACCCATTGTTTTAAATGGGCGACTGAAATCATAACAATACGAAAAAACGCAATGCAATTTGTTCAATGTCCCTGCTTTGTTCGACATCAGGTAAAATGTGATCCAATGCAAACCAAGCCTGAATTAATTCAAAAGACAGTAAATGAACCTTCTGAGATATGCACTGTCGCGCATATTGATAGCAACCACTTTATTACCTACTAGCTGCCCGTCCCGGCTTTGCCCGGGTATGATTGGCTATACATATACTTACCACGTAATGTAGGTATGCGTCACACACATGCTAGACATACCGGATGAACCATTATGATGAGTTAAAACCTACCCAAATCGCGAGAGTTTCCGTAGTCTTAAACTGTTCGAAGTTTATGAAAAAGAGATAGTAGGTATTGGCATATCTAAATAAAAGTGAGTTCGTATGTGTCGGGTGGCTGTACATATTATATAGCCCTGATTTCAGAAAATGACAATGATGAGAATGAAAGCGACGTTAAAATATTAGAGACCCACAGTCTATACATTCTACCTATGTAAGTTAGTTTCTTGATCTTGTCTTCACTCGAGAACTTTTAAAAACATTGGACATCAGTTCTACTTCTACGAATTGTGTGTCCTACCTAAGGCCTCTTCAACTTGCTAACCCAAAGAGCTGTGATGGAAGGAATCGAAGCGCTGGCATCCAACGTGTTCCGGACGTCACGACCAGATCTTAGATTCACGTGAAGACCTTCGCTACACTTGCCAATGCATTGTCTACATTCGAGAACTTTAAGGTCCCATCGACAATTCGTTTCACATACTATGTGTAGGGGCGTAGCTACCGCAGTATCAGCCGTGTCAATTATACGGGGCTCCCGGGCTACAGGGGCCTTAACGTGTATAAGCAAAACCTAGTAAAATGTTATCCACAATGTCACTTAATCTCGTGCTTCCCGAAAAAAAATCATCTCTTTTTTTCCCGGGTTAAGTATTCTTCCAAAAGTTGTCCTAATAGGCAGAAATTTTATAACAACTGAAATCGACTTCAGCTAGACTGACTTAGCTGATATAGGTAATTATATTCTATTCATTATCAATTTCCCGAAAAAAAGGCAAGAAAAGTGTATATTACGAACTTTGTGTATATTTATAAAAGAACAGTTATTACGGCTTAACTATTATAGTTAGATATATGCTGTCGCGACACTTTTTGTAGATAATGATGAGTTCTGCAAAGTCGTAGTAAATGATTTTGTTCTATCATCAATAGTTTTCGCAGCGCACGCGACGTAAGGAATTTTACAGGTCTTTTATTTACACCTTATGTTACATTATTGAAGTTTTAGTAAGGATCCCTAATTTTTTAAAAATATAATATAGCCTATGTTACTCGGGGATAATGTAGCTTTCCAAAGTTGAAATAATTTTTGAAATCGGTCCAGTAGTTTCGGAGCCTATTCATTACAAACAAACAAACAAACAAACAAATCTTTCCTCTTTATAATATTAGTATAGACAAGTAGGCAGAGCTTTTGACATTAACGCATTGCGTCACATTGCATCAAGTTACTGCATATCGAGTTTCGAGGATAGACTCTTAATACCTATATTAAAATGTTGTGCCATCGTAAATGAGCGTATCACTAAAAGAAAATACGTTATTCATGAGATGCTATAGTTGCAAGCTCCGCCAATGAAGTTTTTCCTGCATTTTATGAATTCACCGTACACGACAGTCACCAGTGTCGAAATCCTCTTCTACTTTCATTAGCGTTTAGGTGCGTTGGTAGTAATATGCTCGATTTTAATCAGCGTTAATCCATCCATAGGTACATCAGCCACAGGACGTCGACAGCTGGACATAGGACTCTCGTATGGATCTCCAATAAGACCGGTTGAAAGCGGCTTACATCCAGCGCGATCCTGCGGTATTCATGAGGTCATCCATTCACCATGTAGGTAGACGTCCTACGCTGCGCTTGCCGATTCGTGGTCTCCACTAGATAACTTTTCGACCCCATCGATTGTCAGTCCTCCGCGCTATGTGCCCTATCCACTGCCATTTCAACTTGCGAATCCGCTGGGCGATGTCGGTATCCCTAGTTCTTCTGCGGTGATCCGCATCGATCAGAGTGAGTCTTGTAATCTAAATCAACAATCCGTTTCGTGAACGTGTTGTCGAATCATTGTGAAAGATCGGATCGAGGACTGTGAGTAACTACCTTAGGTAAGAGTTTTGTGGGTAGTAAAATGCGGGCTAGAAACTTTGTGGCAGTTCGTCAGTTTTACTTTATAGCCCTCTTCTTTCTCTCAAGCAAAAAGCAAAATATTTTTACTGGCGTCGCTCTAAGCTACAGAAACTACAGGCACTAGAGACTTCTCAGTACGGAGTAGAAATGCTAAGCAGCTCGGTATGTTTTTGGATTTTTTTATCAGTTTGAAGATATCGTGAAGTATAATTTATATGAATCATAATAGGTACTATAGTTGAGCAAGTTTAAGTTTGAAGAGGTTTCTTTTTTGTTGAACCGGAAGAATAGATAAAATTCATATAAATGTAAATAATTTACCTACACGACAAATGCAAATTTAGACACCCAATTACGATAATCACGTAAAATTTGTACTTACTAGCCCATGCCCAGATCGCATTTTATAAGGAATGCTCATCGCCGTTTCTTAAACAAAAATAAAATCAACGGGTTGCACTCCGGGAGTGCCGGCAGAAGTGATAACTGATCATCAATATTAAGGTGGGCATACACGGTAAGTTAAACTGATCAGTTTTTCCATCACTCCATCTGGGAGTTCATTCAGTTAATTAATTAAATTGGTAGTTCCATATTTGAACCAGTACCTGAAGCTGGGCGATAGGATGATCGCATGATTACATCAGACCAGTCCAGCGGAGGCCAAATGACGTTAACTATTGCCGGTAGGTAATTATTAAAGAAACAAAATGGTACAACTATCTAATTAAAAAAATATCGATCCTACAAAAAGTTCATGGGAATCAAAGTTATAGAAAATCATATTTCAAACGACTTTTGTTCCTTTTTGTGGTAAACATTTCAAAAGTTGACGCGTTCGCAGGATTTGAACCTGCATCTGATTTCTGATTTTTTATGATTTCGGCCCAGATGCTTTGTCCAAATTAAGCTAAAAAGCTGTCTGTCTTCCAACAATGTAGTAGTTGGTAAAAATGATAAACACTTTCACTAATTCGACGCCTTCGCAGACAGCGTTTTAGCTTAGTTTGGGCCGGAATCCCAGAGAGATGTAGGTTCAAAACCTGCGAACGCGTCAATTTTTGAAATGTTTATCACAAAAAGAAATTTTTTATACACCTAGTGTGTGAAGCACGATATAAATCATTTCATTAACTTTTGTTCCGATAACTCCCAATGAAAAATTTAAATAACACAAGTTATTGAAAAAACATAATGGAAATAACTAAAAAAATATCGATCCTACAATAAGTTGATGGGAATCAAAATTTAACATTTTTACGCAAGCGCCCTGCGCCGTCTTACGAATTTTCGTTCAGGTCACGTGTCCTGACAAGAATTTAACATTTTTACCCATTCCATAAAGTGCAGTCCGTTAAATAAGTTTTCATTTCAAAAAATATTTGTTGTTCTTTTTGCTGTTCCAAGATAAAAATCAAACATAAAGATCATCATACTAATCTCCCTAAAACTTAAAACCGCCCAAGCAAGCGCTCGCCCAAAATCACCAAGGCTTTTAATAAAAGGATTTTATGTCTGCTTTAGTTAGCTAATAAAGCTTTAACATCCACCTCAGCGAAATATCCAAGTAGATGCTACCCACAGAGCTAGATAGATTGGGCAAAGATCTTTTGCTGTGACTAAGTAGAGTTCGTATAGGCCTGCCCCCCTACCGCCTAAAGCAATAGCAATCGTAATAACAATCGTTTATGACTTCATTTTAGTCATTTGGCACCGCCTATGTGACGTTAGCCATCAAAGTTGTTCATTCAACGATTGCTTTCGCAATCCGCGCAAAGCAATTGATGGCTAACGTCACATAGGCGGTGCCAAATGACTAAAATGAAGTCATAAACGATTGCTATTACGATTGCTATTGCTTAGGCGGTAGGGGGGCTGGTGGCTGATGGGCCTCTGACATGGCTAAACGGTTAAGCTCGAAACATACTATCAAACGTGGCTTACGGACGCGACTGACAGCTGCGACCTAGACTATGAAAGTACACTGAGCCATGCACACTATCGGACATAAGTCGCGGACGTCACCTTCGGACGACCTTGAGCGTTCGGACGTCCGAGAGCGATCTAGCACACCGGATGTTTTAAGACTGTGCACAATGCTAAGTCGCGGCTGTCAGTCGCGTCCGTCAGCCGCGTCAGATAGTATGTTTCCGGCTTTAAAACAATCTCATCCGACCTAAGATAGCGCTCGGTCACCCATCCGATGACTGATCGTGCCTAACATTGCTTAACTTTGATGATCGCTGACAAACACATAGTCAAATGAGTACTAAACTCTAGCTCAGACTTGACTAGCAAGATTATCTGGTGATTAGTGTAATAATAAAGACAAATGACGTCTAAACTAGGACACGCGAAAATAATTTTGCTAATTCGTATCGTTGTTTTTGAGTAGTATTCTTTTTGGTGTTAATGTTAATTACTTACTAATGGTATTCTACTAAGTGATATTATTGTAGTAACTAGTATATTATTTATCGTAGTCTTGAGTTACCAGAAGAAACAAAAAACCGGACAACCGACAAGACCTCGCACATCGAGGGTTCCGTACAAACATGTTATTAAAATAATTAAAAACCTGTTTTAGCAAGTGCTAATGAAGTTCTTTTATATGATACCTTACATGATACGATTTACTCACTCTGAATTTTGAACCCATATTTTGTGAATTTAGAGACCCTATTTTTTGTGATTTAAATAAAAATGTACAGTTATTATTTTTATGTGTACTCTGAGACAATGCTTTTCTCCAAATTTCATAGTTCTATGTCAACGGGAAGTACCCTGTAGGTTTTGATTTTTGTGAGTGTCGAAATATGTGGTTTTTTACGACATAAACAGCTGTAACTTTTTTAAGCGACAACTGAGAAGTTTTTTTTTACACAACTGCAACAGATCATAGATATACGTATACAGTTTAAATTTCAATTCGATATATTTACGCGTTCCCGAGATAAAGAGTCTTGAAATGACATACACACAGACGGACACACGGACAACAAAGTGATCCTATAAGGGTTCCGTTTTTGTCGTTTGAGGTACGGAACCCTAAAAATGGATTCCTATATAATACGTACTGTGTTTCCTTCATAATAATTAGGTGGCATCAATTTATATTCGTGAATTTTCATCCCACATCATGATATCTTTTTTCTTTCTATTTTATAGCGCAAACTTATTTTTATCTTTCTATCCTTTTGTTTACTTTATGAGTAATGGTAAAAATAAAACTATGCCTACTCTAGTTCACTCTATGATGCTTACTCGTCCTAATGTAAGAACGAATTAAACATCAAAACTAGCCATTAAGCCAAGTGGAGGGCATATCGTTAAATTTTATTATTTTGAGCACAGTGTAATGTTTTTAGGTTTGGTAATCGGACGACAGCAATTAAGTCTAATTTTCTATTTTAGTGCTAAATATTTAGACACATTTTAGTACTGCTTACTTAGTTAGTACCTACTGATGTGGAATTTTAAGTGATACTTATTTCGTTTGTAATAACTGTAATGAACATTTAAAAAGCTGACATATTAATTACTTGAGTACAATATTGTAACGTGTAAAATCAAAACTTTATAAAGTCCTTGTACCAGCCTTTTTAATAGTCCACTGCAGGACGTAGGCCTACCCACGAAGGGTGATTGGACAATATCCACCACGCTGGCCCAGTGCGGGTTGGTGGATTCACATACGCCATCGAATTTCTTCTACGGACATATGCAGGTTGCCTCTCGATGTTTTCCTTCACCGAAAAGCCAGTGGTGTGAAAGTCCTTGATTGCGAGAAATTCAGTTGTCAAGAATCATTGACTTGGAATATTTTCTTTCCTTAAGAATGCGTTCCAAACTGATCATTTTTTCATGACACACTGATAGACATGTTAAACTAATGACAGTCCTCTTTTTGTTGGAGATTATATCGATACTTGAATAAACAAATATTACTGGTGTTAATTGTTACTGTAATAATTTAATAATCTTTAAATTGAACTCCAATGCACAAGTTTAAATGAACACTACGTAGTGACCGAGCTTCCTTCAGTAAAATCGGATTTCACGTTTTTCCTGAAAATAACGCTTATACCTTCAGATAATATAACAAGAAAGTACTCTACTTAAAAACCATATTCACCTTTTCTTTTGAACAGACAGTGTATGTAAACATTGTTAATACCCTTCCCAAGACCTGAATTTTTTACAAGTAAATAATTAAATTAATTTTCAAGAATCGGTTAATTAAGGTTGTACTAAACACTTCACAATTTTATCCCAATAACCATAATCGATCCCGACCTACCTACCCGGACCCATATTTAACTAATTCCCGAAAAAATCTCAGGAAGTAATTGAAGGGACTCTTTAGTCATTTAGAGACAAATCCCACTAGCTATGCCTTTACTACACCCCTTCCCCCTTTGGGAGGAAGTGGGTTATTCCCCCGCTTCTTTGGCACAAACTATTGGCCTTGTCGACCGTTGAGACGGGTCGTGAGCATTAATTTTGATTGTCTAGCTTGCCGAAGAGCAGTTTATACACTCTATCAACATCTAGAATTTTGACCTACTTTATTAGAAACGAGCACTTGATACTTGATGGACAGCTGAGATATTGGCTAAATATTAGAAGTAGGTAAATGTGTTATTTTTATCTTATAAATGTAGAAAAATTTCGATGATACTTTACTCTTTTAGTGTGTCCTCTTGGAGTAAACTCTCTCGCAAAACTCACCGCAGGAAAGCACACACATTTGCTTTCTTTTTTGTTTCTTACTGTGTTTTAGATAGAAGAGCAATGTTCCCAGCAAACATTCGGCCAAAATGCACGACAAAAATGGCTGTGCCGGACAGAGTATTGAAATATAAGTGTTCAAAATCCTGTACTATGGCACTGCTGTGTCATGTCAACTCTGTCATGGTAGATGACAGTTTCTATTGTTAAAGTTTCTGCTAAATACGTAAAATAATTTAACTTTTCAAAGAGATACGATTTAATCGCCATCAATCAGACTATTTTACCTAAAATAATGCGAGTAAATTTCGACTTAATTTGCCTCTACTCCTTGATTGCCCTGAATTTCTTCGAATCTAGTAGTAATCTGGCAATTAAGGTCATCTTTCTCATTATATAAAGGAAAATACTTGAGCCAAAAGCAAAAACCTAGTTTTTTGCGATTTATTCTGTCGTTAATTTTTGCCAGAGGTAATAATGTATTATGTTTTAGACTCTTATACGTTAATCTACTAAGTTTTGTGAATTAATATTTAAAGAGGGAGGAAGCCGCAGCGGCCTAAGTGGAAGGACGCTTGCCTTGTAAACATCAGGCGTAGGTTCAAACCTTGCCGTGTAACAATAAGTTATCGACTATAACAACTGCCTGATATATAACGACTGCCTCAGTGGCTCAGTGGTTAGTGACCCTAACTTCTGGATCAAAGAGGCGTGGGTTCGATCCCCACCAGGGCAAATATTTGTGTGATGAACATAAGTGTTTGCTTTGTGTCTGGGTGTTATTTAGTTACTATCTATATAAGTATGTATTTAAAAATAAGTATATGAATTATATCAGTCTCTGACAGCTATATCACAAGCTTTGCTTAGTTTGGGCTCAGAGGCCGTGTGTAAGATGTCCCAAAATATTTATTTATTTATCTGGCAAAATTATGTACTAATTTACACCACATACACCTGCATATGTATATAAAATGTTTTTATTTATAGTGCTTCTCACTATGCGAGTTATAGTAGATTAACATTTCAACTAATGTGGCCTAGCTTAATTGGTAAAACACTGAGACTCGAGAATCAGACAAACAGGTTGAAATCCTGCATTCAGAACAAATTTTTGAATTGTTTATCGCAAAAAGTACTATACATGTATGTAGAAGAAATTCAATGGTGTATGGAAGTACCAAACCCCACTGGGCCAGAGCGAAGTGGATAAGGCCCAATCGCCAGAATAGGTCCATCTCGTAGCTTTTAGGCAACGATGGCACACCTCCAGCTTATAGTTTGAAAATATCTCATATTCTGTCGAGTAATGATCTCGCTGCCTCGGTTGCGGCGCAGTGGTGGCACCGCGAGTCAGCTGATTTATTTAGCTGCCAGTTTTCGCACTTATTGATTTTTCCAGCCCTCCTGCAGGTTAATTGAACGAGGGCCACAGCCACTGTTTGTAATTAAAATTCAAATTGACTCGACGCTTGTGTTTTCGTTCGCCACTGAAATGATCAGGTCGGTGAAAGTTTTTTGAGTTAGTGTTTTTGCGGGGCTGGAATTTATATTACATTTTTCCGGTTTTTTTTTTAATAAATTTACAGTTATTTCAACTAATCTCCTGGATAAGAGTCACAAAACTACAACACGGCTTACGGAACGGAATTTTATGGCTTAGTATAGAAAAATAATACTAATATCTTTTAACTACCTCGGTGGCTCAGTGGTTAGTGACCCCGACTCCTGGCTCAAGGAGGTGTGGGTTCGATTCCTACCCAGGGCAAATATTTATGTGACGAACATAGGAGTTCGCTCTGTGTCTGGGTGTTGTTTAGGTATTATCTACATAAGTATGTACTTAAAAAATATGTATATGTAGTATATCAGTCTCTGGCAGCCATATCACAAGCTTTGCTTAGTTTGGGGTCAGAAACCGTGTGTAAGATGTCCCCTTATATAAAAAAAATACAATAATTAAATTGCCATATCTTCACGAGGTCATAATATTATTTATAACTCAAACAAACAAACAAAAACACTTTATTAGACAACCACATTACATAAAAAACAAATTACAGGGACAAAACAATACAATTTATAGGTTTCTAACTGGCGGCCTTATTGCTTTAAGCGATTTCTTCCAGGCTACCAACTCTATACGGAATAAACGAGTATTACTTAAGAATAGCAAATAAACATTAATTATAGCCCTTTGAGCCAGGAGTCAGGCTCTGGGCCAGGAGAAGGAGAATTGCCATAGGACCTGAAAAAGTGTAAGCATTGCGTGCATGCCCCAAGCATTCATGCTCGCCATCGAAGGCTACTTCTTGCGGCGGCATCTTGTGTCGGGTCGTTTTCTTCCCTCAAATATGGTCGAGGAGAGCGATGGCGGGCACATGTGTCATACTCGTGATCGGGTGCTGCTAGCGGGTCGCGGGTTTTATGCGTTCCCGCGATAAAGAGTCTTGACATACACACAGACGGACATACGGACAGACGGACAACAAAGTGATCCTATAAGGATTCAGTTTTTTTCCGTTTGATGTACGGAACCCTAAAAACGAAATCAATTACAAATTCTTTATTGGTAATACCAACAAACAAAAGTGTTTGTACATAATTAACAAATAAATAATTAAATAAACTGGCCGCGCGAAACGGTGCTTAACTTCGATGATCGCTAACGAACACCTAGTCTAAATACGGTATGAGCGCTACTATCAATGATTTCATCAAATATTTCCCAGCTACTTTCAAAACAAATTTCTAATAGCGCCTATTCTGTACTTATTTTAATGCTTTAAAACTCATTAACTCGAAGATTTTGACAGATTACTAGCTAAGTTTATATCTCACAGAGCTACGTCCGGCATCTGACCAGGAATTTGAAATTAATTAACTACGCCGAAATAAGGGCTACGACAGCAAGCCTGATAAGGCTCCTCACAACTTTACTGATGATATAACGCCTCAGAGAAACTGCTCTCCATATTACGATACAGGCACCTTCTAGTGCAGGGTCCAGAAGTATTTGGCAACTTATTTCATGCCAGTAAACAATTAGAACTTTATGTATTTGACACCAGGGCTAGCCACCCGGCCTATACGAATTTACTTGCTTACTTGACTTTACTTCATGTATTCTGTTCGTCATGACACGTGGCAGGACGAAGTGACGTAAGGTGGAGCAAGGCGACAAAATTACAATTATAAAAAAAACAACTATATTTACAATCGTCAGTCCGGATTGTTATAAATACAATATACCTTAAATAAATCAATATTAGGTGACTTCTTACACACGGTCTCTGACCCCAAATTAAGCAAATGCCATTTTTTTAATACATACTTAAATACATAATAACAATCAGACACAAAGCAAACACCTATGTTCATCACATAAATACTAGCCCTGGGTGGGCATCGAAACTACGCTTCTTTAAGAGTCATGGTCACTGGGCCACTGAGGCAGTCAAGACAACAGTAACAATACATACTTATGACTGTTACGTACTTTGGAATGAAGTTGTTATGTATGAAGTAAGTAGTTGAAGCAAAAGGGATACATTTTGAGCCATTACTTTACAAAAATTCCACTCTGCGTATCTCGATTGAGTTATGATCTTCTTCGATACAAGCTGCCTGATAAATTGCGTAGATTTGAAACCTTGGCAGAATTTTGATAAATTATTTTAAAGAACATTCAGTGATCATTTTACACTGTCTGGGATCTTCATCATGGTAGTCGTGAGTAATTGTGAGACGTTGTAGTTGCTAGATAAACCTCCTCACTAAATCTTAAAAAAAAACGCTTGAGAACAGTTTTTCGCAAAACTGAAGCTTATTCCTCTGCTCTTTTAAGATAATATCTAATCTCTTGATCAGGAACAGCTTTTTTCTTTGTTGAAAAAACGTCATACTGTTAAGAATAGCGTGCATATATAAACTTAAAATCTGAAAAATGTCTAACATTTTTACCTATATCTAACCTAAAACAGCTAAAAACAGCATGTTTTTTTTTTAGAAAATTTGATTAACTTTCGACATAATGTATGAAACAGCTAATAGTTTAACCCTGTTTCGGAGTTGGTTCCATTGTAAAAGTTGGTCATAATGATGAGTTCTACAATATTCTCGAATACATCCGTCGCTTGGATTTCTAAAACAATTAACTGTTCTATATATTACAAATACTCGTAGTGTTCACTGTTTTATACTGTTTACTTAACAAAATTTATATGAACACCGGATACAACTCACGATTATTTGAGCGGTCAAGCCGCTATGCGTCCGACCGGTTTCAGAGTAGTTAGTACTCTTTCTTCAGGGAATACGCGCGCCCCCGACATATAGCGAATAATCGTGAGTTGTATCCGGTGTTCATATAAATTTTAATAATGAATCCTCACGCTAGTTTTAATGAAGTAATTGTTTACTTAACATTTGTTGTTTTTAAACTTTCGCGATTTGAACACATTATTATAACCCATGTATTACGGGATTAATCGCGCACTAAAATTACGAGATAAATAACCTCATCATCCCGACGTTTCGACCGAGTTGCATCGGTCGTGATCTGGCTGACTGATTTTACATTACATGGTAGGTACTGTTTCATACATCCTACTAATATAATAAACGTGAAATTTTGTGAGGATGGATGCATGGATGGATGGATGGATGTATGGATGTTTGTTACTCTTTCACGCAAAAACTACTGAACGGATTGAGATGAAACTTTGCAATAATATAGCTTATATATCAGAATAACACATAAGCTATAAATTATAATGATATATTGCTTATGCGGGCGAAGCCGCGGGTAAAAACTTGTCATAAATATACAGGACAGACAAAGGCGTACCCGCCACTCATTACTCGTAGTATTCGCCTATACTCAACAATGGACAAATAGAGGCTGAAAATAATGATGACTAGATAAAAAAGACTAGACAATCTCAATTTTTAGTCCAGTCGACTAACAACAACTAAGAATAAATCGCAAAATATACCTAAGCTCCTCTGTTCTTGAGAAATCCGCTGAAAGTTCTGGATAACCAGAAACTCCGTCCAGAGTGACACGTACAGATAAGTAACGTGTCGTTTCCGCCCGGAGATATTATAAATCACGAGATTCCCAGCTTTTGTTTGGAGAAAAGCGGAATTTACACAAAGACAAAGTTGGTTTTGTTGTATTTGACTGGGCAACGTGGGCATTGAAGCAATGAACAAGAAATGTTGCGGGTTTTTTATGTAACAAACGTTCATAGATTACAACAATGTACCTACAATAACACTGTACTTAAAATCAACTTTAATTAAAACAACCATTAACTTTAACTAACTATACCTACTAACTGTAACTTTTTAATTAACATTTTAAAAACTCAATGCCTTTTCAACTTTTACTAACTGTTTGGACTTACTTAAGACGTGTTTTTAAAAGTTAGGATAGCGACGATAAAATTTGTATTTACATAAAAGTGGATTCTTTTATTATCCATCCCACAAAGACATTTTTATATAAAAAGTACTCAAGAAAAAATTTGCACTATGAAATATGAAAAGCTAATAACTAAAAATAAAAATGTTGGGGATTTCGCCGGATTTCACCTGGAAGATTTAATTATACCTATAAGTTGTGCCCCCCCCCCCCCCCATCTTATATTTACATCAATACTGAATACTAAAAATTGTATTGTCATCGAAACTAAAGCTATGTATCAAATATCATATCAATCTGTCCACGGGGAGAGGGTCGAATTTTAATTACTAGATTTGACTCAAAGTACGGGCAAGTGAGGTTATATAAAACCGTTTAAAAGTTATCAGGTCTCATGTAAAGCCACGTTCCTAACTCTACAGGTCTAAATTCTGTACTGTACTGTACTGTAACAGCCTTTTTAATAGTCCACTGCAGGACGTAGGCCTACCCACGAAGGGTATTTGGGCCATATCCACCACGCTGGCCCAGTGCGGGTTGGTTCACTTACGTCATCGAATTTCTTCGAAACGGACGTATGCAGGTTGCCTCACGATGTTTTCCTTCACCGAAAGCCAGTGGTGTGAAATTCCGTACATAAATTCCAAAGAACTCATTGGTACGGGACCGGGGATTTGAACCCACGACCTCACGATTGTAAGGCGGGTGTCACTACCTCTTGACCACCACTCTCTATATGTCTTTTTCTAAACTCTATATGTCCTTATTTCACAAAATCTACAGCTTAGTCAATATTACGTGGCTTGGCCATTTTAATACAACAAAAGCTATTTGTAGAACAGAAACAATGAGCACTGAACAGTTAATACATCGTCACCTTACGCCCATGTAAAGGTAGCAGTTTTTTTAACTTCCCGTTGGCTTGACACGTTGCCGCGTTTCTAGATTATTCTTTTTTATTTGTCCAAAATTATTTCAGCACGACGTAATACCTATAAAGAAGCAATTCGATCAGCCATTCATCAGCCGTAGAATACTATCTATTTCTCGATATCCTCGGTTAAAAGCGCCTTGCGTCCAGCGCAGTATATGTCAAATGATATTTTTAAAACATTTCACACGCTCACAAAGAAAAATCCAAAAAATAATCCAACACGTAGCCGCCAGCAATGCGTGGGTAACATCTTCTAATCTAAAACACATCAAAAAACGCCAGCTCAAAAACTCCATGCTCGAAAACTTCCCAACAAAATTATTAATGGTCTTTCTTTTCCCCTCCTAATCTTGTTTCTTTATGCAGTTTGATTTCGCCGGCATCTCCTAGCAACGCCCTTGCCTTGCACGCCCTTGTAGAGATTTTATTAGTTCCCCATGGAAACGTGTTATTTTTCTGGACTCTTCAGTGCTCGTTCAGACTAAGATGTTTCGGGAAGAAGAAATTTTGAAATCTCAAGACCGATGATATTTTCAGCGTTCCGTACATCAAACGGAAAAAACGGAACCCTAATAGGATCACTTTGTTGTCCGTCTGTCCGTCTGTGTGTATGTGAAGACTCTTTATCTCGGGAACGCGTTAAGATATCGAGTTGAAATTTAAACTGTATGCTGTTAACTATTTTTTTAACTATTATATCTATGATCTGTTGCAGTTGTGTAAAAAAAACTTCTCAGTTGTCGCTTAAAAAAGTTAGAGCCGCTTATGTCGTAAAAAAACTGCATATTTCGACACTCACAAAAATCCAAACCTTACAGGATACTTTCCGTTGACATAGAACTATTAAATTTGGAGAGAAACATTGTCTCAGAGTACTAAATATAAATATAAAAACTGTACATTTTTATTTAAATCACAAAAAGTAGGGCCTCTAAATTCACAAAATATCGGTTCTAAATGCAAAGTGAGTAAAACGTATCATGTAAGGTATCATATAAAACATCTTCATTAGCACATGCTAAAACCGGTTTTTAATTATTTTAAAAATGTGTAATTTTCGATGTATGACGAGAAAAGTAAAAAAAATAAATAGTATTTTGTCGATGGTTATAGTATAGAGATTTCTTCCCAATTTTGTGAAATTTTCTAGATTTGTACGGAACCCTCGGCGAGCCTGCCTCGCACTCGTCCAGTTTTTTTTTTGTATTAGAAGGATACCTATATTACCTATAGCGCGGTAATGGTACCTATATATGCAGTTTTCCGTCTTCATACAATCGGTCGGAACGCGAATCATACAGCTACGTGCCTTGGAGTTCGGTACACAACAGTCGCAGAGGCCGTAGTGACGAATGAACAGGGTCTGTAATCGGTAAACCTGTGATTCACCTACCAGACGGGCAGCCCCAGCACGTATTACGTACTGCGTGGCCATACGGAGCTGTAGGTATTTATTTCAAGACAAGGACTAGTCGTAATACTGCATAGATACCAATGCCGTGCCCATAGCCAAAAACATCTTTATAACAATTACTTTTCAAACAAAAAACATACCAAAATCGATTCACTTGTTCAGGAATGACCTATGAATTTGACGTATGTGCAAGTTCAGAATCTTACAGAGGTGTATAAAGTTATTATTATGAACAACTTGTACTATGGAATACAAAATAATGAAAACTAATCATAGAACTGTTGATTATTTTTTCAATATATCGTATATTTCTCGAAAATAATTAATAAACTTTTTTAAAAAACAGCTTAAGTTTATGATTTGTTTTTCAAGTTTTTTTTAAGTAATTCATAATGATAACCATCATTATGAATTAAAAGCAAGAATTATAATTAAAACCATAATTAATGCTCTAAAAGTTCGTGCACTTGACAAATTAATACCATAATTTATTTTGTGTTAATTTGTGTCATTATAAGAAATGAAATGAAATATGTTTATTTCACAAAAACTGTTACATAGCTGTTGGATGATATGCCATAAGGGAAATTACAGACAAGAGTTTTTGGACTTAACTGCGGGTTCCAAACTCGGCTAGGCCTGTTTTTTGGTAACCCAAGTGAAGTTAAGAATTCCCGAAGTATACAGTGTGCGCGCTCTTGTTTACAGTATAAGCTAGTTATAATTAACATATAAATTAAATTACATTTTTGGGTAACACTATAACTGTAGAGATATTTAGAAGAAGAAGAAGAGTTTAAAACTTTGAATTGTAGGTCTCGGTTATATTAACTGTTTAGCCATGTCAGATGCCTTAGCCTTAAAACTCTGACCACCTGGGGCTAGCTACACGACCTATACGAACTTACTTGTAAAAGAATTAAATACGAGTATCATTATCTGGAATTTGTGTAAAATTAGGTACCTATCTACTGAATATAAATGTCATAAAATATTATAATTGGAATATTACTAAGGAAAGCGTTAGTCATTCAGTAGCGGTTCGGGTCGCCGATATCGTCAAAGTGGGTCAAGTCTAGATATGATTAGATTAGGTCTGACAAAGACGAGTTTTCCTCAAAAGATAGCTAGAAAACGAGAATTCCTTGCTAATATTAAAAAGCCGATAGTGTGTTTGTTGATTTGTTTGTTACTTTTTCACGCACCAACAGAGTTATGGATTGACCTTACTTTTTTTTTAGCTTTTAACTTGCAATGTAAGTTCGGGTGGAATCTTGTAAGTTAAATTTTACCAACTTGCTGGTTTCCGATTGAACTGAAATTTTGCACGCATATGTATATTGCATGAGAATGCAATAATATGGTACCATAGAGCTGATCTGATGATGGAGTCGGAAGGTGGCCATAGGAACTCTTGTACTAAACAAGATAGACCCGTAGTGTTTGGGCTTGTTTTACTTGTCTTTGCTAGCATACTGCTGCTTTTTTGTTTTATTATTAATTTATTTTCGTTAATTTGTTGTAGGTATTTGATATATTTTAGTTGTATTTTGATAAGTTTTAAGTATTTTGTAATAAAATTTAATTTTAAGTAATAATTCTATAAGCATAATTTATTATAAAAGCATTGTTAACGGACGTTTTCAAGAACATGTAATTTGTCTACGAAATAAAGAGAATTTGACTTGACTTGACTTGACTACATGATATCCAGGTTCTCAAAAACTTCTATTTAAAAAAAATATATGATAATTTATTTTGCATGAATATCTACATAGTTTACAGGTTGGAGAAAATCATAAGGTTAATTTTATACGAACAAAGCTACATTTAATGTAAACTTTGAACTAATGCGACGAAATTTAACATGTTCCACATTAGATTTCCTTCATCTGAGAAAAAGAAGTCTTTATCTGTCAAAAATAATACCCGTAGGCGAGCAAATAAAACGATATTTATATTTCCAGCCGTTCCAATTATCCCTTCCAAAATCGGACATGGTATGAACCCGGTTGCTTCACTTGAGACCCTCCCTTTGAGATATTTTTAATCTTCGGATCTACACGCGTACTGTAATGGGTAACAAAATTGTTATTTTATTTTCGTACAAAAAAGCGCTGAGGCGCTTATAGTTTTTCGATAAGACGGGTCTCGCTAAACTTTCTTTTCACGTCTCCAACGATATAATCTACAATGATATGGGATGAGATAGAACCACGAAACTGGACTATTTGTACAGCTAAGTGGATATACGTTTATGTGAATGAATAAAAGAGGATTTACGAGTTATCATCCCACAGCTCAAACACTTAGCTTAAAATTTACTTGAAAACAACAACCAGAGCGAGTACGATCGTACTCTTATTTTACATATAGGTAAGTGATTGTGTACCGTTCCGTTAATTTTAATTGGTACAAAGATCACAATTTAATTTCAAAAGGCGGTAGCAAAGGCAGTTGCAGCTTGCGATTGTAATGTACCGCGTATTTGTAAAAAATCGGGAGCGAAGGCGGCTCGAACACGGAACCGCTACGCCATCTTGTCGTCAAAGGGCGAACGATAAACACCTTATTGATATTCATCGCTCTAAACTACATAAACAGTTTTGTGAATTTATAATTGTTTTGTGAATGTGATTTTGAACTATCACGGTTTTGAATAAAAACAAAAGGACATAGTTTGGTGCTATACGCCGGTGGAAATATCAACGTAGCCGGAGCAGACCCTGGTACGTGGTGTGTGAATATTTGCTCCGTCTTTCCTTCTGATCTTTCAAATTGTTAACGAATTGTCCCAGAGTGTAACGGAGTATTTATTTCGGTTAAGGCGACGCCGCGACGTTACAGATTGTATCTACATATTTTATCAATGGAAAAAATTAAATATTCTAATTCATCTTCATTGTTATCATCATCCACAGCCTTTTTTATCCCACTGCTGGGTATAGGCCTCACCCTTATAGTCAAAGTCAAATTGCTTATTGCAGTACTCAATACAAACTTGCCTATTCAAGGCGTGCAACGTTACTGGCAGCTCTATTTATTATAATTAAATGAAATCAAATTAAAATTACAAAATTAAAAGTCTAAAATTATGTTTATATTGATTATATTGATTACTAGTAGTGATTATTAATGTCGTTTTATATATTCTACTTAAATTCAACCAATCTTAAAAGTATTGATAAACTTTGCAAAGAATCATACTGATTATATCTATATCAAAACCTGTCCATCTGTTTAAGATATATTAATACATGATCACAGATATACACATCACAGCACTTCATATAATCCCTCATTTTACTTTTTTGCATTAAAAAAAATTATAAACTAATTATTTCCTCTTACAGCAAGGAATAAAAATTCAACGGTTTTTCGTATCAAGAAACCATAACTTCTTCAACACGTCAAGATAAACCCATTTAAAATACTTAAGTCATTGCATCTAAGTAGTCTACTCGTATTCATGTAACCAAGTTTACTTTCCCAATATACTTCAGTCATACAACCTTAACTTCATACAGGTTCTAACCAGGTTAGCATTGGAAGTTTCGATGAGCAGAGCGTCTATCACACGTCGCCCATACACCAACCTCATAATAAATTCCTAACATTGCCTCCTCAAGTCAATACCAAGTATATTCCGAAGTCCCGCATTTGCCTACGAACTAATATCACGTAGTGCCTCAGGCAAACGTTATGTCACCACCCTTCGCCACAGAAAAGAGAATTGTTCCACAAAAATATGAAAGCTTTAGTGGAAGTTGCGGTAAGAACGTTTCCTACAATAAGTAAATTGAAATTACAATCATTCCATCCTATGAATTTTTACTTTCTTACTGATATTATAACTCCAAAAGTATATTTTTTGGTTTATTAGTTTATTGTTTTAGCCATAGAACGTCCACTGCTGGACATAGGCTTCGCCTATGGATCTGCAATAAGACCGGTTAGAAGCGGTTTGCATCTAGCGCGATCCTGCAGTCTGGATGAGATTGCCTGTCCACCACGTAGATAGAGGTAGATGGATGTATTACGCTGCGCTTGCCAGTGTGTGATCTCCACTCGAGAACTTGGCAAATCAGAAATGAGGAGATCCGTCGTAGAACCAAAGTTACCGATATAGCCCAGCAGATTGGCAAGTTTAAATGGCAGTGGACAGGGCACATAGCACAGAGAACAGATGCCTGATGGAGTGGACAAATTCTTGAGTGGAGACCAAGTACCGGCAAGTGCAGCGTAGGACGTCCACCCACAACGTGGACAGATGACCTCATGAAGACCACAGGATGCTCGGAGTCTCTTTGCGGGATCGGATCAGGAATGACGAGATACGCAGATGAATCAAAGCCGACATAGCTCAGCCAATCAGCAGGTTGAAATAACAGAAGGCAGGGCACCTAGCACAGAGAACTGATGACTGATCGCAAAGTTTTCGAGTAGAGACCACGCAGCGGCAAATGCAGCGTAGGACGTTCACGCACAAGGTGAACAGATGATCTCATTAAGAACCGAAGGGTCGCGCTGGATGCAAGCCGCTACCAACTGGTCTTATTGGAGATCTATAGGGGAGGCTTATGTCCAGCAGTGGACGTCTTATGGCTGATGGATGGACGGGTGGACTTCAAAATCGCATGTAAGTACTACAAATGTTGCAATAACTAATTGATATTATTATACGCTCTGTCAAAAGAGCAGCGATTACGAGGAAATCGCCAGAGCGTAAATATTCTAGAATACCCAGCAGTCTTTAATGTAAAAGTAAAAGAATGGGTAGTATAAAAGTGGGTGTTCTGAGCTAGATTAGTATTCTTTCCCATCCTCGCAGAGATGGAAGTTAGAATGTAAACTCTCCCCGAGGATTAAGTAGGTTATCAAGCTCTCGAAGTTAGGGCACAAGTGGTGTGTTACACGGTTGTTTAAAATTGCCAGCTTGTTTCGTATCTTAGGACTGCTAGTTTTCAACTGACTTCCAAAATGTAGGAGGTTCTACGTTCGTCTGTATGTATTTTTTTTGTTTTTGTACAACTATTAATTCGCTAATTGTAAGCCCATTTAAAAAATATTATATATTGTAATAATAATATATACTGCCAAGGTTTTTTTTTTATTTTTTTATTAATGACAATACTACACTACTACTACATAGAAAGCAATTGGATCATCCACAGACCCTTGAAGGTCTAAAGATAATCCAAGTGCTCAAGCCCACTGCCAGTTGGCAGCGTGCCCAGCATGCTGGCAGCATTGCCACGCTGAATGGCAATGCTTATACGTTGAGCCAAATAAACACCAGCATTTTGATCACGCGTCGCGTCCAACAGACGCTCAGAAAGACTTTTGAAAACGAGATGAGCTCCCGGCCCCCACGGACCCAAAGTCTCAACTCCAAATGGCTCAAATATGTAACCACTACCGAGGTTAGCATATTGTCAGGTTGTCTGCCAAGGTTGTCTTTTTTTAAATTACTTATATCAAAATTGACTGAGCCGTTTTTGAAAAAAAATGAAAAATTAAATGTATAGATTTTAAAATCGATTCAAGCGAACTATTCGAATTGTGTACACGATTGAAATCAATTGTGCCATTTTTTTCGAAAAATAATTATACGCCTCTAGTATTACTTATACTCAAAACGAAAATAATTCAAAGTAGCGGATCAGTCTCTGTGGATAGGTTTATATTCAGTAGTGAAACGAGCTTCAAAAACAACCAGTACAATACAGTTTATGTCTCTAATGTTGTACTGTTCAGTTCAATTAATTTATTTTCTATTTATTCAATTCATTTATTTCAATTGGTAAAGTAATGCACACTTATGAATCTCAAAATACACGACAACAAAGCTTTATAAATTAGGCACAATATTACAATAAATTAAAAATTCGGTACATTACAATGATATATAAAAATACGTAATTAAAAAGTTATTATAAAAATTAAAATGTCAGAAATAGAAATAAAAAATATCTGCAATACCATCGTCAAAGTTAACCGTTCAAGTAATAATATTACATAACAGTTATGTCAAAAATAGCAATACTGAGTCTTACATTATAATTATCATACAATCTACGTATATAAGTACATAGTAAAAATGCCAGGTCGATGGTATAATTAGGTAAGTATACTTACCTTGAGTTCGCCATATTAAATGAAGCCCGTATGTCCTCCACCGACAACGATGTAATTCTCCGAAGAGGTGTTCTCGCAGATTAGAGCATGCAGGTGCTGACGTGAGGTGTTACTACCGGCTGTGTGTCTTCGGAACTGGTGGAGTACCGAGTGTAACGCTTGTGCTGACTTGGCCGTATTTATGTTTCTTTATTGACTAAACTGTTATATAACGTTATAATGCAAGCTATTTAAGATCGGTTTTATAAAAAAATCTACAAGAAAGACAGAATCTCTGGCAATAAAGTCATGATGATGATCAACTCAAAATGAGGTGACTTATATTGGCTAAATTTAATTGTATTAACCCGTACTGTTTCAGCGTCGCGGATCACTCTCCAAAAGTGGCTACCTAAAACAATTTGATTGGTACATTTATGCAGTGACACTGTTACTAATATTATTGTGCTTTATCTTATAGTCTAGGTACGTAGATATTTGAATTTGCCATCTTGAGTTAAGTCCGTATGTCCCCACCGACAACGATGTAATTCTCCGAAGAGGTGTTCTCGCAGATTAGAGCATGCAGGTGCTGACGTGACACGTTACTGCCGGCTGTGTATCTTCAGGACTGGTGGAGCCATTATACCGAGTGTTACACTTACTGTCTTATGCTAACTTACTTAACCGGCTTTATATTTCTTTACTGACTAAGCTTAGTAACGTTACACCAATGTAAATGGAGATCACGTTCCAGCAAGCATTCAGCGTTTGAACATTCACTCATAAGGTACAAAGATGTCTTCAAGATAGAGCTGAATGCAGAAGAAAGCACCAGCACAGGACAGTTTGAATTTCGTCAACAATATCTTACAGTAATGTATGTTATAGACTAGGTAGGTAAATACTTGAGTTCGCCATCTTGAATGAAGTCCGTATGTCAACTGTCAACGATGTAATTCTCCCAAGAGGTGTTCTTGCAGATTAGAGCATGCAGGTGCTGACGTGGAGACGTTACTGCCGGCTGTGTATCTTCTGGTTGTGTTACTTCGAGACTGGTGGAGTACCGAGTATAACGCTTATGCTAACTGACTTGACCTTCTTTATTGACTAAGCTTGGTAACTTTACAGCAATGTAGAATGGAGACCATTAACCGTCACGCGTAGCGTATAACTTATAAGGTAGATAGACTCAGAGTACCACTCATAAGGTAGACAGACGACTCCAAGACTGCGCTGGATGCAAGCCGCACTGGGTCAGCAAGCAGGATATAGCCGATTGCCCTCCGTATGTAAGCCAATTTAGGCTTTTTAGACCTAAGTTTGATTTATGTCACTGATAAACCTTTATCTATCTACATAAATGTCCTCCATCGACAACGATGTACCTAACTCTCCGAAGAGGTGTTCTCGCAGATTAGAGCAAGCAGGTGCTGACGTGGAGACGTTACTGCCGGCTGTGTGTATTTGAGTCTGGAAGAGCCTATAATAATATATCTACTGGAACGCTTGTGCTAACTGCGATGTGAAAACTGACTGGACCGTCATATTATATATATTCCGTTTTTTTATTTATTCTAACCCATCCATCTGTTATGTTTATTTACTTAGTAAGTTTTATAGTATCCTATAGCTGGCCATATCCAGTATCCGGGGCAGGTTGGTGGGCAAAAACGATAGTTTTAATATGAAATAGTTTTAAAGATGTTACAATAATATAGAATGGAAACTACTTAGGTACTATAATGTATCTACAAGCGCAGCGTATAACATCTAATCACAAGATGGAGAGGTAACGATTGAAACCGCAAGAATGTATTGGATTTATTAGAATTCTATATGGGAGGACTTTAGGACTTATCCAGCAGTGAACGTTCTACCGTCAAATTGATGATATTATGTTATGTACTCTGTTTTAATTTGTTGAATAGTTATTTTAAATAGAACATGCAGGTGCTGACATCAGGGCATTACTGCCGTCGGATTATCTTCGAGTCTGGTGGAGCCATTATACCAAGTGTACCTAACATTTGTGCTAACTGCGCTGAGAACTAACTGCACTGTCCCTGTTATGGTTGTTTACTGGACTGCTTGGGGATGGAGACCATTTGTCGGTAAGAGCAGCGTTGATTTTCCGCTCAAAATTCCGGATAGATGTCCTTACTTTAGCCGCAAAATTACCCTGGATGTAGTTAGTTTACAATTTTACTTACTGAAAATCTACAAAGGAGACCTATTTCCCAGTAAACACTCTAAGACTGAATTAATCATGATTGTTCGATCCACTCGTTTATTTCTTAATGCAAATATGTCCACGTATGGTAAGCAACAATGTGAACTAAGATAAACTAACACAAATAAAGATACCAGTACCAGCCTTTTTAATAGTCCACTGCAGAACGTAGGCCTACCCACAAAGGATAATTGGGCCATATCCACAACGCCGCCGGCCCAGTGAAGGTTGGTGGATTTACATACGCCATCTAATTTCTTCTAAGGATGAATGCAGGTTGCCTCACGATGCTTCACTTCACCGAAAAGCCAGTGGTGTGAAATTCCGTACATAAATTCCAAAGAACTCATTGATACGGGACCGGGATTCGAACCCGCAACCTCACAATTATAAGGTGGTGACACCCACTATACCACCACGACTACTGATACGAATACTAATAATAATATGATGTTATAGGCAGACATTAAAAAAATACAGAATCATAGACACAAACTGAAAGCCCCTTTTTGGGTAGGAGGTTAATGAAATATTCTAAATAAAACACGTACTTTCTAGATAAATACACTATCATCACTACACGCAATAAAAAACAAAAATAATACTAACAAAAATCTAATATCTTCATATTACGTATATTAGTATAAGTAAATAAATGGCAAAAAAAATATTTTACATGAAAAAAAGCCTTTGATTACGCCTGTAAGCTGATTAATATATTTTAATAAACATTCGAGTCATGTTTTCGTAAATATGATAAACCAAGATACTTTTAAAAATGTACTCCGACTAAACATTCTATAACTCGTACGAAACAAAGAAAATTAGCTCGAATTTTCAAAGAAAATACGCCTAAAAATGTTTTTAGCATTCATGTTTATGACTAACGGTATTTATCAAAAAGTATGGTAAAAAAGTAGGAATTTATTTTAATCTTTTAACCTGTAAAATTTGAAACATGTTTGATCGTAATATCTTTCAATTTTAGGGTTCCGTACCTCAAAATAAACCACTTATGGGATGACTTAGTTGTCCGTTTTTCTGTCTGTTTGTCCGTCCGTCTTTAATCTTGTGAACTCGTAAAGTCAAGGCGGAGAAATTTGGTGGGGCAACTTTTATACCTCCATAGAAGAAATTCGACGACGAATGTGAATCCATGTAAAGTATAAATCTCGGTAAACATACGTTTAGAGCGAATAATCAAAAATTGGTTGCAAAAGGCACCGAAGACACGGTAATAATATCTACAGTATTGTGACTCGGCCCTGTCCTTGAAATATATATCTACGACGTCACGTGGCCACGCAGACCGTATCACGCGGTAGGGCTGCCCGGTCCGCCTTCAGTATTTTCATTTCATCTACTTACTCTTTACCTACTTGACATGGCTAAACGGTTAAAATAACCGGGACTTATAATATAACGTATCATCCGAGCCACGGTAGCGCTCAGTTGTATATGCTACCCACGGTCACCCATCCGAAGACTGACCGTACCGAACGTTGCTTTTATCGTATTTCTGCACATGGATATCAGATTTCTTGAGGAATCGGTCGATACGAGTTGTCGTTGATGACTGCTCGTCAGACCAAATGGATATCAATGCCGGTGTTCTTCAGGGGTCTGTGCTCTCTGTGACACTCTTCCTACTGCATATCAACGATCTGCTTAAGCCCGGGATCTTTGGGTACGCAGATGACAGTACAGTCGTGGAGAGCTACACGTCCGATGCAATAACCAGCTGGCCACAGATCGAGTTATACAGAGAGGCTATGGTCGAACGGCTCAACTTGAGTCTGCAGGCGGTATCCGACTGGGGTGATGCTAACCTGGTCAAGTTTAATGCCACAAAGACTCAGGGCTGTCTGTTTTCGGCCAAAAAGAGACCCTTTCAATTGTCTCCCGCTTTCCGTGGTGTCTCCGTTCCGGTAACTGACAGCTTGGAACTATTAGGCGTTTCACTCTCATCTTCTCTTAACTTTGGCTCTTACATAGAGTCCAAAGCCCAATTAGCCTCCAAAAAACTTGGTGTTCTCTCTAAGGTGAGACGGTGTTTCACACCTGAGCAATTGCTTAGTCTTTATAAAGCACAAGTCAGGTCTTGCATGGAATACTGCTCTCACCTTTGGGATGGCTCTGCCAAATAACAACTAGAGGCTCTGGAGTCGATTGAGAGACGAGCCAGGAGGCTGATTGACAACGACACCTTGACTAATATGCAGCTTCAAAGTCTTGAGCATCGTCGCAAGGTAGCGTGTTTGTCGGTCTTTTACCGGATACACTTCGGAGAGTGCGCCCAGGAGTTGCACAATCCCCCCCTTCCCCTTCCCCTTTCTTCTATCGTACGGCTAGACGGACGCGACCAAAGCGCCACCCTTTTATGGTGGAAATTCCGCGCGTTAGAACCAAGCGTTTTGAATCCTCATTCCTCATACGAACAGCCGGAATGTGGAATGCTTTGCCTGGGTCTGTCTTCCCGTTAAAGTACAACGTGAGTGTCTTCAAATCCCGAGTAAATAGGTATCTTCTAGGTAAGCGTGCTACACCCTAGACCGCACATCTGCTTAACATCAGGCAGTGTGTAGTCAAACGCAAACCTATTCGAAATAAAAAAAAAAAAATCATCGATGATCGCAAACGAAGCCATTCTTCTATCGTACGGCTAGACAGTCGCGACCAAAGCGCCACCTTTTTATGGTGGACATCCCACGCGTTAGAACCAAGCGTTTTGAGTCCACATTCTTCATATAAACTGCCAGAATGTAGAACGCTTTGCCTGAGTCTGTCTTTCCGTTAAAGTGCAATGTAGGTGTCTTCAAATCTCGAGTAAATAGGTATCTTCTAGGTAAGCTTGCTACATCCTTGACCGCATATCTGCTTAACATCAGGCAGTGTGTAGTCAAACGCGAACCTATTTGAAATAATAATAAAAAAAATAAAAAAAACTACTGAATCTACGCTATGAATCCTACATTTATTTATTTATCCAGGTATTTTACTCTGTGAAAAAAGTAATACTTACCTATTAAAAAGAGGTTTATTACCAGTGTTACTATTAATTGTTGTGATTCACTACCAGTAGTAAGAACGGTACATGAGTTACCGTTATTACTACTACAGTTGAAAGTTGTTAGAGCAGCAATTATAGATTACCCGTGTTACTACCGTAAAACTAAAATAACAAAAAGAAACAAAATATGACCTGTCATGCTGGAGTTGCACACACACACACACACTCACACACGCACCCTTTCGCACACTTTCCATCTGTTATATTTTTATTTAAATAAGTATGAAATGAAATGTTTGTTTATGTAGAAGAGAAGCGTTAAATGTGTTTGCTTAAGAAGAAGAATACAGTGTAATATAAGGAAAATGTTCACCTAGGAAAGTTAATGCTTGTAATTTAAAATTATATTTTGATAATATCGCATTCAAGCCTCAAGGTACAAGCCTAGTGCTTAGTTTGGAGCTCAGTGAATATTATCACTCACTAGTATGACTTGTTATAATTACTAACTCGTACATAATGGAGCCGTGGTGGTCAAGAGGTAGTGACACCCGCCTTACAATCGTGAGGTCGTGGGTTCGAACCCCCGGTCCCGTATCAATGAGTTCTTTGGAATTTAAGTACGGAATTTCACACCACTGGCTTTTTGGTGAAGGAAAACATCGTGAGGCAACCTATACGTCCTTAGAAGAAATTCGATGGCGTATGTGAATCCACTAACCCGCACTGGACCAACGTGATGGATATGGCCCTTCGTGGGTAGACTTACGTCCGTCAGTGGACTATTAAAAAGGCTGGTACAGTACAGTATATTATGTAACTACCAATTCTTTTACATATCTATCAGTAAATTTCTTTCTTTGTCTTTTCTACCAAACTGAACTGAGCCAGCGTCGATACTGCCCAATCACACTTAGCATACAGGCCTATGTTCAGCAGTGGATTATCAAAACATCGCTACGGTACAGTAACATCACATTCGATAATCTTATCACACCCGAATTAATATTAAGATTCCTTATACGCACGTTTTTCCAAGTAACATCTCAGGCACAAAATTATTTAAATTCAACACAAAAGCCCTACTTAAAGGCTCTTCGCCGAATATTTAAGCCCCGAGACGTAAAACAGAGTGCTGACTCATCGTATTGTATTTTGCTAAAGGGATAAACGGAGAACCTTCGGATTTGAAATTCCAGCCCTGATAATGCTGAAAGAAACCGATGTGAATTCTGTTAGGAGAGATTTGAACACTCTACTTTTAGCATTAATTACTATTAGGTACGTTTAAAATATGTTTACTTGTTTATTAATGTGTATGATTTAATTAATGTGTTGAAGCCTTCTAGTAAATATCTATAGAGTCCCAATCGTGCAAAAAAAGTGTCCGAGCCAAAACTGCCCAAGCTACGTAGTAGGCAGGATTTTTAGATAGTCGTAAGGCGATTGCAAGCCGACTAAAACGCCGCGCTATGCCGAAGTGCTGAGTTACAAGCACTAATTAGGTGCTTGTATAAAGTCGAGATTAGAGAGAACGGGTCATTGTGAATTATTTAATGTAAATATCTAAGTCGGTATGTACGAGTATGACGGCGCTCGGACAATTTTTCACTACTTTCACTTAGGGACTGTGATCGAGGTTGAAGCATTAGGTCCGAGGGGGCTGGGCGCTCTACTTGTTTACTACGCGGGACAAAAATGCTGTTGTTTATTGGGCTCAACGTATTAGCATTGCCATCTAGTATGGTAAGGCTGCCAACTAGCAGTGAGCTGCAGTATTTGGATCTTTAGACCTTCAAGGGTCTGTTGGATAATCGAATTGATTTTACGCGATAGTAGCTTAAGTTTGTATTGTAGTAAAAAAGGCACTTGCCAAAAAATATATTTATAATAAGTAGGCCTTCCTCAATTTTCTTTGTAGCTACTACGTTATATCATAATCAAATCAAATATATATTATTTCAGACACATTGGTCCAAATTAAAATTGGAAATTGATTAACATTTTATTTTATATGATTTTAACTAACATTTTGTGTAACTCTGGGTCTCTGTGCCTGCAATAAATGGTTTTTATTTATTTATTTATTAAATTAAACGATTTATTATTTAATTAATTATTTTGCATGTCACGCGTTATTAATTTAAGTTTTACATATCTCAGCTAACTATTTATTGATACATTGTCTTAAGAGGATCGTGAATCGACCACTGTTTTCGCGTTTACTGTAGAACATCTAGAGAACTTTCGGTACATTTTTGATAAAATGTACGTTCCGGAAGAAAACTCTTTTCACCACTTTGTACTGTACTGTATCAGCTTTTCAATAGTCCACTGCAGGACGTAGGCCTTGGGTAGGCCTACGTCAAAGGGTCAAAGGGTGTTTGGGCCATATCCACCACGCTGGCCCGGTGCGGGTTGGTGGATTCACACACGCCATCGAATTTCTTCTACGGACGTATGCAGGTTGCCTCACGATGTTTTCCTTCATCGAAAAGCCAATGGTGTGGTCTAGTGGTAGTAGTCACCGCTTTAATTGAAACAAAATGTTATGTTTTTTGGTATCGAAAAGGACTATTTGATTCGCCTTTAAGTGCACCCAAAGGTGGTGTTTTCTATAAGGAATTTTATAAGTGCGCTGGAATCTTTGCCGCGCACTTTTTGAATTTGGAATAATTAAGTGCGACGGAATCATCTTTGTCGCGCACTTTTTAAATTACGAAGTATTTCTAATGTTAGTGTTCAGCGCCAAGAAAATGAATGAAAAGAATGTAAATATAAGTTTGAATTTGTTTCATTATTAGATACGATTTAATTTCAATTTGTTGTTACTCTACGTTTTATTAAATAATAATATTACAATAAAATATGAGGCGCCTATTATTTTCTCATAGAGGTGATGAAAAGTAGAGTGTACCACTCGGGCGCAAAATATATTTATGGTTCGGGCGACGTACTTTGAATCCCTCGCTACGTTTAAGATTCTACTAAACAATCCCTCGCTAAGCTCGGGATTCAAAAAAGCGCCTTCGCCGTAAAAATATTATTTTGCTCCCATATGATACAATGTACTATTATAATCGTAGGTAAGTCATTAATCATTTAACCTTACAGATCTTCAGGTTGTTAAAAACTTAACACCAGGACCAGCCACCAGGCTTTTACTTTTTATGGTATGTTTAAATTGTAAATAGAGTCTAGAATTTAAAAACGTACTCTAAGTAGTAGTCTAGATCTAGACTAGGTACTGCAAAAATATAACATATCTCTAAGCAAGAAAGTAATTACAATAAAACATCTGATTTTATATTTTATTTTATTTATTTCACTGATTAAAATGTCAGTTGCACATACTTTCTATAAAATTAAGTACACCCAAGCGAATACAAATATATTAATACTGTCTACGCCCTAAAAATACTAATGTCTGATATAAAATACCTTTTTTTACCTGTTACCTATATAAAATATGACATAACAATGTGAAATAAAATTTCAATTATTTATGAAAAATAATAAAAAAACACCTGATATCTGTTGTTGAATTTTAATTATAAAATACTCTTTCAAAAGGAGGCTGATGGTACTGTAAAGTTCTCAAATGGAGATCACAAACCGGCACGCGTAGCGTAAGACTTCAACCGACCAGGTGGTCCGATTTAACAGCCGAAGCCGTTTCCAATCGATCTTAAGGAAATAGGGGAGACCTACGAGTATGTCCAGTGGATGGCGAGGAGGTCTACAGGTAATGAATGAATGAATGGATGCCACTTTTTTAATTACATTTAAATAGTAAATTGTATCATATGGGAGCAAAATAATATTATTATAGCGAGGGCGTTTTTTTAATCCAGAGCGAAGTAAGGGGTTTTTAGTAGAATCCTGAACGTAGCGAGGGATTCAAGGTACGTCGCCCGAGCCAAAAATATATTTTGCGCCCGAGTGGTAGGTACACTACTTTTCATCACATTTTATTGTAATATTATTATTTAATAAAAGGTAAAGTAACAACTAAATTGAAATTAAATGGTAACTAATAATAAAACAAATGAAAACTTATATTTACATTCTTTTCATTCATTGTCTTGGCGCTGAACACTAACATTACAAATACATACAATCCAAATTCAAAAAGTGCGCGGAAAAGGTAATTCCGGCGCACTTATTTGTTCCAAATTTAAAAAGTGCACGATAAAGATAATTTCGGTGCACTTATAAAGTTTCTTATAGAAAACACCATCTTTGGAATCACTTAATGGCGAACCAAGCAGTCCTTTTTGAATAGATGTGATGAAAAATATATATATAACTCATTTTGGGATATTAAGATACTACAAACATACATTCACAAAGTTACACATCAGATTTAGATTTCCCTTTTTTCCATCGGGGGTTAAAATCCAATCCAATATTATCAGAATATTTTGCTGAAATGTCTCCAAATAGACAGATGACTGCAGCACCGTCAAACATTAATAAATGGGAATTCCGATACCGCCGTAAAAAATATGAATGTCACAACAAAAATAAAATATGGATATCTTTTTACAATCAACGAGGAATTTTGCACGTAGTAAAAACGAGTCGTTAGTATCATAAAAACGTGTGAAATAACTCTGAAAACGCTGCGCCGCGAACTCGATATGACACTAAAATGAACGCTATGTAGGGTTATACAGAACAGTGGTACTTTTTACATAGCGTTGCATATTTGTTTATTTTTTGTAGTCGGATTTTTATTTTATGTCATGTAATGTTTATGCGTGGCTATACCACAAGAAATACAAAATACTGATGCGGGAAATTGTTTTTTATCAACATGGTCCTAAACGTTGTTTTTAAACTTTCGCGATTTGAACACATTATTATTATATACTCCGGGACTAATCGCGATGAGGAGGGATGAGGAGGTATTTGTTTATCTCGTAATTTAAGTGCGCAATTAGTCCCGTAGTATATAATAATAATGGTCCGAAACTACGTTTTCCTTCAATGTACTCGGCGTTTCGCCCCGCGGGGCGAATGGGGGCCTTCAATAAGAAACATGCGCGATTCGCCCCGCGGTGCGAAACGCCACAATACCCTAAAGAGCTTAAATCTTTACTAAAAGCAGTGGTAGGTATCTAAGCCATGATATCGAAGCTAAGCAACGTTCAGCACGGTCAGTTTTCGGATAGTTTTACCGTGGCTCATAGCCGTGGGGTGCCGGCAGAGTAGAATAGCACCCCCCTCTTGTACCAGGTGTCGTAAGAGCCGACTGAGGTACTACGGAACCGATAGATGGCGGTATAACCATCCAATGTGGCGTAGCCTAAATACCACAGGCCAGTGTCGGGGAGCAGCGGCACTGGTGCGAGGAGCTACGTCCTGCGATCGCCACCACGCTTGCCCAGCGCGGCGATTATGGGCAATTTCCCCTCATGCATACACACCACACGACCAGGCCCCCAGTCCCCGGCGGCTTCGCTATTCCTGGCTCTGGTAGCGGTCACGGTAACGGCGGAGAGAGGGGTGTGAAGAATCTCAGGCAGACGCCCCGCTACCACCCCCAACGGAAACTGGCCCTGGTAACGCATAACAAACGCACTTTGAGGACGGATGAAAAGATTGTCGAACTGGAAGAAGAGATGAGTAGGTTGCGCTGGGATATTTTGGGGTTATCTGAAGTCCGAAGAGAGGGCGAGGACACGGTAACTCTGAAATCGGGCAACCTATTCTACTACCGGGAAGGCGAACAAAAATCTCAAGGTGGTGTCGGGTTTCTCGTCCACAGATCCCTCACTAACAACATTGTAACCATCGACAGTGTTTCGAGCAGGGTTTTATACCTAATACTCAGAATATCTAAAAGATATTCGCTGAAGGTCATTCAGGTATACGCACCGACCTCGGCACACCCAGATGATGAAGTGGAGACTATGTATGAGGACATAAGTCGGGCCATACATATGTCTGAAACCCACTTTACTGTTGTTATGGGGAACTTCAACGCAAAGATAGGCAAGAAAATTGAGGATGAACTGAAAGTGGGGCAATTTGGGCATGGGCAACGGAACTCCAGAGGACAGAGGCTGGCTGACTTTCTGGAGAAAGAGGGCCTTTTTATGATGAACTCTTTCTTCCAGAAGCCGCGCCACAGGAAATGGACCTGGATAAGTCCCGATGGTTCTACGAGAAATGAGATAGACTTCATCATGACCAACAAAAGACGAGTATTCAATGATGTCTCCGTGATCAACAGGGTTAAAACCGGTAGTGATCACATAATGGTAAGAGGCACATTGAATATCAACGTTAGACTTGAAAGGTCCCGCCTGATGAAGTCTACGCTCCGACCTACTCGAGACCAAATCCAAAACCCCGAAAGCTTTCAGCTTGAGCTCTCAAATAGCTTTGCTTGCCTTGAGAATCTTGCGTCGGTGGACGAGATCAATAACAGGCTCGTAGAAACTGTCCAAACGGTGGGTTCTAAATTTTTTAGACCTCGCCGTTCAAAAAGAACCCAAAAACTATCGGGTCACACTTTAGACCTCATGGCTAAACGACGTTTATTGAGACTGCAGTCTACAAGGGACGCTGCGTCATATAGGCAGCTTAATAGGCAAATCTCTAAATCCTTGCGGCGCGATATACGTCTCTTTAAAACCAAAAGTATTAAAGAGACAATTGAGCGAAACAAAAGCTCCAAAGTGTTTGCAAGGAATTTGCCTATTGGGCAAAGCCAGCTGACAAAGCTGAAGAGAGAAGACGGCAGTGTAACGTCGACCAGGCCAGAGGTACTGGAGGAGATCGAAAGGTTCTACGGACAGTTATACGCTTCGGTAGCTAAGCCTGTTGACAGCACGGCCAAAGACCCAGAGCCAAGCTGACTCGACACTTCACCGAAGACATCCCGGACATCAGTCTGTACGAGATTAGAATGGCCCTGAATCAGCTTAAAAACAACAAGGCGCCGGATGATGACGGAATAACTTCAGAGCTTCTGAAAGCGGGTGGTAAACCGGTACTTAAAGTCCTTCAGAAGCTCTTCAACACCGTTATCCTCGAGGGCATAACGCCAGAAGCATGGAATAGAGGCGTGGTGGTGTTGTTCTTTTAAAAAAGGTGACACCACCTTATTGAAGAAATACAGGCCCATCTCGCTTCTGAGCCATGTTTATAAGTTGTTTTCAAGGGTCATTACGAATCGTCTCGAGCGCAGGCTTGATGACTTCCAGCCTTCCGAACAAGCCGGGTTCCGAAAAGGCTTTAGCACTATAGATCACATCCATACGCCGCGGCAAGTTATACAGAAGACCGAAGAGTATAACTTGCCACTTTGCTTAGCGTTTGTGGACTATGAGAAAGCCTTTGATTCGGTCGAGACATGGGCTGTGCTCGAGTCTCTCCAACGATGCCGTATAGACTATCGGTACATCGAAGTGTTGAAGTGTTTGTATAATAACGCCACTATGTCAGTCCGAGTACAGGAGGAGAGCTCCAAGGCGATTCCTTTAAAAAGAGGGGTCAGACAGGGAGATGTGATATCTCCGAAACTGTTTACTACTACTTTGGAGAACGCCTTTAAGCTCCTGGAATGGAAAGGATTTGGCATCAACATCAATGGCGAATACATCACTCACCTTCGGTTTGCTGACGATATTGTGGTCATGGCGAAGTCGATGGAAGAACTCAGCACGATGCTCGAAGGCCTCAATCGAGTTTCTCGACAGGTGGGTCTTAAAATGAACATGGATAAAACGAAGGCCATGTGTAATGCCCATGTTGTACCCACCCCAATATTTGTTGAGAGCTCGGTTCTTGAAGTTGTTGACTCGTACGTCTACCTAGGACAAGTAGTCCAGCTAGGTAGGTCCAACTTTAAGAAAGAGGTCGATCGCCGAATCCGACTCGGCTGGGCAGCGTTCGGAAAATTGCGTGACATCTTTTCATCCGATAAATTTATACTTTGTTATTTAAGCTGTTTTTCTGGTGTACAATAAAGTTATATTGTATTGTATTGTATTGTATACCTCAGTGCCTCAAGACGAGAGTTTTCGATAGTTGTGTGTTGCCAGTGATGACATATGGAACTGAAACGTGGTCTTTTAATGTGCGCCTCATGAATAAGCTCAAGATAGCCCAACGTGCTATGGAGAGGGCTATGCTCGGTGTCTCTCTGCGGGATCGAATCAGAAATGAGGAGATCCGCAGACGAACCAAAGTTACCGACATAGCCCAGCGGATTAGCAAATTAAAGTGGCAATGGGCAGGACACATTGTTCGAAGAACGGATGGTCGATGGGGCCGGAAAGTTCTCGAATGGAGAACACGGACCAGCAAGCGCAGCGTAGGACGTCCACCGACTAGATGGACTGACGACATAATAAAAATCGCAGGAACGCGCTGGATGCAGGCCGCTTCCAACCGGCCTTATTGGAAATCCATGGGGGAGGCCTATGTCCAGCAGTGGACATCCTACGGCTGATAGATAGATACCGTGGCTCGGATGACAAGTTCAATTAAGAAGTCCAAGAAAAGTGTGGATGAATTTTGTGAAGGATGACATGCGGGAGAAGGGGGTTGATGATGAGATGACGAACGATAAGGTGAAGTGGCGAAAAGAAGCGTACTGTGCCGACCCCACCTAGTGGGATAAGGGCAAGATGATGATGATGACGTAGCTTTTCTATGTTGACATGATGATATGTTGTTTAGATTGTAAAATGCGACTAGCTACATTTCTGAAATAAATAAAATAATAGTTTAACACCTCATTATTAACAGTGGGGTAAGTTTAATTATAATTGTTTTTCCCAACAAATGCCATAACCGACTTCGATCGTGTACAGAATTCGAATAGTTTGTACGGATCGATGTAGTAATTTTCACACTATTCTTGAATAATCGAAAATGGCTTATCCGGCTTCAATTACATATAAATGGAACCATCTTTGAAGTATGGCCTACCAAACAAAAAGAATTATCAAAATCGAACTCTTTTAAAAAAATTGCGTGGTCAAACATACAAAAAATACGCTTCGATTTGTAAACTATACTGCGTATACTGCGTTTCGTCAATTAATAATTACTTCCAAAGCCATAAAATACCTGAGTTTAAACATTTATTGATGAGTTATAACGCAGCATTTTATCTACAAAGCCTAAACCTCGAATACCTCGATTGAATGTAGCACTAAAATAAACCGCAACACTAAAACATGCCGCGCCGAGTCCGATACAAACGCGATAGACCACGAATCCGACGCGATATGACGTGATACGACGTCAAACGACGTGATGTGATGCCATATCACGCGATGTGATAACACAAATATCACAGCTGAGCTTCCACCAATAACGACGCGTGAATTCGAATGCGATTACGATGTTATCATATCGAATGATTTCTGAATTGCTGTTTGTAATTACTATTTCGCGGATAAGTTCTGTAACTTTGCTATAGACATCAACTTGGCACTTTTTCCTTAAATTCCATATTGATGGCTACAGAGGGAATACTAACTAGTGTTGTTTTCGTTATATTAGCCATGTCAAAGGCCTTCAGGCGGCCCAAAAACTCTGACACCAGGGCTAGCCACCCAGCCTATACGAACTTATTTATTTTTTTCGCTATATTGCAGTTGATTTTTTTTTTTTAATATAATTATAATGACAATACTACACTACTACTACATAGAAAGCAATTGGATCATCCACAGACCCTTGAAGGTCTAAAGATAATCCAAGTGCTCAAGCCCACTGCCAGTTGGCAGCGTGCCCAGCATGCTGGCAGCATTGCCACGCTGAATGGCAATGCTTATACGTTGAGCCAAATAAACACCAGCATTTTGGTCACGCGTCGCGTCCACCAGACGCTCAGAAAGACTTTTGAAAACGAGATGAGCTCCCGGCCCCCACGGACCCAAAGTCTCAACTCCAAATGGCTCAAATATGTAACCACTACCGAGGTTAGCATATTTGCGCCGCTTGTGCTGCTCAGCCGAATTGGCCGCCGCTCCAGCCCTACTCTGAGTCTCAGGAAGATGTGACGGTGCCAAAGTATCGACGCAAGTTGCGTCCCATACTAAGGGCCGTCCACACTTCCATGGGACCAGCGTCATGCCGTCAGGCCTTTTGCCATCACCACGCGCCAACCCACTCGGTTCGAGTACGGCTGCGATATTGGCGGTGACAAAAGCCCTGCGTATGACATCGTTAAGGCTGGCGTGGCGTCCAATCCGACCAGCGCTTCTTGAGCAAGAGAGACCGTGGTGACCGAGCTGGTCAACTGCAGTACCACACTGACAGCGATGGGCTTCACAACACCTTGCACCCAAGCGTAAGCTGACAGCTAGACGAAATGCAGTTGGGTCTAAAAGGTTACCAGTATTGAAAGAGGGCAATGCTTGCAACCAAAGACCGGACTCCCATACAGAGACTGCAAGGATACGAGCGCGATCCGCGACGCTAGGACACGTGTCTAGAAGAGATTTCCGTGCTAGTTCGCAGATCGGCCGATCCCACAGTCTCTGCGACGATAAAGTCTTTGGAAGCTCGGTATTTGGGCAAGCGACCCTCCAAGCATTCGTTGCCTCATTCAAATGAGCTACATCTACGCCAGAATGACCTAAAGAAGGTGCGAGGATTTTTTCAATCAAGTTCTGAGTACTATGAATGGAGGACAAGAAAGCTGGTAAAGCAACACTTGAAATTTGGCGGACCCCTAGCCCTCCAAGCCTAACAGGCAAGGAGGCTTGTAGCCACGCCCTTTCACTCATGTCAATATTCAAAACCGATACTAGGGACTGCTTTACAACATCGTCTAAGCTCAAAAGGAGCTCATTGTGTTTCCACAATGGACTACATCGTAAAGCGTAAATAAATTTTGGAACAAACAGACAACATCTTATAATGGTAAAAGCCATGTGGGCGTTAATTTTGAGTAGCCTATCAGAGGCACTCAAAAAATTTTGAATTTTTTCTTGAATGAAAGGCGGAAAAGACTCATCTAATATCGGCGAACCTAGAAGGCGAAGAGAACACTTGTCTACCGATTTGATGTTAGGTGCCAAATCATTAAATTTGTTAAGTATAAAATCTTTATCCGGACATGAATCGCAAACGAAAAGTTCGCATTTCGAAAAATTTAGCTCCAAACCAATTTGACGAAACTCGTCAATAAGAATTTCCAAATCACGTAGGACTGTGCTCGCATCGCCACCCAAAGTCCCGTCATCCAGATACCAAACGTTGAGTTTAGATTGGAGACGTTGAACAATTGGATGAATGGCCAGGCTGAAAATGGCTGGTCCGAGAGGGTCACCTTGTTGACAGCCAACGGAAGATAGCAAAACATCATTTTTGTAAATTAATTTAGTGGGTTTGCCGTAGCATTGCCAAAGAAAATTGAAAAGATCGGGAATTTTGTCTTTGACCTGTGCCAACAAGGTCTCAAGAGCGTCTCGATTAACCGAATTGAAAGCATTTTTGACATCCACCTTAAGCAACACCTCTCCACAATTTTGACCGAGAAAAGTACGAAGCGAATGAACAGCAGCCTCACATCTACCCCGCGAACCAAAGCCAAGCTGTATTGGTTGAAAAAGGCTACTCAAAAGAGCAACCTTTTTTCCACAACCGGCTTTGGCTGCGAGACGACGATATGTGGTGCCAACAGCAATAGGTCTGATGCCACCATCTTTTTTGACAAGTGCGCATAGGTTAGCGCCATACAAGACTTCGATAACGTCATCATTGACCCGCCCAGATAACATGAGATTTGCCAAACCCGTTAATTCTCTCAAGAGAGACTCAGCCACCTCACCAGAGCTAAAAGATAGAAGATCTTTTAGATGTTGAGGCGAGAGACCATCTAGGCCTCCGGCTGAGCCGCTCCGAAAAGAAGAAACGGCCGCTGCAATCTCCTGAGCTGACACTTCAATGACAACGTCATCAGGGTGTGGTGGCTCAGGCAGGTGGAGACATGCTGCCGGCGGATGCTTGTCACGGAGTGACTGGACCGTATCGGGTGTGTGGGGGGCAATAGTGTCGCTGGAGAACAGGACTCGTGCGGCGCCTTTGATATCGCCATCACTAATTTTGCTCTCTACTATTTTAATGGTAACCGAATCGTCTGTTTTTTTAGAATTTGGTTTATTCTGCCTTGTTGGCGGAATAATGCTTTCAAAATCTAAAGAGTTCTCTTCCAATGCGCTGTACTTTACGCAATTTTCCTTTACCCTAGTGGTAAGGGATTTTTTGTTTGTTGGGTCCGAATGTACGTAAAGCACAACGTAGGGAAAAGTCAAGAGGTGTTCCCAGGCGTCTAAAGAATTTTTAGAAATAACATTCCGAATAGCAGCAGATAAACACTGCGCAACCGAAAAACGTGCACCACGCGGGATGCGTTTTAAAACAGGAAGAGAACTTTTGAGTGAGCTAAGAACCTCCCAAAGCGGTTTGGAAGAAGCAGCAGCGCTCACGGGACTGCTGCTGGCTCCATCAGAGCCTGCAATAGGGGCCGAAAGTGTAATTTGGCTATTTTTATGGCACCGCGTACGGTGAATTTTGAGGCCTTTCTGTCCTTTAAAAAATCGCACTTGGGAACACTCTAGGCACTGAATCATGTCCCACTGCGACACATTAACGTATTGGGAAACTGCATTTGGCCCGGCCGGGGCGCAAAATGCCATGAATAACAAGAATTATACTAAAAATATAAATAAAAATAAACTTAGGTTCTATAAGTGGAGACGTCAGGACGTCAGACCGTGACGTGGGCAGTCTGCGCAGACTCGGATGGCGTTGACCTCGAAAGAAAATAAGAAAAAAAAGGAAAGATTGGAGTAGAATTTGGCCCGCTAGAGCAGAAAAATCTGAAAAATAAGGGCCGAGAAAAATCCTGCCAACATGCGTTGACAGCAATTTTTTTTTTTTTTTTTTGCAGTTGATTACATAGAAAAAGTTGGTTTTTATTGAGGGTTGGAATATGTAGTTCAATTTTATTTACTTGCAGAAAAAAGTCTATCAACGTAAACATAACATGGATAAGACCTAAAATCCCGGAAATCAGCGTGATTTCCATAATATTCCACTGAAAACGAGGGACAGAATAAATTTTAGGTATTATTTTTTTTGGGTTAAAAGCTAATCCGTGTTTCAATTTGCTGTTAGTAACGACTTTTTAATTTTTTCTAATTTCTTTGTCCTTTACAAATTTATAAGATTTGTCTTACAGAAAATGAAATACTATTTTCAAAGTTCGACACACCAATATTACAACCTTTGATAAGAGAGTTCAGTGAAATCCCGAAGGCATATCCATATTATTGATATTACAAAATCGCAAGTACGTAAAATAATAATTGTACGACCTATTCCGACTCCTATACAACGTGTAACGGAAAGGCTGTATACATAAAAAGTGGGTTGATACTATACCTTATATAGATGCTGTATTCGAAATTCCGAGCAAAAATAACAACATTCACTTTTAAAAAAAATTAAATATGACTGACTACACAAATCTTTTGCACGTAAACAAACATGTCACAACAAAGAGGTGTGGTCTGATTTTGATGGGCAAGGTCGTGTTATTGACCTCACAGCTGGTTAGTGTGATAGTGCTGTGCAAATGTGAATTAGTCATAAAAATGACTACTTTTTCAAAAAAAGATTAAAAATCAGCAAACGAACTTACACGGCTAAACATGCCCCCATCTAGTTTGTTACCGTTATCTGATTTGGTACTTTCAGTATGTATACAGTATTTCCGTTACACGTTGTATAGTTATAATGATGACTGCAAAGATAGCCTAGAATGTGCTTATTGTTTAGAGCAAGGGTCGGCAAGTAGTTTTAGTTGGGGTCCGAATACTGTCCAAAAATTTTTAAAGAGGTCCAGAAAAAAATACTGAAAATAAAATGAAATTTTACCTTCTTATTATTTCCAATCAAATTTTGAATTTTAAAAAGAAATCCTAAAACTATTGTTAAACAAAGAATTACCTACGACAAAGAAATTCCAATAATATATATAAAAAATGCGACCTGCAGACGAAAACCAACATCAACACAGACGAAAGCAAAATAGTCATTTAATCCGTAGATCTTTGCTCCGCTTCGATCAAAAGAAAATTGATTAATTAAGATAAAACTCTCCTTACTTAGCAGATAACTAAAAGCAATGAACACAAAGGAAGAGTTATTCAAAAAGTCCCAATAATATTGTTTATCTCCGCCTTGTTAAAGTACTTAATTCTTAAAATATAATTTTCTAAGCGAAAAGTTTTCTATCAGCTTGGGCTTACCCCAAGTTAGTTAAAATCGCTTCCGGTAGAAGCCGCCTAAGGGTACTGGAGGACGAAAAAGGTTAACGCACACTGTACCGCTTAGTATACGTGCAGTAGCACCTTGTTTCATTAATAGGTAATAGCGTGGACCTAGGATCTCATGAAGACAGCAAGAAGACGCTAAATGCAAGCCGCTTCCAACGGTTCTTATTGGAAATCTATAGGGTAAGCCTATGCCTTGCAGTGGATAATGCTAATGATGTTTCTAAGCGATCGCCAAAATTAAGTAACGGTTGGTGCGGCCATTCTTCGGATGGGTGATCTTCTTCTTCTTAGTTTTGGCGTCGCATTATTGTGCATTTGCCAGTGTCAAGTAATAAGTATTAATAATTTTTGATATATTATCAAAATAGTCACTGTCTTAGTCACGTCATAGTCCAATAAAGTCGCGGTCAAGTCCAAACGTCGTCCAAGTCATATCTCAGTAAAGCAGTGGAGACTTTACTAGAGGTGTCTATGGAGTTTTGGTAACAACACGGAACGACATGATACGTCACATTATATCACTTGCCTACACTCATGCGCGTAAATCAGCTCATAATCAATGAAATACCACCATTTTTCACTAATTATCAGTGATAAAAACACAAGTTTAACAAAATAATACAATAAAATATAAAACAAGTCACACAGATACACATAATGTCAAACTTATAGAACTCCTCTTTTTGAGCCAGAGGTCAAAAATGTGGCCGCAATTTATCTACTTATAACTTGTATTTAATATTTTCTGCTCGTCACAGCCTAAGGTTTCCACTGAACGAGTCCCGTATATTAACGAGCAGGGGGGTATTCTGTATAATAACGTGGCTGTGTTACAAGATCACGTTACTTTTAAGCCTTGCAGATTTTTATAGCATGAAGTATTCTGTACTATTATTTTATTTAAGACGTTTCTCAATAGCTGTTAAAAAACTGCGTTAACGTTTGGAGAATTTTCAATAACATATTTTTAATAGCACGACAATCTAAGTTGTACAATTTGTATTGTACAACTAGAGGGTACATTATTTTCAATTTACTATACATAATGGTGAATTAACGTCGACCTTGTTTTGTGTGTAACAAAATATATTTTTTTTCCAGATTTCTTTTCATGCTAAACAAAATTTTCAAATCCAATAAACATGCTAATTTGAAAACATTAAAACGATCTCAAAATCGATATGCAACATTAAAATTACGAAGTACCTTGGAAATAGAAACTACACCATTGACGGAACGTAATGTGGATGCCATTATTTCAAAAATAGGCGCTTTAATAAAACTAACTGGGTAGCTAGAACCATATATAATTATAAGGAAACTTCCTCTCACGCGAATTCCAAACAAACTTGACGTAACGCAGGCGCGTTACACGCGTATGATACAGAATAGGAATTACACGCCCTTGAAATTACCCTCTGCATCTGAATGGATATTAAAAACGGACTGAAAGCGCTTCTGGAAAGCTTTTCACTCGAGTTGGGCAAGTGTTTCGATGACTCGCAGCTTTGGGTAGAATTTTTAAAAATTTTTCGTCTCAACGTTCTACTGCCAAAAAACAGCGAGAATCCGTGGTGGCCGAGCAAACGTCTTCTTTATTACCCGACTGCCAAGGAATGGAATTGTTTTTTACGCGTATCTTGTACGTTTGTTTGTAACCTTGTTTATTCTACGTATCTTCCAAAAGCCTGAATGGATTTCGGCAATAATTAAGGTATTGTTAGATTTGTCTAAAGACCCCGAGTGTTCTTGGATACGTATTTAGCAACAAAATGCAACATGGCGGATTTTGAGCGCCACGTTGTATTTCGATTTTTTTTTAATCCTATCGAGTAGGGTTTCAAAAAAAGGAAATTATAAAAATATACATATACACATACTTACCATGTAATTAAATTTAATCCAAAATCATTACAAACAATTTAATTCCTTTAAGTACGTTGCCTTTCTAATGATTTTCGCAGTCGGATTTTTTAACTAATTTGTTACCTTTACTTGTATTCGCAAAATAGTGGGTTGAAATCGCAATCTCCTACTACTTTTCGGAAATTATGTATGGATTTTTACACCACTTATTTTCCAATGCTAGGCCTGTCCTATAAATTTACAACAAAACTGTTGTCTTTACTACTTGGACAGATTGTATTCGCTTTATCAGTGGACTTTTTATGCTTATCGGTATGTAGTATCCATTCAAGAGTTTTAGAGCCCCAACTACGAACAGGGAATATTTTTAATTTTTTAACACACTTGCTCATAAAGTGGCTCTAATTTCACCGCAATTACGGCACATAATGACACCTATAATCAAACTGTGACTTTTTCATTGCTATTATTCACAAGTGAGTTATAGAGTTTTTTATTTTTTTATTTTATTGGTTGAGATACTTTGCTCTTAAAAAAGTTTCGATACAAAAAAGATCGTGTTCAATATTAGGTACAAATAAATTAATGTACCTATATATTTTTTCACAACTCGTTTTTCCGTTGAAAGTATTTTTTTAGTATTATTTTATTCACAAGTGTGTTGAAAAACGTCGTAAGCTGCACGTGTGTATTGATGATTACCGTCTTCGGCTCTCCGAAGATTTCTCTCAATGGTGACTCAGCTGTAATCACCAACATTACACACTTTTACCATCATGTACTATTATAGGTATGGGTTTGTAAAGACTCATACTATTTTTACACCTTTTCAGCAGAAAACTCCGTCAATGTCCAAAACTAGATAGAATATCTAAACATTTTACCTACATAATTTAGGCAAAATTGTGTAGTGCAAGCAAAGTTGCATCATTTGAGGTGACAGGTTTGCGCTTGAAGGCAAAGTACCGAAAGGCGAGTAGATACTCGAACGGGACACTCGTAGAGGTCTAGAAAGATGCCAGTGAACACTTATTTATATGTAGCAAAAAATCATACACTGCAAAATGTAACGAATCGTCATAGTATCACCTTTAGTAAGAAGAAAAAGCTATCCCACTTTACATATTCTCTTTGCAACAACCCTTTAACCAAGGTACAGCTCGTAAAAGATCTCGGGGTCACACTAGACTCTAAACTGTGCCTTGATGTACACACTATATATTATTATTATCTATAATTAAATCTGCACTTAAAATGTATGATTTTGTGATGAGAAGTGCTCAGAACTTCATAAAGCCCTCCACATATTATATAACTTTATATACGTCTCTTGTCAGACCGCGTGTTGAGTATGCCACCCAAATATGGAACCCTTTTTATCACAAATACAGTGATATGATTGAAAAGGTACAAAATAAGTTCTTACGTTCATAGATGTTGTTATTCTTATCTTGATTACGAATCTTTACTGAAGAAATATGAGATTATGTCCCTCGGCTCTCGTCGACTGTTGCTCGGTGCAATGTTTTTACATGGTATAATTAATTATAAATACGATTGCTGCGATCTCACCAACCAATTGTATTATATTTGTCCTAGAACGGTTACGCGTAGAAGCACACGTTCCTACCCACTTCTTAGTGTTGAATCTCTTGGAGTAAGAACCAACGCTGGTAAACGAGCGCTTCTGCACCGGTTGGTGGATTCGTACAATAGACATTTCGTAGATATAGATATTTTTGCTTTGTCTGAATCTAGATTTAAAAAAGCTGTGATAGGTAGCTTTACTCAAAATGAAATACTTGGTTTATATTTGTTTAAATATGGTATAATTACTTTCAAAATTATTTCTGAAATATATTTATGTACTCGTATGTACTTAGAAAACCATGCCAGCAAAGACACTTGCTATTTAGTAAATGGTGGATAATGTAGTTGGTGGCACATTTATTAATGTACTTGGTTAATTGTTTTCTTGTAATGTAAATTGTGCTATTGTTTGTTATCCCAAATAAAAAAAATAAAGTACATTGCAAATTGCAATATTGTGTCAGCACATAGGTGTGAATTATTAAGTGATTTGTAGTGCTTTGTGTGTGTAAAATGCTATTTGACTATTAAAGATAAAGCCACCATCTGTTGCATTAATTTTAAGTTTTCTTACACTTCTCCTATACAATTGTTTTTACCCGAACGCCAAACGTTTTCGAGCGTATCTTATAAGATTCTTAACACGTTGCCTGCCAACTACGAGTATACTCGTAGTACATGATCTGGGCTGCACCGCCAACTACGAGTATTTTCGTAGTTGATTGTATGCGATTTCTGACGAATTTTAAACCAGTGGCCGTGTAAGGAGGGCGGGGTTAAATTCTTTGGCATTTGAAATAAAAAATTACTTAAATCAGAAAATTGAGTTTAATAGAAAAAAAATTAGGTACATCACTGTGAAGTCACAAAGGAGTGAAAAATTTTAAAACAATTTTCAACGCATAAGGCAGGTTTTTCAGGGCATACCGGACAATAGTAAACTGTTTCTTTGCGTTTTTTTTCTTTGGTGCAGACACGACACGGCTTCGTCGGTTTTTGTTTTTTTTGGGTAGGTGGTAAGCGCTCTAAGTAATGTAATTCTACTTGCTTTTTCTGCTCATGATGACTGTGTTTTATGAATTTCTCGCCTAAAAGATATTTTACAACCTCATCTTTGAACGAAAGAGCATCTAATTTCTTTTCTGGAGGAAGGTTGGCTTGTTGGTTGTAGATCATGCATGCGTTATGGATGAAAATTTCAAAAATGTGGATCGCTAGTTTTTTGTACCAAAACAATGTCTTTCTAAGAGCTGAGTAGTACGAGAGCATTTGGTCTGAAAGATCGATCCCGGACATTCCGTTGTTATAATCTCTAACTACATTAGGTTTCATTGAAACCCTACCGTTTTTATTTGACACTGGAACCAAAATAGGTTTATGCATATTATAGATACATAATACCTCTCTCTTATCCTTCCAGTTGCACACGAAAACATTGTTAGTTCTCTTTGTAATCATCTGGCCTTTTTTCAGTTTGGTGCTCAACAGAGTTTTAGGGTTTCCTTTGCGATTTTTTCTCAAAGTTCCGCAGACATATGTCGATCTTTCAGTCAGTAACTTAGTGAGTAAAACAGAGTTGTAGAAGTTGTCGGTGTAAAGTTTGTACCCTTTGTCAAGGAAACCCTGCAAAAGATCCATCACTATTTGTGTGGAGTGGTTATATTCGACTCTGGAATTTCTAAGGATAGCTTCGTTGTTCTTGCCAGTGTATATACGAATTTTTAAAACAATCCCATTCGACTCACACAGTTTATAGAGTTTAATTCCGTATTTGTGTTTTTTATTTTTTATATATTGTCGAAACACCAAACGACCTCTCCACAACATCATTGATTCATCAATACAAATGTTAACTTTGGGTGTATATATTTCCGACATTACTTTATTGAAGTGATCTAGCACAGACTGAAGCTTGTAAAGTGGGGTTCCATCGTCTTCTTCATTATTAGTAAAATGAAGGTGTCGGAGTATCAATTGAAATCTATTCCGGCTCATTATCGCACTAAAAAGTGGCATATAATATAGATCGTCTTTTTTCCAATAATGTTCAAGAGAAGGCAAATTGACAGTACCCATATGTAATAGTAAACCCAGGAAAAGTCGCATCTCTGTTGAAGTAGTACCTTTCCAGGCTTTCAGCCGTGAATTGCGCCCAATACGCCGAGAATTCAAGCACTGATTAGCATATAGATTAGTTTGGGCAACAAGAAGATTAATAAAATCGTCTGTGAAATATAAATCGATCAGCTGACTTACGTTGCTCCATCCAGCAGACTGAACTTTGAATCCAGGATCAGCAGTGAACGGAAAGTCTGGAGGAGTCTCTTCATCATTGCTGTCTACATCTACCCAATTATCTTCGTCTTGCGGTGACCGTGGTGGAGAAACAGAAGGATTCACCACATTCAATATAGGTGAGTTCACATTAGAATTGAGATCTACAACGTTCGCAGGAGAAGGTGGTTTTGATATGTCATGTACAGGAGAAACTTGTTGGGATACGTGGCCTTCTTGTGACAAAACTGAACTTACTGATACCCGACGGACAGGCTGAATGGGACAGCCCTCTCTATTGCTACTTGTTCCCGGTTTTACTTGTCCTTCTTCCTCCTCGGCACTTGATGAATCTTCCAATATACGGTGCTTAGGACGGCGATTCGGTATCATGAGAGGACGACGAACAGGAAATATTTCGTCAGAGGACTCACTATCACCCCTCTCTTCAGATTGAGGCAGAGTTCCAGGTTCACCATTTTCGACGGATAAAATGTCGCTGTTTTCACTCTCCAAGGGTAATGTAAACAATCGTAAACCACAACGTCGCTGGCAGCGTAAATCTTCTTCAATCTCGCTCATTGAATCTTCATTTGAGCCTTCCTCGTCGGCTGTAGGATGATAGTCATAATCATCGTCGTCAGCAGAAAAATCTCCTTTACGACTGTCTTCCGACTCACTTAATTCAAAGAATCTACGTTTGCGAGACATCGTAAATCAAAATTACAATAATTATGCTAATTTGTCACCTGTTTACGCGAGCGCATGTAGCACACTAATTGTCAAAAGTTTTGATGCACACGACGAATCTCGCGCGTGCCGCGACACAACACGAACAATACCGAAGCTTTACGATCCTACCCGAAGCGACGCGAGCGCCAGAGTCCAGAGCAATCGTACGGCGCCCTCAGTTCTAGATTGACAGAGCATGGGAGCGCAAGTTTTCGCGCCAAATTATTTACGACTATACTCGTAGTTTGGCAATAGCTAATAAAAATCCTATTTTATTGCCATACTACGAGTAAACTCGTAGTTTGAACTAGGATCCACTGCCAACTACGAGTATACACGTACCTACCATTTTGTATGGTGGCAATGGCCATAAAAAAAAAATACTACGAGTATACTCGTATGGCAGTTAACGAGTTAAGAGATTAAGATGACGTCCACAAGTGGTATATTATTCAGAGAAAAATCAAACCAAGATGATATATGCATCATTTGAAAGCTTGTTTTATGGGCTTCCCAAAATTATTTAATTAAGATTTTTTCACCCCTCCGTTTTTTTTTAAATGTGAAAAATAAATTGTATGAAAAATAACAATACAGCTTATAACTTTTTCTAGTTTAGCGATGATAAAGTGCTTCTATCGTTATTTTACTTGCATTCATAGCTGATTCTTCCACATTCATCACTTAATTTGCTAAAATTAAAAATTATAACCTACCAGTGTGACCAGTTAGTAGGTACAATGTGACAAAAAAACACGTTAAAACTGTGTCTAATCGGTAAAAACGTTTTTATTTAACAATTCAGAGGTTACTAAATCAGGGTTGCTAGAGATAAACTACCTATTGGGTCAAATATATTTATTTATCCTAATAAATTAAAAATTAATTTTAAAAGAATCGGAGGGCTCTTTTTTGTTTTTAACTGTTGTAATAGACTCAGAAAAATATGAACTTTCTCGAAATGTAAAGAGTGTTGTGGTTAGAATTTTTGATTATTATTATACCAGCCTCCATACATTTTGTGGACATGTCCTTTATTTATTCTCACGTATGTGTCGTTAGATTTGCCTCAAAAACCCAAGTGTCTTTGTCCTATTTAAACACAAAACGCAAAATGGTAGATTTTCGGCACCAAATTGTAAGTAGTTTAAATTATTTTTTAACCTAACCTACATAATTATCTAGTAGCGTATCAAAATAAAGAGAATTAAAAAAAAAATACAAAAATAAAATGATATGTAATCAGGAATTATTGCAATCATTTTAATTTTTTCAGTACGTTGTTTATCTATTGATTTTATTGCAGTTGGGTAGTTTAACTTTGTTACGTTTGATTGGTTAAATTGTACTCGTATTAATAAAAAAAACATGTATCTATCTATTTGTGACTAAGAGGTAAAAAATATATTGTTTAATGTATGGCATTAAGCGAAGCAATGAGGTTCGCGAGAAATTAGGTTGCCGGTCGATCGAGACGACACATGTCCCATACAGCGATATCTGTGAACACTACAGACACGTTGACTACGTGTTAGCGACGTGCTAGCCCGTCACACACTTTACGTTCGTGACATAAAATTCTTTGGCACCGCACGGCGAGGGATTTATAACTTACGTCTCAAAGGTAGAATAGATAGATGGAATGTATCAGATTTAATACTATCCATATATAAGATGAGGTTCCACAGGAAAATATGATCGCAACATTTGTTGACAACGTGATCGTAGAAACTACTACTACAATCATTTACAAATTTCTCTTTTGTTGTACTATCCCTTTCCCTGTGCGTTATGCTCCATACCAAGACATTAATAATTGGGAAGGCCTATGTCCAGCAGTGGAGTGTCCATTGACTGAAACGATTACGACGATCAAGACAGTTAAACAGAGCGATGTTTTTCAGATGATTCAAAATAAACCTTTTTTTTTTTCAAATAGGTTTGCGTTTGACTACACACTGCCTAATGTTAAGGCCGCAGGTGATCTGTAATTTTCCATACAAACGTATTACGCTATTTTCTTTCTGGAAAATGCTTTTAGAGCTACAATTTTTTGTCATAAAATTAAATTTAGATGTTAAGACTACCCTGTCTTTTCTTTTTCTTGATAAATTAATTATAAAACAAAATATGACCCTTCAAAATCACAAAAAAAATCACCATTATTACCGACGACTTTAGAGACCTACCAGAAGAGACTAAATAATATCTAACAAAATATAAAATGACACGGTCATAAAAAATATATTTTTTTAAATCTTGACATAAAAAAAAACTTGATCGATTTAGTTTTTAAAGAAAAAAACAGCGTAATACGAAACGTTGTCTCGACAAGTTTTTTGTAGGTATAAATATTTTTTTTTATTTACCAAAACGTGATTAAATTAATAATTTCAATATAATTTGCCTATTACCAGTATTGTAGTTAGTTATATACATAGTGAAATTAACAGTGGGTCCCAAACTCGGCTAGGCCGGTCTCTTGGGAGCCCTTACAAGTGGAGTTATTATAACGAAATTCGCGCTTTAACATTTAAAAAAGGGTCTTTGAAAATTATATTAAGAATTAGATAGTATAAATAACATAAAGTCGGAATCATAATTAAGTGAAATTAAAATACAAATTACAAATTAATAATTAATAAATATTATATGCGATCTAGGATGTAGCACGCTTACCTAGAAGATACCTATTTACTCGAGATTTGAAGACACCTACATTTTGTAACTCAGAACCATAAACAAACACAAAAATGTATTAATATTAAGAACCTACGTCAATTTGTTAATAAAAAATATCCTAACCTGGGGTACAATGTGGAATTAAAATATTAATGAGAAATAATAACCGGTATTGTTGAAAATCTACAGGGCTACCCAGACTTGGCGTACTGAGCCAAAGATAGGTGATTCAGACCTTCACTATAAATCTTTTACTATGGGGCCAAACCGAAAGCCGATAAAAAATAGCTGTTTCCTACATTTTGACGATTTCGAGTTTGCAATTTTGTATGGAACAGCTGATACCCGTTATTTTGGTTTGGCCTCATAGTATTTTTTTTTCATAAAGATGGTCTTAATCACCTTCTTTTGGTTTAATACAGGGTAGGCAGTTAACGTAGGGCGTAGCGGCAAGCGCAGCGTAGGATGTCCACCCACTATGTGGACGGATGACCTCATTAGGACCGCAGGATCGCGCTGGATGCAAGCCGCTATCAACCGGTATTATTGGAAATCATTGGGGGAGGCCTATGTCCAGCAGTGGACGTCCTATGGCTGAAATGATGATGATGATGAGGCAGTTTACCCCGTATATTGGTTACACATATTCAGCCTTAGATAGGTACTTTAGGGCGACTGGATGGGATGGATAAAATAAGATAGAAACCAACCTTAAAAGTCGAAAATGCATTCGTGATTACATACAAAAATATAAAGCACTCAGCTTTCAGAAGAGAGTAAGTAGTAAGTAGAGCACTTTCAAAATTTACCTTACCCCTTTTTACCGTTGGCACTCGGCGCAAATACTTTAAAACTAGGATTAAAATTAGCATGTGGGCATAAAAAGGAGTTATTTTTACGGCACCCTGTGTTGCCATTCATCGTGGAGAATAGGAAACGGGCTTATGTTTTTTTGAAAAGAAATACGCTCTATTTTTGGGGAACTGACGGTGTAAAGTACTTTTATGTATTAGTAAGCTTAAAATAGCCTAACGAGCTACGAGGAGGATTAATGAGAATTATTTCAATGCCAAAGTGAATTTATTTATTTATCGCTTTTAATTCGCAAATACAATGAAAGATGACTTATTTAGATTTAGATTCGCAATTTAGTTTTTGCACTCAGTTATTTGCAAGCACGTGTTTGTTTTTAAACTTTCGCGATTTGAACACATAATTATTATATACTAACCGCGCACTAGAAAATGGCGCTGGCCATGTCACATCGTATTTAGATTATCCGCCGTAGAATATCAAATAACGTTTAAAATAGCCCGTGAAGTAGTGTAATTTCATGTTATATATGGATTTCAACATACAATCTGTTGCAGTGAGTGTTATTTTCTAATTTCACGCGTTGTAAGTACAGAAAAATAGTACGGTTACTTCACAATAACCTCAAAATCACGCCAACTTGTGAATTGCTCATCGAAAAAGTGTATCACTATCACCGCGTTCAACTGCAAATTCATAATGGACGAAGCTTTGAAACAAATTATATTGGACATACAAACCAGTTTTCTGCAACAACAGAAACAGATGAAAGAAATGCAAGATAATATAACTGAAAACATAAATAGGAATATTAATGACAAATTTGATCGGATTGAAGAGAAACAAATAACTATTCAGAAAAAAATACAAGACCAAGAGATACGCATAGATGCAATTGAAAGGGAGATAAGAAAGAAAAATTTGGTATTTTTCGGTATTGAAGAAACTGAAAGGAACTACGACGAGATGCTAACACTTGTCTTGTGTTTGATAAACGAAACAATGAAAATAAATTGCGATCCCCGAGAAATTTCCTGTGTAAGAAGAATAGGAACAAAAAGCGACAAACCTAGACCAATCATTCTCACATTTCTCACAATGAGTAAGAAATTGGAAATTTCGAAAAATAGGAAGCTTTTAGCTGATTCACAATATTATTTGAAAGAAGATTATCCACCAAATGTCTTAGCAAAAAGGAAAGAGCTACAAGAAGAGTACAAGAAGCAAAGAGGTGAAGGAAAAAATGTTGTCTTGAAATATGATAAACTAGTAGTACTTAAAGATAAAAGTGTCTTCACAAAAGAAAATTTAAAAATAAACAGCAAACGTGGACTGTCGGAATCGCCAGAAAGTATCGACAATATAACCAATAAGGTAAACAACTTCAAGCAGAAGCCAAAGAAAAACAAAAAAAACACCATAACATCATACCTAAATAATATGTGACACTGTGCCACGTACTAAATTACTCGTATGAAGAAAAGAAAACAAAAAAAACACAAAAATTACCTAAAATAAGAATAAGAACTCGTCAACAACTCCCCCAAGCCGGCTGGTCACCGTGGGGGAAAAGACTAAAACCCCTTGGTTACAACCATATGTAAGTAGGACGTACTACTGTTTCGAAATTGTATCATAATTATTCAAGAAATTAACCAAGGGAGGCCTTACGCCATTTGGCGACTACTACTCTTAAGTTATTTTTACACTAACAAATAACATATGTGTATACTCGTACCTTATCATTCGTTACTAGTTAAGTGTAATTAGTTGAAAAGTTTGATTGAATGGTGTAAAGTCATTTAACACAAAACAAGTTTGAAATACCTACCCTTTAAGTACAAATAAAATGCCAGCTATGTATTAGAATAAATTTTTACAACAATGTAGGTACATATTGTAAAATGAATATTAAATCATAGATTCTAAAAAAATATCACATTACTTACCTACCTACATGTAATTTACTATATGCTAAATACCGAAATAACAATAATCACGAGGTAAATTATGTTACTGTTACAGCAAGCGGGTATATTTACATAGGTACATATTCATGTTTATAAGTTTTCATTTGAGTTTTGTTATTATAAGTTAAACTTCTAATTAAAATAAGTGGGTCCAGACTCGTGGTTACACAGGTATTCCATAGTGTACTTAGTTCCTTAAAGTGCATCAAAACTGTATAAATTGCCTTACCCATTTAATAAGTCACAGAGTAGGTAATAGTGCATGGCGAATCTTAGTTTATGCTAAGTGTATCGCAAAATGTAATGTACCTAGTTATCAACATTGTACCTACTCACACCGCAACGTTTTTGCAATGCTGTAATTAAAATAATACCTATTTGCTGTGAAGTTTTCAAAACCTTCAATATAATTTTCTGATTACTATTTTAAGTAGGTACTGTACATACTATTTTTAAGATGATGTTTTGTGAGTAGTAGAAATAAAGGCTTTTTTATTTTTATTTTTTATTTTATTTATTTAACCGCGCACTAAAATTACTAGATAAATAAATAAATCGGCCGAGTTGCATCGACCGTGGTCACGGGTAGACTGTCTACCCGTCCACCCGTGTCTACCCGAAGTCTACCCGTGACCACGGTCGATGCAACTCGCCGAAACGTCGGGATGAGGAAGTATTTATTTATCTCGTAATTTTAGTGCGCGATTAGTTCCGTAGTATATAATAATTATGTGTTCAAATCGCGAACACGGATCACTTTGTTGTCCGTCAGGAGCACTTTGTTGTCCGTCTGTCCGTCTGTGTGTATGTCAAGACTCTTTATCTCGGGAATGCGTAAAGATATCGAGTTGAAATTTCAACTGTATACGTATATCTATGGTCTATGGTAGTTGTGTAAAAGAAAAACTTCTCAGTTATCGTTTAAAAAAATTAGAGCCGTTTATGTCGTAAAAACTCCCATATTTCGATACTCACAAAAATCAAAATTTACAGGGTACTTCCCGTTGACATAGAACTATGAAACTTGGCAAGAATCATTGTGTCAGAGTACACATATAAGGATAAATCTGAAAACTGTGCATTTTTATTTAAATCACAAAAAATAGGGCCTCAAAATTCACAAAATATGGGTTCCAAATTCAAAGTAAGTAAATCGTATCATGTAAGGTATCAAATAAAAGAACTATATTAGCACATGCTAAAACAGGTTTTTAATTATTTTAACAATGTGTCATTTTCGATATATGACGAGAAAAGTGAAAAAAATTTGAAGGTGAACGGATGACCTCATCAAGACAGCAAGATCGCGCTGGACCGCTTCGAACCAGTCTTATTGGAGATCCATAGGGGAGGTTTATGTCCAGCAGTGGACGTTCTATGGCTGATGGATAGATTGATGAATTAATTAATATCAAAACAAATCAAAAGCGTATTTTATCCTCGCTTATTTTAAGAACATAAGAACAGGAAACAATAAAGGTAAGTAAGTAAACATCTATCAGATTAAGGACAGAATAGGATAAATGGAATTATTCTAAGAATCCAATTTATATGTGCGTGGCTCGGCCGGTGTTTCCACGAAGCTCTTTAACTATTGAACCGTCAAATTACGTGTCAATTCCGTCTCATTCGTTTCTTGACCGAGGTATTGCCATGATTAGTTATTGCTACCACAAAATTCAATTATTTAATAATATTTTGTACCTATACAAGAAATAACTAAAGTATAATAGATTCAAGAACGTTAAATGTACTATGTTCGAAAATTGAAAGACAGTGTTAACGGCCTTTCAATCGGCCACAGCTGGCTCAGTCGCTCAATTACAAGTTTAAATACTCAGGTTCTGTATAGCTCGGTAAGTTTTTTTAGAATTGATTAGTCACTAACTATACTAAATATTATTGTTGTTGTATTAGAATGTACATGTGTGATTATGTATGTATATATTTTGAAAATTTATGACTCATTATTCAAGTGTATTCATTGTTATTCCTTCCTTTTTTTTTAAATTTATTCGCCATTATTGTACACCCCGTCCCTTACCTTTCTGTATAATCCTTTCCTATCTTAATCAGGTTGTCTGGAGGAAATCGCTCTAAGCGATAAGGCCGCCGGATGTCGCATTATTTTAATTTATATTGTACTCTTTTATTGATATATTGTTGATTATGTGAACAATAAAGCGTTTCTATTCTATTCTGTTTCATTCCATTCCAATCCAAGTGCTATTACACTATCAATGACTTCCTAGAGGATGAAATTAGAATTTGACAAACTGTATTTAATAACGCGATAAGTATTATTTATAATATTATACAATCGATAAATTTGTTTTTAAGCGGTCTACACACCAAAGCCGCTGACCCGGCGGCACAGCCCGGCTTAGTGCCGGCGGGTTAACCGAATTGAATTTGAATGTCCAAGCCGAACGACTTTGCCGGCGGCAATGCCGGCGGCACGACAGCCGCGGCATGTGGTGTTCTAGTAATTGCCAAATAGTCGTAGAGATGCCGGCGGGCAACTGACTGAGTGAGTGGAGAGGGATGCCGTCGGCATCAGCATGCTGCCCCGCCGGCTTGCCCGCGCGGGCGCAAGCCGGCGGCATGATTGTACAAAATAAGGCCGGCGGGTTGGGCCGGCGATCCGTGCCGCCGGGTCAGCGGCTTTGGTGTGTAGACCGCTTTAAATACCACTCTTTAATCCTACCACAAAAAAGTATACCATACGTAGAAGCGCTTTCACGATAGCACCCGTCCCCCTGACATCTATGTGTGCGTTTCTCAATTTCGCTTCCGTCTCGCTCACTCCTGCACGGCGCGAATCTCTTCAAATAATAATAAATAAAAATGTATCATTAGTGCCTAAAATTATAAATAATGCAATTATTGCACCTTGTGTAATTGTGTTATATGCATAAGTTAAGTATGTAATATTGTATGATAAGAATAGTGTTTTAATAATACCTATTTAAGTTTGTACTAGCCATTGCTGCGCCCTCAATACAGGGTATATATACCATAATTATGTTTAGTTAATTTAGTTTTTAACTGAATTATGTATATATTTGCAATAAATGAATAAATAAATAAATAAATCCATCCGTTACATTATATTCTATTCCATTCCATTCCATTATTTTAAGTAGGTACTAGTACCTAGTTCTCCAAACAGTAGACGTCGAAGCACATCTCTTTGACCTTGTCTTCAAAAACCTATATCTTAACTCGCTCTTATCCAATTTGGTTTACACTCACAAATCTTATTAGGATGTACTTACATACTAAATAATCTTGCCAAACATTATCGAAATCGGCTAATAAATAGCGCGGCAGTATAATCCTCTTTATGAGGAAAATCAAAAATCATCGACAACAAAAAAGTCTAATGAAATATGTGTAGCTAGTTTTGTCGAGATTCATTGAAAAATGCGACCTGTAGACAAAAATTTACACCGAACAGACCAAATGAAAATCTTCGTGTTGAAGTGAAGACCTTTGCTTTACTTCGGTCAATAGTTATAACCATAAATAAATAAATAAATAAATAAATATTTTGGGACATCTTACACACGGCCTCTGACCCCAAACTAAGCAAAGCTTGTGATATGGCTGCCAGAGACTGATATACTACATATACTTATTTTTAAATACATACTTATATAGATAGTAACTAAATAACACCCAGACACAGAGCAAATTACTTATGTTCATCACATAAATATTTGCCCTGGGTGGGGATCGAACCCACGCCTCTGTGATCCAGAAGTTAGGGTCACTAACCACTGAGCCACCGAGGCAGTCAACCATGTCTAATGACTGCCTGAAAGTTGTCAAACCCAGAACTTTCAAGTTGTACGCTGGAAGTGCCAACTTATTTAGGCAATTCAGTTACATTTTGTCCCTCCTCATTCCTGCGTTCTCTGGTCAAAATTCCAACATCAAAAGTCCCTCCAATCTAAATCTACGTCACACAAACGATGTAACACAATTAAATGTTCCAAGGTGCTAAGAGCGCCGCTAAAATTGACAATCTCCTTCAATCTCCCGAGTAATTTAAACATTGGAAAGTACGTGGAGTTATACATTTTAATGGCGGCACGACGGATGCTTGAAAACCTCTTTTGAGACGTTTCAGAAAATGTCAAGGATTATTTAGGTAAAAGTCTTGTTTAGAATGTCAAACTACAAGTTAACGAATTGTGTGTAGGCTGTGATTCTAGAATTTTGACATTAAATAAGAGGAACTGTTTAAGGGGATTGATTCTACTTGCCAACTGCATCCAAATTTTATGCTTTGATAGCAATATCAAGAATGATTTAGATCAAAGTCTTGTTTAGTATGTCGCGCTACAAGTTAATGAATTGTGTTAATGGCTGTGGCGCTAGAATTTTTAATTTTAATAATCCCCCGATTATTTCTCTCTAAAAGGGGGGAAATTAGCTATTGCGCTATTTATCAGCCGACTTCGATAATATTTTGCAAAATTGTTAAGCATATAAAACTTAATATGGCAAGTGCCTTTATTAACTACCACTAAATACTTACCTATAAATAAACAATAATAATAAATATTAGGGGACATCTTACACACGGTCTCTGACCCCAAACTAAGCAAAGCTTGTGATATAGCTGCCAGAGACTGATATTATACATAATACACATTTTTAATTTAAATACATACTTATAAAGATAGTACCTAAATAACATCCAGATACAGAGCAAATACCTATGTTCACCTCATCAATGCTTGCCCTGGGTGGGGATCGAAGCCGCGACTCTCTGATCCAGAAGTCAAGGTCACTAACCACTAAGCCACCGAGGCAGTCAAATATAAGACCTACATAATCTAAAACTACATAAACTACTACTACTTAACAAGCAATCGGATCATCCACAGACCCTTGAAGGTCTAAAGATAATCCATATGCTCAAGCGCACTGCCAGTTGGCAGCGTGCCCAGCAATCCTGATTAGATTTGCAAGTATGACTAAATCGGTCAAGAGCGAGTCGAAATATAGGCATATGAAAATTTAATTAAACAGATTTGTCGTGAGATCTACCTGTTCGGAGAACTACTAGTTAACTTTCTTATGAGATTACAGTAATCGGAGCATGTGTCCACTCTACAAAGGGGCAAAAATGCAGTCAGTTCCCCCACTCCTTGGCTCCCTTGACATCGTCACGATATAGGAGCACAGCCGTCGCTTAAATCTATCTAATAGCTTCGGACCCACTTTCATCCCTGGAGAATTAAGGCTACGGTCGGACGAATAAGCCAAAGGTCTTGTCTCTGATCGTATAATTCAGCCAGCTGTAACAGGCTACGCAGTTTGCCTTTAATGCCGGGGCCACACATTGACTATTTAGGCTACAAATTGTAGTCTTGGTTCCAATACTTATTGGTCTTGGACTGTTATTGGACGCAAATTGGCTATTCAATCCGTAGCCAAGTTTGGATTCAAGTCATCGTCCAATGTGTGAAAAAGTAAAAAAAAAAAGTGTAAAAAAGTAGCTCCAGCTAAGCAAATAACTTGGTTGTAGACTTAATCATGCTTATTGGCGCCTGTGAAGTTATTAGCAACCTGCGCACGGCCCCTCTTTTTCACCTCTAACGTATGAGTTTTAACTAGTTTTTGTCCGCGGCTTTGCCAGTGTGATATTTTGATTATTATGTTATTATGCTATTCTATGGGAAGCTTTTATTTTTCCGGAATAATAAATAGCCTCAGTCACTGCTTATATCATAACAGAGACATACACGCATCAAAGGCTTCTCCCTCCAGTACAGGCTGAATCACAAGTCGGCGGATGTGAAGTTAGCTACAAGCTGCGCAAAACTCAATCATCGCGCAGCTTTATGTGAGCTTCAGTCAGGAATATTGCGCAGCTTGTAGTAAACTTCACATTCATCATTTCAGCCATAGGACGTCCACTGCTGGACATAGGCCTCCCCTAATGATTTCCAATAAGACCGGTTGATAGCGGTTTGCATCCAGCGCGATCCTGCGGTCCTAATAAGGTCATCCGTCCACCTTGTGGGTGGACGTCCTACGCTGCGCTTGCCGGTACGTGGTCTCCACTCGAGAACTTTTCGACCCCATCGGTCATCAGTTCTCCGCGCTATGTGCCCTGCCCATTGCCACTTCAACTTGCCAATCCGCTGGGCTATGTCGGTAACCTTGGTTCTTCTACGGATCTCCTCATTCCTGATTCGATCTCGCAAAGAAACTCCGAGCATAGCTCTCTCCATGGCTCGTTGGGCTACTTGGAGCTTACTAATAAGGCCTTTAGTGAGAAACCACGTTTCTGTGCCATAATTCATCACTGGCAACACACACTGGTCGAAAACTTTCGACTTGAGGCACTGAGGTATGTTGGACGAGAAGACGTTACGCAATTTTCCAAACGCTGCCCAACCGAGTTGGATTCGGCGATTGGCCTCTTTCTTAAAGTCGGACCTACCTAACTGGACTACTTGTCCTAGGTAGACGTACGAGTCAACGACTTCAAGAACCGAGTTCCCAAAAACTAACTTCACATTAGCCGACTTTACTATGATTCGGCCTATAGCTAAATCCTCCAAGGTTGGGCTACATACGTACCTACGTAATTTTTATTCGTCTAGTATGATTTTATCTTCAAGAGATACACCGAACATAGCCCTTATCAAAGCACATACGGTCTCAACTCGCTGAAATTAGCAAGTCGAGGCACATTCAAAAACATTGCACCAATGAACAAAAGTGTAAAAGCTCATAATATGTAGTATTTGTGTTACAGTAGTTTTTTAGATTAGTGGCCAAAGGTTTAGCGATTTAACACTGTTCAGAGACATCTAGCTAAATCACTAAAGAATTAGTTTCTGTAACTTTACTAGGTGTAACAGTATTATATGCAAAACTTACATCTAAAATTAACTCTAAGAAAACCAATTTTTAAATATAAAAACCTTAACAGTGAATCTAACTTATACATATTACTACAAACTAAAAAAAAACATGTCGAAAAAAGTACTTGTCGATATTTGAAAGTACTTAAAACTAAAACAGTGTATTTTATAATTGGTAATATCTAAATTATTTACACAGTCATTTGCTACATATTACTTATATTACTACACGTTACTTACATTTTAAATTGTATCAGGTTTGCCGCGATACAGGCTCAGCCTAGTGCGGGAACCGCTGTTTAACTAGCATTGTATAAAACTATCTATAAACATAAGTTTTCTCTTAATAAAACTTATCATGTACTTGTATATCTTATGTTTATGTTAATAAATACATTTTCATTCATTTTTCATTTTCAGTTGTAAACAAAAGAATGCCTAAAGAGTGAGAGAAACTTTAGAATTTTGCCGCAAACTCACGCAAACGCAAAAGTCTCCGATAGAAAAACTAGATGGCGATGGCTACCCTTAACTCTCACTCGCGGTCTCTGCGTTCGTAATTAGGTTATAAGTATTTATTTGCAACAATATTGGGTCGATATATTGGCATTGCGTAACAATCATCATGTCATCATCATCTACTAAAGACATTATAAGCGTTTCTCGACTGTCTCGACACGTTTTTGACTGCTTGTTCCGTGTTCCGGCAGCTGCATTCGCATAGTGACATAATATGGCACACATTCGCATCAAATAATTTTAATAGTCTCATAATTTACCATTATTAGATCACCAATTGTTCCACGTCCCGTCCTTATCCGTCCAAGATCTACATATACGCAAAGAGATTTTCCACTTGAGTTATGCTCGGGACAAGGCGTTTGTATTCGTTGGAAAAAATAAAGATACACCTTTATCTCCCATTTTTGGGGCTCGGGTGGGGGTGGGCTTTATATTTAGACGTCTCCGATTATTGAAAAGTCTTCTGGGGATTTTTTTTACATGAGATATGTGGATTATTCGGGATAGTAACGTTTACTGAGGGCGGTTTCGCGGTATTGGATTGGGGAGCGGGATCGACGTACGCTTTATAGGTACATCTAGTACAACGACCTTGTTTATTTAGAAAAGAAAAATTGTGACTATGTTAATAAATGTAACGCGGAATAATTTCATTTATTTGATGGAAACATTATATAGGCAGCTTATTTTGCGACCGTAATAAGTAATTTCGTTGAAATGATTGCATTACAAAGAGAAGCTAATATTATAATTTACGTATCTACGTCAAAATCAAAACATAAACTGTTAACAAAATAAAGCCAGAAATTATTTAAAAGAACTGAATCATTGCTACCTTATGCCTCATTGAACCAGTGTCCTGGATATAGCCTTATGACTCTTTCTGAGTATGTTTATGTTCAACATTACAGAACCCTTATCTTTTAGTTTGTTTAAAAATATGTATCATTAGCATTATTAGATTGGAGGTGGAATAACGATGTAATTAAGACCGTTGGACTGCGCTGGAAGCAAGCTGCTTGCAACAGGGCTTATTAAAAAAAACATAAAAAATAAAATATTTGGGGACATCTTACACACGGTCTCTGACCCCAAACTAAGCAAAGCTTGTGATATGGCTGCCAGAGACTGATATACTACATATACTTATTTTTAAATACATACTCATATAGATAGTAACTAAATAACACCCAAACACAGAGCAAACACTTATGTTCATCACATAAATATTTGCCCTGGGTGGGGATCGAACCCACGCCTCTTTGTCTCAGAAGTTAGGGTCACTAACCACTGAGCCACCGAGGCAGCCAATAACGAAGGCTATGTCTAGCAGTGGTTGTTCTATGGGTGATAATAATGTTAATGATTATTATTAGATTATGATTTGTGTGACTGTGATTTTCGAGCAAAGCCGTCTCAGATAAAAGTTCATTTCAGTTCAAAAGTAGTGTTCCTACACACTGAAATGTTATTCAATAGTATTCAGATTCAGTCTTGTTCTCATTATGTAGCAGACATGTTGCATAATTCAGCACTTCGCAGATTGTCTGGACTGTAGAGTTCCAGACAATACAGACACTCTGAGTAATTGCCATTAATTACGATGCATGCGAGAACGTTCTATCTCTTTGGAATTATTGGGGCTTTTAGATAAGAGGTAAGTAGAACAATTGAAATTACTTTTAATAATTATGTTTCGCTAAAAATGGCATGACCGACTTCATACGTGTACAGAATTCGCGAATAGTTCTCACGGATCGGTGTAGCATTTTTCACATTATTGTTGATTTATCGAAAATAGCTCAGCCGATTTCAATAAAATTGATATAGGACCAATTTTAAAGTATATTCTTTTCAATAAAAAAAAGTTATGCGTGGTTAAATTTAAAAATTAAATATACAGGTTTATTTCTAATCGATTAGCATCCTTCTAGGGGCTTATTCTGTACATAAAAACAAACAACTTTTGTTCTACGGCTTTCGTTAAAACTCAAAAATAAATCAGCTGTTCCATACATTTTGTCGCGGGTGAACAAAATTTTTCTATGGAACAACAAATTTTTTTTTGAGCTTTGACGAAAGTCGTAGAACAAAAGTTGTTAGTTTTGATGTACAAAATGGGCTTATTTTGTACTAGAAGGATGCTAATTGATTAGAAATAACCCTGTATATACGCGTCGAATTGAGTACCTCCTCCATTTCGTCGGTCAAAAACTATTAATTTTTAAGTTAGGGGGAGACTTTTGCCCAGCAGTGGTATGGGTAATTAAAGCTAGTTTGCTTCTATACCAGTTTACTCAGGTTATTTTACTTTAGTTACATTATTTTATAACGTGTTTTGCAAGAAAAATCAATTGCAAAATAAAAGAGATTTAAAACAAGTGTAAAAGCTAAAGTTTAAACTAGCCTTAGTCTTTCTATCTCTTATATATTTAATCAGGAACAGCCAAAGTCTCCAACATAACCCAGCATTGGATAGATGTCCTATGTTGTTGATGATGAATATAACCAATTTTATTATTTAGAAGCAAGTCAGTGCCCCCGACAAATTAAGCAAAGACAGAGCTTTACTATCCTATCCCCAATTATTTGGTATTGTTACGAGACGGGTTCTTGGATAATCAGTTAAAACGCCGATTATTCACTTTGCACTTTATTGCACACAATCACTTCACAAAAATCACAAAAGCACACGACACAACTGATTCGCACAAACACTTCACACCGGCACTGATATTCACACGCACTAGTCACTGAACACGAGATGCTTTCGCTTCGACGGTAAACGAAAAACTTCGTCGGACGGAACCTCATCGCTCTATTTATACCTGAATTAATGTTGACTGGAATTATCGGTGCCATTGTGTTTGAGTAAGTAAACGAGATGAAAGTTCGAGACTTCCCTATTATTCTAAAATACGAAAACACCAAAAAAAATCGCACAATAGTCGGAATGCCGCCCGAGTCATAAAACCATAAATCTCGCATTAGGTGTAAACAACTTGCCATAATTACCGGTCTACTGCGTGACAGTATGATATCCACCTGCAAGATTGGCAGACGATATAATTGACAGAAATGGAAATCTATAGAAGATCCATACCCAACACTGGATGTTCTATGGTTTTTTTATTTCCTTTAGATGTTGGAACACGTTATATATGGCAGAAATCCGTGATAAGATGCACGCTTACCTAAAAGATACCTTTTAATGTGGTTGGACGAAATGATGATACTATTGTACTTGATAGAAAAACATCGATCATAAATGCTTGTAAAATACATTACAACCAGAATTACAAATATACGCATCGAATGAGGGGAAACGTATTGTCATTAAGGCGCGACAGCGTGATGCGTATTCCGCAGACGTCAATCTGCTCACTGAACTGGGGAGAGTGGAATTGACAGAAGATATGTATGCCTGTTACCATATATAGAACTCCGATAAGTAAGAAAATAAAAATAAGCCTTCACACCATCGATTAAATATCTACAGAGCCACAGTCCCTAAGTAAAAGTAGTAAAAAAATGTCCGAGCGCCGTCATACATACCGACTTAGATATTTACATTAAATAATTCACAACGACCCGTTTTCTCGAAACTCGACCTTATGTCACCTAGTTAGTGCTTGTAACCGAGCACTTTGGCATCGCGCGGCATTGTAGTCGGCTTACAATCGCCTTACGACTAACTAAAAAGCCTGCCCACTACGTAGCTTGGGCAGGGTTTTGGCTCACACACTTTTTTTGCACGATTGTGACTCTATAAATATTTGCTCGAAGCTTCACACTCATAGATCCGTATTAAGATTTCTTGTGTTAGAGGTGGATACACACACAAAGACCAAAGAAAACTAAGCATCCAGACCAAAATCAAATTAATATGTATACATTAATAAAAACTCTGTAAAATCAAAAGTAAGGATAGCAAACCAATGTGCCTGGACAGGTTAAACGTAACACACAGACCTGGTACAGATACACACAAATAGTCGCTTCTCATCAAGCAAGACGGTGGTCAAACGCGGACTGCGTCCCTACTTAAGCTAGGAAGGTCGTCAAAATACCATACATGCAAGTGAAGTCCATGCTTGTAAGCCTACTTTGTGATTTTAAGATCCAAATAATGTGCTTACTTATTAATTTCATTTAACATATTATACATTTAAATATTAATTAAAATAAGCTTTAAATTTATCCGGAAACTCTAAACAGAACATAAGTTACAAGAGACGCTTAATTGTTCCTAGTAGAACGCTAAATGAAACGCCAAACCCAATTCAGTAAATTAACTTCAAAGTTAAGCCGTTGATATATTTTACCGCGTGTTACGTGTAATCTACCGCATAAGTTCAAGCCATCCGGTACAAGTTTCTTAGTTTTAACATAGCAGAAATGAAGTAGGATTTCTTAGTAGCGCTCAAAGCGTAGCTTGACTAGGTGTTCGTCAGCGATCATCGAAGTTAAGCAACGGTCAGTCTTTGGATGGGTGACCGCCGGTGGCAAATTACAACTGAACGCTACCGTGGCTCGGATGACCCGTTAAATGGTAGGTCCTGGTTGATCTAGCCGTTTAGACATGTCAGTGGCTTTCAGGCGGCTTAAAAACTTTGAAGGCTGTAGAGTCGAACAATCAAACACTGTATGCTTGGAGTTACTATATATTGAATTGGCGGTACCAGCTGTTCTACATTCCAGTCTACCCGTGACCACGGTCGATGCGACTCAGCCGAAACGTCGGGATGAGGAGATATTTATTTATCTCGTAATTTTAGTGCGCGATTAGTCCCGTAGTATGTGATAATTACTATATATTGTACTTGATTATACAAACGTCCGTCTAATTCTATCGCTGGCGGCAAACTGCCGAGCCTTCTATCTCGCAACTTATTCTACTATAAACAATCACTCTAACACGACTTACTTTAGTAAGATTTCTTGAAAATTTTAAATATTCAGACCAGACCGACTGTCTGGTCGGGTCTGATCAGCACAGAGTTATAGTCAGTAGCATTTAAATATAAGTAGAGTTTGTGAAAAAGAGGACCGTCGTGGCGTTACGATGAAAAAACAATACGACTTTAATCAGCAGCCAAGGTACCGACTACTTGGAAGACGCGAGTCTACTGATGAAAATCGAGTCGGTGTCTACCAAGTATAACACACTTTTAGTTGCACTAGCAATGACATAGCAGTATTGTCAATGTAACAAAATTAGTAAAATGGCACACGAGCGACCCCATCCACGACGCTACTTTTTTTTGCACAAACTCTAGTAGCAATCAACTGCAAAAAGTTTCGCCAACTTATCTCCTAGCTGCATCCTACTAATCCTACTATTTTACTAATATTATAAACGTGAAAGTTTGTGAGGATGGATGGATGGATGTTTGTTACTCTTTCACGCAAAAACTACTGAACGGATTGAGATGAAACTTTTCAATAATACAGCTTAAAAATATCAGAATAACACATAGCTATAAATTATAATGATATTGCGTCGAAAATCATATCATCATGCGGGCTAAGCCGCGGGTAAAAACTAGTTATGAAAAAAAATATTATGATTATGAATGTCTAATAACTGATGGGACATGTTTGCAGAGCATACTAAACTTAATTTAAAAGGACAACATAAGTTTTTAACTAAGCGTTGCCATAAGTTAGAATGTCATATTTTGCCATTGCCATTGCCATAAGATAGACACGAAATTAACTCTACTATGGTTCAGATTATCTAATTATATTAAACTTAATACGTATCATTAGGATCAACTTTAACCTGAAATCGTGTCAAAAGCAGTTCTTTACATTTAGTCGAATATTATAACATTATATGGAACAGAAATTCTTTTTAACATTGTCAGAACATGTCGCGGTTCCACACTTTGCTTACTAATTTATCTAGACTGGGGCTTTAACGCTCAACTGCATCATTCGTAAGCCATCGAGATGATCTTCGTCTCTTTCAGTCGTTTCAAAACTTCAGTGACAGAGATAGAGATGGAAATAATCTCAATGAGCCAAGAATACCCCCGGTTACGTTTAGATATCGCTCGAATAGGCTCGGAATACGTTTACTCCACGCCACTCGAACGTGACGTAACAACGTAACCTCGTATTTTGATAAAGTAAACATAATGTTCGTCTGTCTATAGAAAATTCAGAAGGATAAACAGTGGGATTTCGTAAGAAATAAAATTTTGTCTATTATAATAGCATTTTCGTTGACTATGGATAGGATAATCGCGATAAAGTAGAGGCGATATTTAAGACATGAAGTTGTTTTACAGAGTTTCATTTTTATTTAAAGTTTTTAAAATATTTCAACTAATATTTTCAGGGATAATAATAAACCGGGTAAAAAATATATTTGGGTGTCTATTATTAAGTGTGTGACTATTATATCAAGTGTGTAACTATTATATCAACTATTATATCAAGTGTGTAACTATTATATCAAGTGTGTGACTATTATATCAAGTGTGTAACTATGACATCAAGTGTGTGACTATTATATCAAGTGTGTGACTATTATATCAATGTGTGACTATTATATCAAGTGTGTGACTATTTATCGGGTTTGAGTCATACATAAGAGCAGCGTTTTATGAGCTGAGGCAATAATATTGTTAGGTATATACGGTATCCTTTTTTGCCAGGGAAAATCTTTTATAGATACCACCACACCTCGAAGGCAGGCGGGGGGTTATGCAGGAGTCCCCGCCGACTACGGTATACCCACCAAAAACCCTGGGTGTTCCTCCACTGCGCCTGGTGTCGCCAGCGCGTCATACCTATTTGATTGCTTGGAATTTTAGTCAAGAATTCGAGTTAAGTACTTAACTTTCAGTGGTGGTCTAGAAGTAGTGTCACCCGCCTTACAATCGTGAGGTCGTGGGTTCAAATCTCCGGTCACGTACCAATGAGTTCTTTGGAACTTATGTACGGAATTTCACATCACTGACTTTTCGGTGAAGGAAAACATCGTGAGGCAACCTGCATGTTTCCGTAGAAGAAATTCGATGGCGTATGTGAATCCACCAACCCGCACTGGGCCAGCGTGGTGGATATAGCCCAATCACCCTTCGTGGGTAGGCCTATGTCCTGCAGTGGACTATTAAAAGGCTGGTACAGTACAGTACTTAACTTTAATCATTTAATGGATTCGAATAATCGAACCAATTCGATGAGTCACACGAGACCACAAAATAACTGTAATTCAAACTTACCGAAGGTACCACAAGAAAATGTACCAAACCTCACGCAATATATCAAGGTGTTTCAACTCATTCTTGTTTTAACTCAATAAACCAAGAGACGAAACAAATAGGTTTTTTCAGCAAAGATATTATATAACACACAAAACGTACAGCCAAATTTAGAACCCACCTTTTCGCAAGTCAATTGACATAACAGCTACGATGCTTTATATCCAGTTTCCCTTCTAAAAACAGTTTATCCTGTAACATGAGACCATGTGTAGCATGACGAGGGTCACCTGATACCGTGTCGTCGTAATCTACTTACCAAGAACGAGATTTGACGGGATTTGAATTAAATTTGAGACGTGTGCTAACAGTGGCGGGGCAAGTCCGAAATACCATGTGGGTATATGCTGGATCAAACTTCGTGGCGGCTGCAATGTTAGCTAGCTGCGCAAAACCTAATCCGAACTGAAGCGAACTGAATAGCTGGATTTCGTGCAGCTTGAAGCTGACTTCACAGCTGCCAAGAAGTTTCATTCGGCCTATAACAAGATTGTGTTTGGAGAGATCCTCTGATAACTCAATAAGATGGATAAACCCACATATTTACAAAAAAACCGGACAAGTGCGAGTCAGGCTCGCACATTGAGGGTTCCGTACAAATCCAGAAAATTTCACGAAATTGGGAAGTAAGTTGTTATATCTCTGTACTGTATAAGCATCGACAAAAAGTTGTTTTTTTTTTTCACTTTTCTCGTCATACATCGAAAATTACACATTGTTAAAATAATTAAAAACCTGTTTTAGCATGGGCTAATAAAGTTCTTTTATATGATACCTTACATGATACGATTTACTTACTTTGGATTTTGAACCCATATTTTGTGAATTTTGAGGCCCTATTTTTTTGGGATTTAAATAAATACGAGTATGTACAATTTTTAGATTTATTCCTATATGTGTACTCTGAGACAATGCTTTTTGCCAAATTTCATAATTCTATGTCAACGGGAAGTACCCTGTAGGTTTTAATTTTTGTGAGGGTCGAGTTTTTTACGACATATACGGCTCTAACTTTTTTAAACGATAACTGAGAAGTTTTTCTTTTACACAACTGCAAGAGATCATAGATATACGTATAAAGTTTAAATCTCAACTCGACATCTTTACGCATTCCCGAGATAAAGAGTCTTGACATACACACAGACGGACAACAAAGTAATCCTATATGGGTTCCGTTTTTTTCGTTTGAGGTACGGAACCCTAAAAATAACTGGGTATTAAATCATATCACAGAATTGAGACTATAAAAATGAGCTAACTAACTAACATTTTCTTAACGTTAGCGTACCAAGTGTAATTGTTTTGATGATTTTCCGAAAATATATTAATTGGATATGAAAAGTAAATTAATAACACCTCTTATTAATAATTTTACGTTAATAACGTTAATTTTTCGCTGTCTATTTCTAGATAAGTAGGTATTTAATTTTGATTTGATATGAGAGAATTAGTTAGTAAATGTGCTTCTATCCATAACGTCGTCCGGGAGATTTATCATCGACTTATAAATCTTCTTGTATTCTTCTGACTAGCAAAGATATGATAAAATTAAATAAAAGCACAAACGAAGCATCTTATTTAACGCGAGCATAACAGACGCGTAATTCTTTCGATGTTTGTTTGTTTGTAAAGGTAAGGCAAGGGCCATAGAGCTCTAAGCACCTTACGACGTCGCATCGTGCCACCACATCCACGATGTGGGAACCACATCGATATGTTTATTTATAAATGATTCTTGTTATTCACAATTGAAGGAAATAGCCGTATCTTGTATCTATTGTTTATCTGTTTCTTCTTAATTGTTGCAATGTGGTGTTGTTTGCTCGACGTCGACGACGTCGCATCGTGAAACGATGTCGCGTCGTGGCACGTTGCGACGTCGTATCGTTTTCATGTGTACGAGCTCATATGGAGCTTGTAGACGGTGAGCCACGTCACCCACGCCTAGGTCCGTCACTGTATATCAGCACTGTATCTAATAATACCTGCGTGATACGAGGTTTAGGGTGTTAGGAAGTTTTGATGGAGCTTATGTACTGAAACCTAAACTTGCCTCAATAAGTATTACTGAACTAATAGAACTGTAACAATCCTATTTACTTAGAGTAGTAACCTCTATACTATTTACTACTAATACAACCGTAAAGTAACTACAGTAATCCTGCTGTGCTATTATGGTAATAGGTATAGATTTTATGAGAGATATGTATCCCGTACGGTTGGCAGTCTTCTCTATTAAATCATTTTCATCCCAAGATTGTCTTGAAGAGATCGCTCTAAGAAATAAGGCCGCCAGTTGTCGCACTAGTTTTAAGACAGTCTGTATTACGTTTACGTAGTTTACGGTGGTCTAGAGGTAGTGACACCCGCCTTGCAATCGTGAGGTCGTGGGTTCAAATCCCGGTCCCGTACCAATGAGTTCTTTGGAATTTATGTACGGAATTTCACACCACTGGCTTTTCGGTGAAGGAAAACATCGTGAGGCAACCTGCATACGCCCGTAGAAGAAATTCGATGGCGTATGCGAATCCACCAACCCGCATTGGGCCAGCGTGGTGGATATGGCCCAATCACCCTTCGTGGGTAGGCCTAAGTCCTGCAGTGGACTATTAAAAAGGCTGATACAGTACAGTACAATATTACGTTTTATGTTTTTTTGACGTGATGTCGTCTTAAAATCGATGAACGCCAGCTATACGCAGGAAAAGGCATGACTCATTATCCCGCCCGAGCCGAGCGTGTAAGCAAGAGGGCGGAACAAGCGATAGAGAGGCATGATCAGTATAAGCGTTCGGTTTGTAACGAATATGACGTTCATCAGGTAAAACAATTATACACATTCATTTAAATTCTATCTGACCAGACTAAAACACAATCTCACTGCTTAATCTACTCAAACTAATACCTACGTATGAAAAACAATTGGATTACCTCGACTGACGAAGATGCAGAGCTGAACCAAAACTTCATGCCTACATCTGGAGATTACCCGAGTACCTATCCAATCTAAGGATAATCCTAGAGCTTGAGCATGACAGCTGATCGATCCAGGCGTTACTTTGCGGAAATTAATTATTTCAATCTATTATTTTATCTGATTGCACTGTACCTACAAAACCAAAAGGGGGTAAATCTCTTTGAACAACTATTACTATGGGCAAACCCCAATTTTAGGAAAAAACCGGACAAGTGCGATTCAGGTTCGCAGATCGAGGGTTCCGTACAAACACATTATTAAAATAATTAAAAACCTGTTTTAGCATGTGCTAATGTCATGAAGTTCCTTTATATGACACCTTTCATGATACGATTTACTCACTTTGAATTCTGAGCCCATGTTTGTGAATTTTGAGGCCCTATTTTTTGTGATGTAGATAAAAATGTACAGTTTTCAGATTTATTCCTATATGTGTACTCTAAGATAATGCTTCTCGCCAAATTTCATAGTTCTATATCAACGGGAAGTACCCTGCAGGTTTTGATTTTTGTGAGTGTCGAAATATGCGGTTTTTTACAACATAAACGGCTCTAACTTTTTAAACGATAACTGAGATGTTTTTCTTTTACACAACAGCAAGAGTTCTTCGATATACGTATACAGTTTAAATTTCAACTCGATATCTTTACGCGTTCTCGAGATAAAGAGTCTTGACATACACACAGACGGACAGACGGACAACAAAGTGATGCTAAAAGGGTTCCGTTTTTTCTTTTTGAGGTACGGAACCCAAAAAACAGCTGTTATTTTACAAATAATACAAAATCACAACTCGATCTTGACAAAATGACTGGAATGGAGGACTGATGACCGATGGGGTCGAAAAATTCTCTAGTCGGGACCATGTACCGGCAAGCGCAGCATAGGATGTTCACCCACAAGGTGGACGGACGATCCCATTAATACTGCAGTATCGCGCTGGATACAAGCCGCTACCAACTAGTCTTATTGGATATCAATTGGGAAGGCCTATGTCCAGCAGTGGACGTCCTATGGCTAAAACAAAAAAAAACGAACGAAGGGACGATAATTATATCGAATACATAAACTTGACTATTCCATATTTCTACAGAAACAATTTATAATATTCTCACCTTAATTTACGTTAACAAAAGACCATAACTCCTTTAATTAATTCAAAAACTTCACCGATAACGTGCCCCCGTTCCTGTTATGCCTCTTAAAGCAAACAAAGGACAATTTTGTATGAATTAAGCTGAATTTTGCTAAATAAAGTCCCTCCCTTAATTAAGTACCCTCATGGGGCCCTTCATACGTCATCTCTTTAGCATCAAAGAGGGGGTAATGAGGGGAAATAGATAAAAATGTAAGGGAGATAGAGGGGGTAGAAGCACGGTGTGGTTAAAGCGTCAGCAATATCTGCAAATAATTTGAGCTTTGGTCGTTTTTAGGGTTCCGTACCTCAAGCGGAAAAAACGGAACCCTTATAGGATCACTTTGTTGTCCGTATGTCCGTCTGTCCGTCTGTCCGTCTTCTGTCCGTCTGTCCGTCTGTCCGTCTGTCCGTCTTCTGTCCGTCTGTCCGTCTGTGTGTATGTCAAGATTCTTTATCTCGGGAACGCGTAAAGATATCGCGTTGAAATTTAAACTATATACGTAAACCTATGAATTCTTGCAGTAGTGTAAAAGAAAAGCTTCTCTAGTAGTAGTTATTCAGTATAGATCGCAGTTTTCATTCATTTCAACAGTATATGTAATGAATAGTGCAGAGTGAGGTAATATTTAGTTATTTTTTTACAGGGTCATAGATATTAAACGCAAAACTTCTAAGCGCGGATCTAGTAGGTACCTATATCTAGACAAACAACTTTTTGTTCTAGGACTTTTGGATAAATCATGAAGAAAATATTATCAGCTCTTTCATATAAAAAGTTGGTCGTTCTGCTTTTAATACCTATGATACTATATAATGCGCTTTCAAGAACCTAATTAAGATCTATCAGCACTTCAAATAGACAAACATTTTCCTAGGTTAGGTTAAGCAGGCTAAAGAATGATGATGTAAGTATGAATAATGAAAAAAATTAACTACCCAATACGCAAGCCGTGAACAATATGTAGCCGTCTAGAGGTAGGGACACCCGCTTAGCAAACGTGAGGTCGTGGGTTCAAATCCCGGTCCCGTACCAATGAGTTCTTAGGAATTTATATATATAATTTAACAACACTTTTCGGTGAAGGACAACATTGTGAGGCAACCTTCATGTGTCCGTAGAAAAAATCCGATGGCGTAATGTGAATCCACCAACCCGCACTGGGCCAGCGTGGTAGATATGGCCCAACCATCCTTCCTGGGTAGGCCTACGTCCTGCAGTGGACTAATAAAAGGCTGGTACAGTACAGTACAGTAACTACCCAATATGAATATGAATGTCATGATTTTTAATCGTTGCATCAAATTTTGATCTGGTTTTTAAATATATATGTCGAATGATATTTTCTAGTATTTGTAAGGTTAACATTTCTCTGGCTTATGATTGGCCGATTTAACAACCAGCCGCATTTTAACCAATAAGAACTGCTTCCGGCGTAGTTTAAAAACAGCCAATCAGGAAACGAGAAAATAAACTGAAGAGATGTAAAAATATCAATCTTTAGGTGAGATCATTCTCGATTTGCGCCTCGAGGCGAAAGCACATATTCTTAGTCAATCCAAGTTGTGATAATTATTTAAGAAACTAATGTAAAATAGTTTATGGTGACCAAATACACATCATAATGGACTTATTAGTTTGATTTACCACATGAATAAGTTCTCCGAACGTTAGATCTAGTGGCACATCTCTTTAACTGAATAAGCCTATATCTCGACTTGTTCTTGACCGATTTGGTTCATTCACTCGCAAATGTTATTAGGACTTGCAAACTTTAAAGTCTTTGTAAATATTATCGGAATCGGCTGAAAAATGCGACATGTGAGGAAAACCAACATCTGGACAGATAAAAACCAATTCGCCGTGGTAAAACGGAGATCTTTGCTTCCGCTCGGTCAAGTAAACAGTTAAAATCTTTGTTTTGAATAAATATTTAGTGTATTTCCACTATCTTGTTGTAGGCAAATAAGTTTAAGAGCATTAAGGACATTAAAAAAAAATACAAACAATGACTAATATTACAATAGTTATACATTTAAAAACTTAATTTTACAAAATAGATATAATAATAATAAATATCACTTATTTTAACTACACTCTTTTATATATTTTTTAAAAAACTATATTAATAATCCGTTAACAACAAATAAATATTATACAAATCTTTAAAAATAATATGACAAAATATTGAAAACACTTCACTAATAAATTACACCCTTATTCTCACTGTACTACACTCTGTTCGACACGTGTTTCGCCTCTCAAAGAGGCATCTTCAGGACGTGTTGACTCTTCGAGGTCGCTCGCAAGAACACGAGCCGACTGAATTTCCGCAAAGTAACGCCTGATTCAATCAACTAAATTAAACAGTTAACCAAGAACTTTTTTGCTGACCACAAGTTGCTGTCAAGCATTCAGCAAATCATTTCAGCAGTCAACCTAGATATGAGGGGTGTAGGGGGACATGAAGTTTCGGATGGATGAGAAAACTGGGACACTTGTAAGTTTTACCGTGATGTTATTGTAATGAGACGAAACTTAAAGAAGTTTGTTTCATCTTAGGACTTGTATCTTAAGAGTAGGTACTTAAAAATTTTTACTTCATAGATTTAGACCTTTAAAATAGTATAATACATGAAGTAGCTAAAAGTTTTTGCGATTTTAGGGTTGATGTCATAGTATAACTTTGAATAGTAATCTTTTGAATGAATTTGAATTTTTGAAAGGAGCTTCTTTTCAAAAATATTTATTTGTGTATAAGATTTACATGCAATTAATTCGAATCCACCAATTCCAACCTAGTTAGAAACCAGTGGGTTCTCCCGTAAATTATACACAATTAGAATATCAAACAGGTATAGATTATTGTTAAATCTAGACACGCGGCAGCGTGTCCAGCCAAGATTAAGGAAAAGGCGACGCAGCAGCCGTGTGTTACACGAACCATTTCGAGCCACTTTTGACCCCTTCATAACTCGAAAACTATTTATTAAAATTCTTTAGCTTAATCAACAATACAAAATATTATTAAATTCGCTTTAACAGTTAATGAAATATTAACGTTTGAAAATCGGGGTTTCACTAACTGATTCACTGACTCACTCACTGACTTATAGATCAAAAACCTAACGCACTTCCAGATAACCTGGAATATTGATATTTGGCATCAAGGTATCAGGCATATACAAAGGAAAATATCTAAAGCTTTGAACTTTTACCCCCCAACCCTATATTATAATAGGGGATGAAAACTTGTATGAAACTTCCACAAATTTTCATGCTATAAGTCTAAAAATTGATAGAAAGACTCCCTATTAAAAATAATAAATCACGGATTTTAGAATCCACCAATTCCAACCTAGTTATAAACCAGTGGGTTCTCCCGTAAATTATACACAATTAGAATATCAAACAGGTAATGTTATAGATTATTGTTAAATCTAGACACGCGGCAGCGTGTCCAGCCAAGATTAAGGAAAAGGCGACGCAGCAGCCGTGTGTTACACGAACCATTTCGAGCCACTTTTGATCCCTTCATAACTCGAAAACTATTTATTAGAATTCTTTAGCTTAATCAACAATACGAAATTGATTAAATTACTGGAAGTGGGCTTGAGCACTTGGATTATCTTTAGACCTTCAAGGGTCTGTGGATGATCCAATTGCTTTCTATGTAGTAGGAGTGTAGTATTGTACTCAATTAATAAAAAAATTAAAAAAAAAAAAAAAAAAACAACACAAAATATTATTAAATTCGCTTTAACAGTTAATGAAATATTAACGTTTGAAAATCGGGGTTTCACTAACTGATTCACTGACTCACTCACTGACTTATAGATCAAAAACCTAACGCACTTCCAGATAACCTGGAATATTGATATTTGGCATCAAGGTATCAGGCATATACAAAGGAAAATATCTAAAGCTTTGAACTTATACCCCCCAACCCTATATAATAGGGGATGAAAACGTGTATGAAACTTCCACAAATTTTCATGCTATAAGTCTAAAAATTGATAGAAAGACTCCCTGTTAAAAATAATAATCACGTATTTCAGGATTTTTAATAAATCAGCCGCCAACCCCTAAAATTGGGGGTTGAAAATTTGTATGTTACTTTTGAAACTTTTGATGCCAGAAGTGCCAGAAAATGGAAAGTCAGAAAACTTATATAAGAACTCGTTGTAATAGATAATAAAGTACAATTTCAGGATTCATAATAAACCACCCCCCAAAACCTGAATGGGGGTGAAAGTTTGTATGACACTTTTGCAAAGTTTAATGCTAGTTGTCCAAAAATTGATAAAGGGACTCTTGATTACAAACAATAAAACACGTATTTCAAGATTTTTAATAAATCACACCCTAATCTTTAAAACTAGGGGTTAAAAGTTTCGCTTAAAAGGAGACTTCCGCAAGTTTTGAAGCTAGAGATGTTGAAATTGATTAAATTACTCCTTGTAGTAAACTACAAAAAGAAGTTAAATCCAACAAAAACATTTTCATTTGAAATAGAGCCAATACTAAATCACAGTTCACACTATCAAAAAGTTGTCAGATCTCACGTAAAGCCAAGTCTCTAACTCTACACGCCTTACTCTACAAGTCATTACTTCACAAACTGTAGACTTTAGTCAATATATGTGACTTGGCCGTGGATTCACATACGTCATCGAATTTCTTCTACGGAAGTATGCAGGTTGCCTCACGATGTTTTCTTTCACCGAAAAGCCAGTGGCGTAAAATTCCAAAAAATAAATTCCAAAGAACTCATTGGTACGGTACCGGGAATTTGAACCTACGACCTTAAAGTTGTACAGCGGGTGTCACTACCTCTTGGCCACCACGGTTTATATGTATAGACTAGCCTTGATGTCAGAATATAAAGGAGTGGGTTCTATCCACTCTAGTATCAATTTTTACAGCTACTTGAAGCATGATCAAACGATTAAAACGGACCAACGCTTTCACGTATTACGATTTCTTGTCCGAGCCACCGTCTCGCTGAGATGATGATAGCAGTAGTACTATCAAAATAAAAAAAAATCCAACTCTATTCTTGTTGGCACTATATTTTGAGTGTCACTTCAAACGTTGTCTGCAATTCAATAAAAATTCCAACAGCCGACATGGAGCGCATTCAGCACTACTCTTTGATGATCAACTGGCGTGCGAACTAAATTGTTCCAGAACTTTCTACGCGAATATCAAAGAACAAAACAAGAACTGACTCTAGCTGATATTGAATTCACTCAAATGCTCACATTTATATGAAAATGGGACGTTCAGCCTCTCGCTGGGAAGTGTGTGAGTAGTTTCTTTGACGTTCTAACGTTATGAGTGTGTTACTTTGTTTGTTTGTAGTTTTTAGAGCATACGAGTTTCTCTGCGTATCTTAAAAGTTATTGTAATCATCATCATAATTTCTTCAATGGATAAACATTTTTTTAATTACATGGTAGGTATTAACCAAAGGCTCTTTTTAGGGCCGTTAAAATCACTACATAGTATAAAACAAAGTCGCTGTCGCTGTCTGTCCGTCCCTATGTTTCCCTAAATCTTCAAAACCACGCAACGGATTTTGAAGCGGTTTTTTTTAATAGAAAGAGTGATTCAAGAGAAAGGTTTATATGTATAATACATACATAATATTGTAGAGGAACACTGATAAATTTACAGGTTTCTAATGTAATGTCGTAAATAAACACGTTTTTTGGGGCTTACAATGCAAACGCTGACTGAACCCCACGAGATAAATCAAAATAATGTACTACGGTATTGTACACCTTAAAAAGGTCAACAAAAAAGTCCGCGATGGTATATGTCTGTCTCTTAAGGATAGCCCACAATAACCATTTTTTATCCATTACATTTTACGGGATAAAATGGCTTATTTAGAAAGTTATTTTAAGCAATATAATATAATTAATGCTTATCCAATTAAGTACCTTAAATACATTGTCCATTCAATATAGATCAATATGGCCTTTTACAGCATGTAATTTAAATGAATATTTTCGAAGATATTACAGATTTAAAATGCAGGGACAAATCGGCCCGGCCGGCGCGCGGCGGACGTTTGTATTTACGTGTGTGTGTGTAGGTATGTTTGTAATGAATAAACTCGAAAACTACTGTGCCGATTTTAAAAATTCTTTCACCGTTGGAAATCTATGTTCACTTTAATTAACATAAGTTATATTTATTCCTAGAAAAGATTACGAATCCTTACTAAAACTTAAGTAACGTAACCCAACATGTAAAAAAAATGTCTTAATTAAAACGTCTTTCGTTGCATACGCTGCAGAAACTATTGATGATAGAACAAAAGTCTGTTCTACAATATTAAAGAACATATCAATATCTACAAAAAAACTTCGCAATACCATAATGTCTAACTACTATCATTATGTCACAATAACCACTTATTACTTTTTAAAAGTTAATAGAAATACCGACCAATATTCGACCATGTTATTCATACTTCTGTTTAAATCCTTATCCAAATAAATCATATTGTTTTCAAGACTGTTTCAATTTATATGTATAAGTAAATTGTTTTTTGAATCGTCAAATTGGCTATTCCGAAACACTTAGAAATTTTTTGAGTCATAGAAATATAAAAAAATAAACGCTGTCGCGTTGTGCATGTATTATATCACCCCTATTCCTATAAGTACTGTTTATATACCAGTCTTCTTTAATCGTCCACTGCAGAACATAGGTCTGTTTACGAAGGTTGATTGGGTCATATCCATCACGGTGGCCCAGTACGGGTTGGTTGATATACGGCATCAAGTCCCTTCTTCGGATGTACATAGCTACATAGGTATACAGGTTGTCACACGACATTGTGAAATTCCGTACATATGTTCCAAAGAAACTCATTGATACGGGATTAGGATTTGAATCCAACAACTCTCGATTGTAGGATAGGTGTTACTACGAGTACCACTTGACCACCACGGCTCCATATAGGTACCACCTCTATTAGTGCGCTGATTTATGTAACACCTTGAGATTTGGTTCTCCAAATCTACCTATAAGTAAGGCGAGCCGACATACCGACGATTTAAAATATCTGTTGTAGTGGTAGTTAATAGGAACTGACACATAGTTCGTAAAACGAATGATCGATGAGGGTTTAAAGTTCATGAACGTAGACAATGTACCTATTGGCAAGCGTAGAAAAGGTCTTCACGTGAATCTAAGATCAGGTCGAGACCACCAGATCACGTTGGATGCCAGCGTTTCCATCGGTTCAATTTGCTCTTTGGGTTAGCAAGTTGTAGAGGCTTTAGATAGGGCACACAATTCGTAGAAGTAGAACTGATGGCGAATATTTTACAAAGTTATCAAATGAAGAAAAGATCAAATACAAGTATATAGTAGAAACGTCAACTAACTTACGTAGGTAGAATGTAGATGGACTGAATATTCTAACCGTTTAAAAACAATGAAACCAGAGCCATAGATAACGTATAGCCGACCCATACGAACTTACTTTTATTTAGATGGCCAATACTATCTTTATTTTATGTTATTAGTTGAACAGATTAAGACTACGGGAACACCCGCGATTTAAGTACCTACGAGTAGCTTTCAACCCATCCTATCGGTTCGTCCGGTATGTCTAGCAATGGACATTATAATAGATAGGTACATTTTAAGACTACAACACTTTATTGAGAGTCAAAATTTAATTGACGGAATGATCGCATAACATATGTACATACTAAATGAAACACAATCTAATTGAGAACCTCATTTTTTGGTGGATACATTCATGGAAGCTGGATACAAACCTCTTGCAAAGGTTTTATTCGGTGTTATTCAAGATCTAATAAGGGAGCCCTATGTTTAGTAGTGGGTATTCTATGGTGAAAATATTTGCGTATAGGTAAGCTAATGTAATATGAAAATGCGCCAAAATAACTGTGCGCATGTGTGTGACGTTACTTGGTTACATGGTAGGTATATAAGCACAATACTTATAAAATGTCTTTTTTAACCAGTCGTACCCGGGCGAAGCCGGGGCGGGCAGCTAGTTGGATATAATAATGAAAATCATAGGTGAAAAACTCTGTTATAATGAGTTTTGTTCAACTTATAAATAGACTCGCGTTACTCAATTCAGCGAACGCCCTGAATCTAATCGCCCTTGATAAGTAGGCATATGTCAAGCCGTGAAGTTATTAAGCCGGTAGGCAGGCCTTATAATACAGTACAAAAATATTTTATAATTGACATCTAGAACTTCTAACAACGGGTTATTTTGAAATTGAAACCCATAGCAAATGAGTCTACTTACTTATTTGTAAGAAAACAGCAATATATTTAATATTCCTATCATATATGTTCTCATACACGTAAATTGAGACCTTTTTAGTAAAACAAACCACGTTTTGCTCATAAATCTGTTAAGTACTAATAAAGATAAAAAATAAAGATTTTATACACTTCACGAGTGGCTAATGCATAAAAATCTTTATTTTTACGTAATAGCTAGTATTACTGGTTTATATTTATGCTCTAGCTTTTACGGTCGTATTATAACGAATAGTTTGATCTGAACTACGAGTAGGTACATGCAAGCTCAAAGCAGCTCTGGAGGGGGCTATGCTCGGAGTCTATTTCCAAGATCGAATCAGGAATGAGTATATTTAATTTAGGGGTCCGCAGACAAACCAAAGTTACCGACATATGCAGATTAGCTAGTTAAAATAGTAATGGGAGTTGGAGTTGGCCCCAATTGGAGACCATGTACTGGCAAGTGCAGCGAAGGACGTCCATTAACTAGATGATCTAATGTTGGGTTTTGGGCAAAAATTGCATATTTTAAAATAATGTGCGGTTTTTGAACGGACACGATAGTTCGAGGGTGGTAGTCAACCACAGACTTTTAAAAGTAAATGCAACAGGAAACGAGCTGTGGTTGGCTATTACAGAGGAAGTCGTAAAAATTAATAAAAAAAAATTACGAAGAAATCATGGTCTGGGACTCGCAGAGTAGACTTGTAGACCATTCTGGTCGAGCCGTCGGAGCGAAGTACACGTCTAGACTAGTTATTTTTAAAGCTTAAAGAAGAAATAAATCTACAAATAGTTGTTGAAATAATGGTGTTTCTACTCTATGCAGTAGTAGCAGTAGTCCTCGGTCGTCTTAACACTAACAACTTGAGGAACGCGCTGAATGCAACATTCCATCGCTTTTAACCGGTCTTATAATATATGAAATCTGTAGACCTAAATCGTGCAGTGGATGTCTTACTCTCCCATATAGCATCATATTACTGAGTGAAAGACTTACTAAATTAAGTCTTTCGAGATTCAAATCTATGCAAAAAAAATGCTTTCCTCAGCAAAAGGCGCTGCAGTATCCGTATCTAATAAATTCATATCAGAAAGGCTTTCGAACGGATCTGGTAGAAGCATCTTTGTGTTAATCCTGTAGAATTCGAAACGGCTAAAGGTTAAGTTTGGTGAATTATGGCAGCATTAGTGAGAGATTATGACCTTCTGTGCCGCAATGTTGTTGAGATAGTGAGGGGATTGCGTCGAGCTGAAAAAATATCGATAGATAAAAATACATTGTTGACATTATGTTTATTACATTTGGAGTGCATCGCGATATCACAATAACTTCACACAAAGCAAATATAAAAACTCTACGTTGTTTTTATAACATTTCTCAAAATTATAACATTTACAGTGATAAAATAAGTCGTAGAACGCCAGCTGAACCAAATTGAAAATTATTATTATATACTACGGGACTAATCGCGCACTAAAATTACGAGATAAATAAATACCTCCTCGTCCAAACGTCGGGATGAGAAGGTGTTTATTTATCTCGTAATTTTAGTGCGCGATTAGTCCCGTAGTAAAGTTTAAAAAAAATTGAAGATTTTCTTTACTGATTATATTTAAAATGTATGTTAGCAAGTAAAGCGTCAATCAGTGGTGATTTTCTTAATGTCTTTATTTCATACTTTCAGTGAAATCATATTACCTATTAGCTAATGATATACAATTATTATTGTAGGTATAGTGACCAAATAAAAGAATTTATTTTTATAACATTTCTAGAAAATTGCCGAAAATGAATAGTAAAAGGCACCGAAAGGGCGCGTCAATATCAGAGTAGCATTGCATATCTGTTATTTTTATCGATGATTCTGCTGGAATAAAAACAACAAAGTCGATAAAAGTGGCAGATTGGATTTTTCCCATCCTTATCATTTATAGCTTTACGGTAACAGCTTATTAAAGTAAGACTGATAACGTGAACAAAGGCTTAAGTATAAATGGATGAATTACGTGTACATTTTGATCTAGTTAAGCCGTGTTGTTTATAATACGCCAGGTTTAAAAGCATTGTGATTCGTGATGATTAAGATAAATTCAGGTGATATTTTACTTCAAATTAAATTTATTGTTTTTTTAATAGTATTTATTTATTAAGGCTTCACATTAATAAGTACATTATTACATAACTGTTATAAACACTTACAATATAATTTAACTTAATGTGCTATTTTTTTAAGGAAGCACAGCATGCATTTAACTTTAGATAACAATAAAGAATATTAGTAAAAATAAGATTGTACTAGTACTTTATAATCTTCAGATAGTTTACTAGACTAAACTAATCTAAAAATAAATTAAATTAACATTTACTGTTTGGCCATTTCGGCCTGAATGGAATTCAAATTAATTTTAAATTTAGACAAACTGTCTCCATATATATCCAAATTACGATGATGTTGATATTCGTTAACGAGCCTACTTATTCTGGGAACTGGAGAGTTTGCGCCTAACACGGTTCTTATAGGAGCGAAAGGAGTTACAGGAGCGGGTACCTAAATGGAACTCTGAATTTAAATTTGGCTAGAAGAAGAAGTACCGGACTTCATCAAATAGTCCACTGCTGAACGAAGGCGCACGGTGATTGGGTCTATATTTATGTTGTCGTGGATTGTGTCCGGAGCGTAGTGGAGAATCCGATTTTTTTATGTTAGCAAATAAAATAATCCTTAAAATGTTTTTTTTTTTTTTTTTAATTTTTACACTCCACAGACTCCAGGGTCTGTGCTTTTTAGGATATACATTATGAAAAAAAAAAGATTTGAACAATATTGCTTGGAAAGGCTTAACAAAAGGACTCTAAATCTAATAAAATTATAAACAAAAAAAATATGACTTTAAACTACGTCTATTTTACATAATATCATTTTCCAAATTACTACTAATACCGCGCAGAGCCTCCATCACCGCCGCGTTTCGGTCCTTAATGGCCATCTTTAAATTATAGTCTACGATGACCTTAGGTGACGCAGTCGTCGCACGCCTTAAAATGTTGGATGGTGTAACTGCTTAGGTATTCTAGCCTATCCTTTATCGGAAGAGGCTAAAATAGAATGCTGTTATATATAGCAAAATTATGTATAAATAGAAGTAATAAGTAGATACTTTGAAAATGTTGTTCTTATTTTTAAGAAAGGCCAATGAATGTGGCATTGTCATATTTGATCAAACCCTCTCTTAAAAAAAGGTAATTGGTTTTAAGCACCACGCGGCTCTTTGCGTATTTGAGTTTTATGGAGTTCATGATAAATTTAAAGACTTAAAAAGATAAAAGGAGCGTAGTGCGTTCATATTGTTTATTAATTTTATCATCAGATAGAAAGATAATTTTATTTTGAACTGGAAACTATATGAAACTATTTTTTGACAAAATATTGAGGCAACAAAGCACCAGATAAGTCCAGATAAGTTAGAAGGAAAGCAAGGGAGGATATTGTGAAGTCATCTATCTAATCAATAATCGTCTAAGCTTCCCGTGACGTGAACGCACCATGGTCCATGATATTCCTCTTCTTTTCAGCCATAAGATGTTGACTTTTCTTAACCGACATCAAAAGAGGAGGTTCCCGATTCGACTGTACCTATGTTACGCGATTATTCCGCAAATTATTTTTTGTTCGCCAATATTTTTTTTTATTATTTACTTGTTCGAAAGGTGATATTTTTGAAGTGGTATCATTTAAAATTTATCGAAATCTGTTAAGTCATTTTTTTAATCAAATTCTGTACACGGCTGAACTTGGTTATGCGACTTTTAACACAAAATAATTTTAGATCTCTAACAAGACAAGAAAACATAAAATCCGTTTTAACGTTAAAATGAAACAAAACCTATAAACTCCAAATAACTCGACAAAAAATACAAATAAAGCATAAAACTGGCTCAGAACTTAAAATTAAGTTACAGGGTGTAACAAACGATGGTTTTAACCGGTTATAACTGAATATGTCCCGTATTTCAGGAGTTACTGCGCTTTACGCCCGTACGTCATCCCGGCCAGCTAACTCCGTACTCAGTTAAATGAAAACATTTATTCGCAGCCAGTTATATTTTACACTCAATTTGGTCAAGTTTGGTAATGGACATGAAAGTTGGAGAGCTAGTGTTGCAATTAGATGATTACCACCTTAATTAAGCCGTAAAGGTCTAGAGGTAGTAACACCCACCTTACGATCATGAGGTCGTGGGTTCAAATCCCGATCTCCTGTACTAATGAGTTCTTTGGAATTTATGTAAGGAATTTCAAACCACTGACTTTTCGTTGAAGGACAACATCGTAAGGCAACCTGCATACGTCCGTAGAAGAAATTCGATGGCGTAATGTGAATCCACCAACCTGCACTGGGCCAGCGTGGTTGATATGGCCCAATTATATGGCCCTTTTCATGGTTAGGCCTACGTCTTGCAGTGGACGGTTAAAAAGGCTAATATAGTACACCTAAAAGGCTATTATAGTATTAAAGTAATTTAAACCTTTTAAATTGTTTCTTGAAGTATAAGAGATATGAAAATAAAAATCGTGTACCTACTGCGAAAGTCTATCAAATGACTTGACAATTCTCTGGTCACCAGTATTATAAGTAAAACGCATCGTCGCAATAACATTTATTTACAAGTATAGTAAATGGTGTTCGACCGATATTTTTTTCTATTTCGAACTTTTGAAATAACAACACCAACAACCATGAACGTACTAAAAACAACGGACGGAGTGCTGTCATTGTTTGGATTGAAGCACCGTAATGGCGGCACGTTTCTATGTGTGCGTGTTTTCAGAGTTGCCAGCCAAAAACACTTTCCCTAAATTTTGATACATATAATAATATGTAGTGACATACACATAATTATAATAATAAATAAGTACTTAAGTTAGATTTTGTCGATAATAATTAGTTTCATAATTTATAAATAATAAAGAAGAAGTAATTTAGCTTGTATATGTAAAATCAAACCAAATTAGTTTTTGCCAAAATGTATTATTACACATATAATGACATAGATACTAACTAATAATAATTATACGTGAATGTTTTACTACACATATATACTAACACTAATAATAATATTATTAGTAATTCCTTTGTGATTTGACGTGTTACAGGAATCTAATCTGCGCACAACATTTCACCAAAATCGGTTGGAAATGCGTACGAAGAAAATAATGAAACAATGCTAAAATCCCTTATGTTGTGTTAATTTTTTTGTAATATTGCCTCTTGCTCTCATGTGTTCTTTGAATGCCTTCCATTTTTGAAATGTGGTGAAATCTAATAGATAGATACTTTTCCGCTATATATTTAATTAGGTTTATTTTGTGTTCTTTTCCCAGGTACATATGCTCAGACTCTAAACTTAAAAACACTTTATCGCTACCTACGAACTTTTCTAGTATTTTAATCAGCATATAGCTATGTTGCTTGTCGCTGTATATAGTAATATTTTCTTTCATTACTACATTCCACACTTTGGTGAGATTTATTTTTACACATTGGCAACACTGGGAATAGTTTTATGTTTATAATTTATGTCAATTTAATCTCGTGTTAACTTATTTTTAGTGAAGTTGGAGAAATAACATTCCGAAAGTTGGCAACACTGAATTAGCTCAAAGAAATGTTCGTTTACGTAAATTACAAAAATATTTTTGTAAATTAATCAAAATAAAACGTTAAAGAGTACATTTACCTGTGAAAAGTGATTCCTTGTTCTTTTTTATCACGCAAAGTGCTACGGGAACAACATTTCACGACGCAGGATGGCATAATTAAATAATTATTTCAACGACTTATTGCATGTGCACTTGACGAGCGCTAGCAGCGTAATAACGGACCCCGAGCTTACTATGGTTTGTATGTGTGGGTGTTAACGCGTAAATATACGTCACCGAGCTTACTATGGGTGCTTCAAAGTGTTCGTTCCTGGTATTCCGTCCGTTGTTTTTAGTACGTTCATGCCAACAACGAGTCCATTTAGTCATAAAACAAAAGAATACTAAACAAAATCCCCTTCGGCTTAAAGTTTTTACCATCCAAACAATGTTCATGCATCTAAGTTACCGTTGCAAACTTAAGCTGTAACTTGGTAATATATGACGCGTTTGGAGCTTAACAAATGGGGTAACGTTAGCTTGAACGTGGGGGGAATACAGTGCCAGTTTGTGATGCTTTTCATAGACTAAATACTTAGAAAAGCGGCGTATTACTAATTCTGAGCGTTGTAACAGCAAGAACATACCGTTCAAAAGCTTTTTGGAAGATCTAGCTGCGTTTTTTTTGCAAAAATAAAAAGCGAGTCTACAATATACCTATAACCAATAAAAAGATAACTCTATCCATTGACCTGACGGAAAGTAAAGCTTTTCATCAGTCCAGTCCGAATCATCAGTTAATTTTTTTTCTGTCGAATTATACACGAAAATGCAATCTGAAGGTCGTCTAGTGAACGAGGGGAAGTCTCTAAGCATGAGAAATATGGCAAAGAATACATAGAGACGCATAATATAATTATATGTAGATTATTTGTTGTTAAAGATTTTAACTTCACTTAGTTTTTGTACTGTATCAGCCTTTTTAATAGTCCACTGCAGGATGTAGGCCTACCCACGAAAGACGGTTGGGCCAAATCCACCACGCTTGCCCAGTGCGGGTTGGTGGATTCACATACGCCATCGAATTTCTTCTACGGACGTATGCAAGTTGCCTCACGATATTTTCCTTCACCGAAAAGCCAGTGGTGTGAAATTCCGTACATAAATTCCAAGGAATTAATTGGTATGGGACTGGGATTTGAACCCACAACCTTACGATTGTAAAGCGAGTGTCATTACCACTAGAGCACCACGGCTTATTGCTTAGTGTTTGCTCAACGCAAAAAAAACTCTATCTAGTTTGTGTCGTGATGGTAATTAGCTCGTATCTCATAAAACTCTCATCGCTTAAATCTTTTCTGATGACCCATCTCTCGTTGAGATATCTATGCATATACCCCACTATACCCCTTACCTATCGACTTTTATGACGGACGCTTAGAGGTTGACCGAAAAAGGTTTTGATAAATGCCGTTTTGTCGGTAAATGGGACTATTTTTGGTCATATTTTTGTGAACGTGGAAATTTGTCGTTTATTTTGAAATTGGATTTGTTTTCCTCGTTTTATTATCGTCCTTTGATGCATACAAATGACTTGAACTACGAAATTCCACGACAAAATTTGCTTGAAAATTGAACCTTTGAATAATATAGTATATCTGAGTAAAGTAGGCCACTAAGTAACATTCTAATCAATCTTTCCAGAACGCTTGTCTTAACCCTTGCCGAAGGGGTTCCCACAAAGGGAGACAGAATAAATCTATTAGAGATAAAACTTCGATCGGTGCCGAAGAAAGATTGTAGGGAAAGCCGTGGAGGGGGTTGCACGCGATTGTCAGCATTTGTCTCCGACGTGATGGAAGAAAGCCGATTTTGGAAAGAGGGAAAAACAGCGAGAGCCTCACAAATGTTCTGCGTTTGGGACAGGAATGGGTTTACGATGATGACGATATCTGTTTGCGTTCTTTGTAATCTGTGTGTTTGGTTTTCTATTTAAGTATTTTTTATTTTTTCATATGTGTTTGCGTTTGACTGCATACTTCAGATATGTGGTCTAGTTAGGTTAAAATAAGAGTTATCTTATTTATTATCTTCCACTGATATTACCCATATATGAATAACAAATTGTTAGTGGTATTAGTGTATTACGTCAGATCATCATAAGTTGAGGAAAGGTCACCTAATGAATACTGACTGAAATTCCTACTTCATAGTAGGAATTTCAGTCAGTATTCATTTTCGCAAATTTTAAAGAGTGAGAGAGAATGAGATTAGAATTTCCGCTGCAAAAATATTATACTTTCAGAAGTGTACTTATGTAATATTGTTGATAGAACGGGCTCAAAATTACCCATAAACCTTCTAGGATCCCCATTTTCACTTTCTTTAAGGATACACCAGCATAACTTTCACTAAAATGTGTTAGCAGCTAAAACTACGACAATGTGTTACAGTAAAATTTTAACAAACAAGGACAAAATCAGTGCTAACTTTGTTGTCTAGCTCTTCAAAACCTCCAAATTTCATCAAATTTAAAAATATCGTCAAACAATCTCTGACAAGGCCACGTACACTTTAACAAATAACAACCACTATTCCCAACAAAAAGCCAATGATCGCAATACTTTGCTAAAGCCATACAAATTCGCACATTCGAACAACAAACAACTGTAACAAAAAACCTTAAGTGAGACAAAGTCGCGTACTTTGAACAAATACGTTTTCAATCTGACTCTCAAGCATTCCGGTTACGTAGGCCGTGAGTGATCGCCGCCATTACGGTGGGGGAGGGGGGATGGCTTTGTTTTGGGGCTCAATTATTGTACCTTAAAATAAACGCGGCTTTGGCAGGTACGAGTACTTACCTGATATTTGACATAAGCTGTAACATTTGACACTAATGGCAAAATACTAGGTGCCTAAAAAGTACAATAAGTTCATCAGCCAGATTATGAGTAAAGGTCGATTCACACATACGGCGGGCGCGGGTCGGGTGCGGGTCGGGCGCGGTGCGGGGCGGGAGTACGGCGTGTCTTTTAGTACCTGTTTCAATACGACAACACACACAACGTGCCCGCCCCGCGCCCACCGTATGTGTGAATCGGCCTTAAAAGTCGATTCACACATACGGCGCAACACCACCGCCCCGCGCCCGATCCGCGCACACGTTCTGTGTGTTGTCGTTCATTGAAACAGATACTAATAGACACGCCGTCTTAGAGTATACTTAACTAAAGTATAATGTACTAGTTTATACCCGCGGCTTCGCCCGCATACTCAATATATCATTATAATTTATAGCCTATATGCTATTCTGATATATAAGCTATATTATTGCAAAGTTTCATCTCAATTCGTTCAGTAGTTTTTGCGTGAAAGAGTAACAAACATCCATCCATCCATCCATCCATCCTCATAAACTTTCGCGTTTATAATATTAGTAGGATACTCTAAGCATGCCGTACTCCCGCCCCGCACTGCACCCGACCCGCGCCCGCGGTATGTGTGAATCAACCTTAAATATTGTGTATAAATTCATTTTTATACTGTTTTATTTAACTTTACTTGCCCGTTTTTTAGGTCAAATCTAATAATTTAAATTTGACTCCCTTCCCGTGGACAGATTGATATGATATTTAATACATAGTATTAGTTTCAATGACAGCGCAATTTTATGTATTCTGTACTGACGTAAATACAAGATGGCAACCGCTACAACATGGCGGACTACTTTTTTTTTACACAATCTTCTCAATATGAGTATCAAAATGAAAGGGATTTTCATGTAGAACACAGTCTTTAGTAAAACAATAAAAAAAAAAAGTAAAACTGGTGGTGGTAATTTTTTTTTAGCTAAACGATTTTAGAGTCTGGCCAACGAAAGCTGTCCAAGAAAAAAGGCGGGAATTTTAAAAAATCAAGAGCTGTTAACCCTGGCTATTCACTGCATAAACGGAGTTGATACTATTTATTTTTAAGCAAGTACATTTTTTTCGAGTTGTAAAAATTTTGTTTTGTTAGCAACTGTTGTTGAATTTTTCGAATGTATTATGAAGAATATCAAATAAAAGATTACTTTTAATTCTGTCTTTTTATTATTTTCAAATAATCCATTATTTATGTACAGACGAGGACATAACTTTCACTAAAATGTGTTAGCAGCTAAAACTACGACAATGTGTTACAGTAAAATTTTAACAAACAAGGACAAAATCAGTGCTAACTTTGTTGTCTAGCTCTTCAAAACCTCCAAATTTCATCAAATTTAAAAATATCGTCAAACAATCTCTGACAAGGCCACGTACACTTTAACAAATAACAACCACTATTCCCAACAAAAAGCCAATGATCGCAATACTTTGCTAAAGCCATACAAATTCGCACATTCGAACAACAAACAACTGTAACAAAAAACCTTAAGTGAGACAAAGTCGCGTACTTTGAACAAATACGTTTTCAATCTGACTCTCAAGCATTCCGGTTACGTAGGCCGTGAGTGATCGCCGCCATTACGGTGGGGGAGGGGGGATGGCTTTGTTTTGGGGCTCAATTATTGTACCTTAAAATAAACGCGGCTTTGGCAGGTACGAGTACTTACCTGATATTTGACATAAGCTGTAACATTTGACACTAATGGCAAAATACTAGGTGCCTAAAAAGTACAATAAGTTCATCAGCCAGATTATGAGTAAAGGTCGATTCACACATACGGCGGGCGCGGGTCGGGTGCGGGTCGGGCGCGGTGCGGGGCGGGAGTACGGCGTGTCTTTTAGTACCTGTTTCAATACGACAACACACACAACGTGCCCGCCCCGCGCCCACCGTATGTGTGAATCGGCCTTAAAAGTCGATTCACACATACGGCGCAACACCACCGCCCCGCGCCCGATCCGCGCACACGTTCTGTGTGTTGTCGTTCATTGAAGTCAAATCTAATAATTTAAATTTGACTCCCTTCCCGTGGACAGATTGATATGATATTTAATACATAGTATTAGTTTCAATGACAGCGCAATTTTATGTATTCTGTACTGACGTAAATACAAGATGGCAACCGCTACAACATGGCGGACTACTTTTTTTTTACACAATCTTCTCAATATGAGTATCAAAATGAAAGGGATTTTCATGTAGAACACAGTCTTTAGTAAAACAATAAAAAAAAAAAAAGTAAAACTGGTGGTGGTAATTTTTTTTTAGCTAAACGATTTTAGAGTCTGGCCAACGAAAGCTGTCCAAGAAAAAAGGCGGGAATTTTAAAAAATCAAGAGCTGTTAACCCTGGCTATTCACTGCATAAACGGAGTTGATACTATTTATTTTTAAGCAAGTACATTTTTTTCGAGTTGTAAAAATTTTGTTTTGTTAGCAACTGTTGTTGAATTTTTCGAATGTATTATGAAGAATATCAAATAAAAGATTACTTTTAATTCTGTCTTTTTATTATTTTCAAATAATCCATTATTTATGTACAGACGAGGACCCCGAGGAGCCGTACAAATATAGGAGCTATGAGTCATAGTTAAAATCGGATTCCAAAAACTATACACCTGATATTGAATCAGCTTCATTGCTTTCTTCGCTGCTACTGCTACTGTCCCCAACATGTATTATGAATGGTTCAAGTTCGTTTTCAGTAGTACGAAACGTCAAAGTGTCAATTTTGACAGTCTTAAATTATTGCCATTTAAAAACTTCTGAAAATAATACGTGGACAGCTTTCGTTGGCCAGACTCTATGTACCTACTAAAAGCTAAAAAATAATAACTAGAAAATGATATCGTGGGGCGCATCGTACATAATATAATGAAAATCTTCTAGGCAATTTTATTTCTTTTGTTAAAAAAAAACATAAGACACAAAGAATATTAAGATAATGAGTTTCGCGGGACATCACGCCTAACTTCATTATGCACTGAGGCATAACGTCACAACCCTCTACCACCGCACTTAGATACGTATGTCTTTATCAGGTTTCGCTTGATCTAAAAAAGAAACAAATATGTTTTTGGTAAATTTTGATTGATTAATTGCAATAATTTTTCTTCTTTTTATTTTTCGTTTACCCAGGCATTATGCCTATTCTAGGAGATTTTAAGCACTGTAAAGAAAAGTCTGGTAATAAACAACTGTGTTGCCACAGCAACAAACGCTAGAACTCGTTCAAAATTAAGGTTATAAGCACATAATATTTAATTTAGGTTAGATTAAACTATTTCGTGGTCGTATAGCCTAAGTGAAGTTCATTTATCTTTCTCTATTCTTCCACCGGCTCCGATAATGCTTCAGAAAGTTTCTGAAAACCGTTTTACCGCCCCCACATAGTAGCGCTCAACTTGTATGAGTTATGAATACGTAAAATAATGTAGAGTTTTGCTGTTTTCTTTGGCTGAAACTTACACTCGCAGAAAATAGCTTGTTTATTAGTTGTGAGGAATAAATGTCAGAGTTCTTACAAGCACTTTTCAGGATAAAAAGCCTATGATACTCTTAACTATGTAAGAAAGTTCGTATAGGCCGGGTGGCTAGCCCTGGTGTCCAAATTTAAGCCGTCTGAAGGCCTCTGACATGATTAGGCGGTTAAAAAAGCTGGGACCTATAATTTGACGTGTCATACGACTTTAGGTAGCGCTCAATTGCAAATGCCTCAAGCGGTCACCCATCCAAAGACTGACCGTGCCGAACGTTGCTTAACTCTGTTTGATACTATAACGCTTCAACCTGTCTGTCCATTGCTGCATTAAGAGTGAACAAGCCAAATACTCTTAACACATTCGGATTTATACTACGAGTATTATTAGTAAGGATTTGCACAAATAGTGATGTTACTATGATGAACTACAAGGACATCATATAATTATTTTTCGGTAGAAAAGTACAAATAAATAATTTGAATCAGTGACAACAAAAGCTACAATTACATCCTACTAATATTATAAACGCGAAAGTTTGTGAGGATGGATGGATGGATGGATGGATGGATGGATGGATGGATGGATGGATGGATGGATGGATGGATGTATGGATGTTTGTTACTCTTTCACGCAAAAACTACTGAACGGCTTGAGATGAAACTTTGCAATAATATAGCTTATACATCAGAATAACACATAGGCTACAATTTATAAAGATATTTTGTGAATTGTCCAAAATATAACGATAAATGTTGAGTAAGTCGGAAAATTCTGCCATCTGGGAGCTACTCTAGCGTGCGCTTCAAGAATGTCAAAATAAACAACTGTCGATCGAATATCTGTCAAATCAATCGATGAGCAGTCCTTGGATATCATCATACTGATAATATATTATCCTTACTTATTATTAATATTATAAATGCGAAAGTAACTCTGTCTGTCTGTCTATCTGTCTGTCTATCGCGCTTTCACGCCAAAACTACTGAACCGATCTCAATGAAATTTGGTACACAGATAGTCTAGAGCCTGAGAAAGGACATACTGAATACAGAAAGGGCTACATTTTATCCCGAAAATTGCATAATTCCCGTAGGATAGGACAAAATCTTGCGTTAGCGAATCTGTCACCTATCACAACGACGCTAAAAGGCCCAATTTTGAAGACACCATCGTAATTATAACAGTTAATTAGACTATTTCTGTTTCTTTTTCACTTTCGGCATTCGATAGAGAGAACACTTTTTACGTTGCTATTAAATTTACGATGGCGCGTTCATAATTGGGCTGATTGGGTCTAACATGGATTCACAAAACGTAATTAGATAGATGACAGGTGACATACATTGACTGCAGACTTTTACAAATTGTCTTTCCACCATTATAGCTCCTCGAAGAGGAAATAAAGTATGAATTGACACTGACAACTGACATTAAAATTGGACAAAATAGTTTTCCCTATGCCATGCTACATATTACAATGACGTTTAATACCGGGCCGTCATTTCGTCTGACATTAAAAATATTTTTAAATATACCACCATTAGAGGTTAAATATATTTCCTTATTCTACATTTATGGTACATAATCCATGCTAATATACGAAGAAACGGATATGGCATGAGTATGAATATCTTGACACTAAGGTTATTAACCTTGATTCTGAGTTGTGACCTTGACACGAACATAAATTTCTGTTGGTTTGGTTAGGATTGAACAGTGATAAAAGTGCAGCTCGGCTTAGTTGCGGTACACCTCATGAGGCATGCAACTTGCCGGCCAGCCTCTCAACTGTTATATTTAAAAACCCCAGAAAAGCGGCCCAACCTCGAGTGCAAACATCTAAACTGCCTAGGGGGAAAAGACCAAAAAGAATCGGGAGACCTCGAGCGCCGCCTTCTCAGCTGTCTCTGAAAAAACCCAGAGAAGCGGCTCTACCTGATTCCCGCGTCGCCCATAAGCCTCGGCTACTAAGTTCTCCTGCCACGACAAGGCGGGAACCTATGGGCGGGTACACTCTAACCTTATCTTAATCAACAGAAGCATTTATAAGTATAAGGTATTTTGATATCGGGTTAGGTTTGAACAGTGACAACAAGGTGCAAGGTACTTGATTTTTTTATAGAGCAAGTGCCTTTATTAACTACCACTAAATACAGACTTATAATGTAAAACTTCATAAACTACTACTACATAACAAGCAATTGGATCATCCACAGACCCTTGAAGGTCTAAAGATATTCTAAATGCTCAAGCCCACTGCCAGTTAGCAGCGTGCCCAACATGCTGGCAGTATTGGGCACGCTGCCAGCTTGGCAATGCTGCTTATACGTTGAGCCAAATAAACACCAACATTTTGGTCACGCGGCGGGTACACGAGACGCTCAGAAAGACTTTTGAAACCAAGATGAGCTCCCGGCCAACACGCGCACAATGTCTCAATTTCAAACGGCTCAACCACTGCCGAGGTTAGCATATTTGCGCCGTTTGTGCTGCTCCACTGACGGCGCTAAAGTATCGACGCAAGTCGCGTCCCATACTAAAGGCTGTCTACACTTCCATGGGACCAGCTTCATACCGTCAGGCCTTTTGCCATCACCACGCGCAAACCCATTCGGTTCGAGTACGGCTGCGATATTGGCGGTCGCAAAAGTCCTGCGTATGACATCGTTCACAATGGCGTGGCAACCAATTCGACCAGCGCTTCGTGACCAAGAAAGACGGTGGTGACCAAGCTGGTCAACTAGGGTACTTGAATAGGTGAATGCGCTCAGCTATGTGCGGCGCGGCAGCAAGGTGGGTCGACTATCTCGACGATATCATCAATACCGCCGGTCGAGCCTGGTCACGACCGGCAAAGAGCCGAGGCAGATGGCACTGCAAGAGAGAGGCCTATACCCAACAGTGGGTCAAAGAAAGCTGCGGATGATAACGATGACGAAACAAATTAGTTGAGATTGGCTGCTTTTTGGGTTTGAAATGATTATTTGCTACAATATTTATGTACCGTTTCACATTGAATTGGGGCTAATATTTTGTGGCGCACTTACTGTTTTAGTTACCATTTTTGACAAGATAAACATAAATTTAATTATATCGCGGGCGAAGCCGCGGGTAAAAGCTAGTAAATTTTAAAGCAAGAATACCGCAACAGCATTATGTATATCACTTTAACTTAATAGTCATTATTTTTGTCTGTTTTTTTTTTCAATTAACTTAAGTGCTTTAGTTTAAATAAAATCTTTCGTTCATTATTCTCTATTGTATTTGTTTTCATCTACATTATTTATGCTACTGAAACAAATATTTAAAATAAACTGCACGAAAAATAACATTTCTAAGACTGAAATTGTTATTTTTAAGGAAAGTTGTAGCTGCTATTTTGAATATTAATGAAATTATACAAAGATGCTTTGAAAAATATATTCTGCAGTATTAAGAACTTAAGAAATTTAAAATCCATAGCTACATGCATGCATTTTACTGGTACTCTGGTTTTGTCGAGCTACTAAAGAAATTTAGAATTTCGTTGTAATGATTTGTTGAACACTTGGGTATATTCATTAACACAAGTTCTTTATAATGATGAGAATAAATACATACTTTTGAAAGTATCTACACTTTACAAAGCAACTTGTTGTAATGATGCTCGTATTTTCTCTCTCCCTACTCTTTTACGTAATAAATTAAACACACTTGAAAATGTGATGATGAGGATCATTTACAATTTCCACCTGAAGCAAATGATATTTTTAAACAACTTTTATGATACAAAATGTACTTTCTAAACAACTTTTAATTGAATGTGAACAAACAACTGTATAGGCATAGTATTATTGTTCGCCTTCGGAGGGTTAAATTCGTGTCAAACGCAGAGTTGTATTGTTCAGTTCCATTTGATATTGTTCCAGTATTTCCATTAATTTAGGCAACAGTCCGATACAAAGCGCTGTGTTTACAAATTGATTTTGTTTATTTATTCAGAAGTTAGTTTTCGGTAGCAATCTAAAAGCCACTATACATTTATATTTCTGTATTAATCGCCGAGTTAATTCAAATCATTTAAGGTTGCTCCAGGAGAGATTTAATAAAGCAAATATTTAATTCTAAATATGTTGTATTGTTTTTTAGGGTTCCGTACCTCAAAAGGAAAAAACGGAACCCTTATAGGATCACTTTGTTGTCCGTCTGTCCGTCTGTGTGTATGTCAAGACTCCTTATCTCGAGAACGCGTAAAGATATTGCTCTCTTGCTGTTGTGTAAAAGACAAACTTCTAAGTTGTCGTTTAAAAAAGTTAGGGTCGTTTATGTCGTAAAAAACCGCATATTCCAACACTCACAAAAATCAAAACCTATAGGGTACTTCCCGTTGAAATAAAACTATGAAATTTGGCGAGGAGCATTATCTCAGAGTACACATATAGGAATAAATCTGAAAACTGAATATTTTTATTTAAATCACAAAGAAATAGGGCTTCAAAATTCACAAAATATGCGTTTAAAATTCCAAAGTGCGTAAATCGTATCATGTAAGGTATCACATAAAAGAGCTTTATTAGCACATGCTAAAACAGATTTTTAATTAATTTAACAATTTTCGATGAATGAAGAGAAAGTCAAAAGTCGAAAGTAAAAAAAAAAACTTTTGTCGATGATGATGATGATAAGTATAGATTTTAACAACGTACTTCCCAATTTTGTGATTTTTTTTGGATTTGTACGGAACCCTCGGTCTGCGAGCCTGACATGCACTTTTCCGGTTTTTTTTCACAAATGAAAGTAGACACAATAAAAAATATATAAACTGGGTGTAAATGTGTATGTTTGTTTGTTTCTAAAATAGGCTGATTTCCATGCTATTTTTCCCAACTTTTTTTTTTAAACCCAGAGAGTAAATCTTAGTCAGATTTCAAACTATATAATAATAATATAATACTGAAAAAAAAAATATATATATATACTGACTGATATACTATTTAATATATATTATATAATACGCATACTATATAAACTATATAATATATAGTATATCAGTCTCTGGCAGCCATATCTCAAGCTTTGCTTAGTTTGGGGTCAGGGGCCGTGTGTAAAATGTCCCAAAATATTTATTTATTTAATAACCTGAGAAGAACCTGAGGTTTTCAAAATTGTAATTACTTGCGAGATGCAGTTAATTTTATTCAAAGTACGATTATACAGTCTGGAGTTTGTGGGCGTGTAAAAAGTTTAAGTCTTCCGCAGAATCAGGTATCACTTAGGTATTAGCTCCACGTCCGACCTCGTTCTCACCTGCTAAATGCTAATGGAATGTGACGATAATCCCCAACGTTAGCTCCAACGTTGGCCACACATGTATTGAATAATAAAATCAATATTCGTAGTACGATTCTAAAGTTATTAGCGATTAAAATTATAGTAAAGTTGAAGTAAAGTCCGTTTTGATGGAAAACTGATTTCTTCAGTAGTGAATAATAATAACTGGTAAACTAATCGATTAAGCTAAAGTATAAAGTATACAACGGCGTATTATAGGAACTAACGGAAATCAACTCGGTAGGTGTGTAAGCTATTTCCAAGCGGGACGAAAACTTAGCTTTTAGCTCTACTAACAGCACTATGCATTCTTATTAGCTATTTATTAACTTATGTCATATTTTATTGCGTTATAAGTCCCGTAATATAAAAATAACATCATTCCAACCACAGTTTTTAAGCTAAGTGTTCTAGCTAACCAAACGAAAACGTTTCGACACCGCAAACTGGTAAAAGTAAAATAAGACATAATACTTAGTCGTGTACTAATGTTTAAGTTAATTGCAATACCCTAATACAGGGTCCATAAGTATGTAAGTCTAGGTTTATATAAATTATACATTTATAAATTAGACTAAGAGAATATGTATTTATGGCGCAATAAAACGATTGAATATTGAATTCTTTAGAATTTATGAGCGGAATTTTACATCACTGGCTTTTCGGTAAAGGAAAACATCGTGAAAAAACTTGCAATAAATTCGAATAAACCGTAGAATAAATTCGATGGCGTATGTAAACCAACCAATCAACCCGCACTGGGCCAATGTGGTGGATATGACCCAATCACTCTTCGTGGTAGGCCTACGTCCTGCAGTAGACTATTTAAAAGGTAAGGACGTGAACCAAACATCGACACTTATAGCAAAAGACGTTGGTGAAACGTTGGCCGGCTTGTCCAACGTTGGTCGAAACGTGGATATACAGCCAATGATTTCAGGAAAATGGAACACACCCAGTGGGAGGCTGTGCACGAAATATTTTAATATTTTATTAAAACACACATTTGCGCTTCACGTTTTTATGGCTTTACGTTATTGAAAAAGCAAATTGATATTGGCGCTATAATCAATTATGTTTTGGGGGAGATGAAAATATTTAAAGTTTTAAAATAGACCCTAAAATATTATATGGTAATGGTGAGCGGGCGCTGAATATGATAATGCTTTTTGGTAATTTAGCAAATTGTTTATGGTAAGTCAATTTGGCTTTCAGTGTGTGACAGGGATGTAGGTAAAAGTAACATTGTAGGCTAAGGGGATAAAGTAACCGATAATAAGGAAATAGCGGGAAGTGCTCAAAACAATATTCGTGCATAGAGATAACTTAATTATAAGCTCCAAATTTTTACTCGACTTTTACAAAAATAAAAAAACAATTTCAGCCCAATAATAAACGTTCTCCCGAGGCTTTTACAAATTGCACGTCCAAATAATAATTTCAATTTGAAAATTACCATATATTTTGTAATATCATGCTATTATTTGATTTAACATCAAAATGTTCAACTCGACTTTTACATAAATAAAAAAAAACAATTTCAAGCCCAATAATAAACGTTTTCCCGTTTTTTTAATTCTCAAAAAAAAGTTGTTGTTCCATACATAAATATCATTCACCCTCGACAAAATGTATGGAACGGCCGATTTTTTTTTCGAGTTTTGACAAAAGTTGTAAGTTTTGATGTACAGAATAAGCCCCTAAGAGGATGCTAATTGATTAGAAATAACCCTATATAGCTTAGTTTATGTACAGTCCAATCATAATGTACAATTACGTGATTGTACTAGCTTCCCGGTAATGAACTGTAAAACTAATGCAATTGCGCATATTAACATAAAATCTAGCGAGTTTAACAAAACCACTGCTACAACAGAATTACTATTAGAATCCAATTATACGGGTCCGATGGCATCACGGTTAATTTGCAACCGAAACTTTGGTGACTAGTCGGAGAGCTGGCGGTCAGTTCAGTTCAGTTATCCTAGTTCAATATGATAGGTAACTTTACAATAATAAGATAATTTGATTCGTTAAAAACTAGAATTTAACAGAAAGACAAGCCTTTGCAAAGTCTAATATTTGTAAAAATATTTAGTACCTATTGTTTATAATAGGTACAATAAATAAATGGTAGAAACGCTTCATACTTATAAAGTTCCAATAAGTTTTATTGTGATGGGGATGCCTTTGTAACGTGGGAGGTTTCGGGGACGTTACAATGGAAACATGTTGATGGTTTCAGCTCTGTTTATTTTATGTCTTAAATATAAATACTTATTTTATAAGTAACTTATTCTAGATCAGCACCACGTAATTTTGGGTGCGCGTGTAACCTCGCGGTCGCTATTTGCGATAGGTATTGGGACATATTAAACATTTGTGTTAACGCTACGCTTCACTTAGAACATAGACAAGAACAACTAACACCCATACCCATAAAATATAATTATTAAAATTCAGAATCTAAATAAATCTCTGACTTAGAATCAAACCCCTAGCAGACCCACCACCATCGCTGTAAGTCACGAGAGTTGTCAATATAAGTATTGAAACAAGAAAAAAGTATTATGTGGTATTATACTAAATTTCACTTAACTAGGAGGTATGTACCTACTTTGTCGTAGTCGGTTTTACCTATTAAGTGTTTAGCTTTATGGGCAGGCTGTTCAACTTATCATTTTTGTAACATTTTTATGTAAGTTTCGTCCGCCTGGCGCTGCGACTATAATTGAGTTTATTGTTTATTTAGCGAGTCTCAGACCAAGTCTAGACCGAGAGCCAAGAAACTATGATTTTAGATGAGTTCGGCTGATTAAAGTTAATTTTGGGCTGGACGAGAATCACTAAGTGGGATTAGTCTCGAGATACCTCGGAGGGTAATAAATAAACATTAGTTCTGGAATGTTCTGCAAGTATGTCTGATGTCTGAGATTGGGGTTATAAAGAAAATTTCTATTCATAGAATATTTTATTCGACATTAATTTACGACGTAGTTTGATTATGCAATTAGGCCATAAAATTAGATGTTACGTTGATATGTCAATTGAAACCTACGTAAAAGCAACGTTCAGAAAGTTTCCATAGTGATTTCAAAACAAAAAATGTTTCAATAAATTATTATAAAAATATAACTTTTATATACAAGCTTTTGAGATCTTGGATTAGTGTAGCAGCAGAGTGCTAGCCAAGACAAGTAAAACGAGTCCAAACACGACAGGTCCATCTTGTTTCGTACAGGAATTTCTATGGCCACCTTCCGACTCTATCACAATATCAGCTCCATGGTCCCATAATATTGCATTGTTACGCAAATTAGTAGGTACATATGCGTACAAAATTTCAGTTTAATCTAAAGCCAAGTTAAATTATCAAGTTTAACTTGCAAGATTCCACCCGAACTTACATACTTACATACATACATTGCAAGTTAAATAAAAGCTTGTAAAAACGCATCCAGTATAATAATGATTTTAGGATGCTTTTGGGGCTGCCACGCTTCTGCAGTGCATCGGGTATGTTTGCTGAGGCCCATGTCGATGGTTTTCCGGCCATCATTCGCAAACGCGTGGCCTCTCTGATGAGTCGGGTGCGTGGCAGCGGCAACAGCTACCTAAGAGTAGTGGCAGACAAGCAGGATGGGCCATTTCTCAACCACTTTTTGAACAAACATGTTCTGCCTTGGCGCCCTTGTTTGAAATAAAATATAATTAAGATTATATGTAATTGTGTGTGTTAAATTATAATAATTATGTATAAATTTAATGTGACTTTGTAATTTAATTTGATACTATGGATTTGTGATCTGCAATAAAGTTATTATTATTATTATATTATTATAAAAAGTGGGTTGCATTCTTCGAGTTGCTGTGATCTTAATCAGATTGTTTGTCTACCACAAACTCTGTGGACGTCCTACGCTACATTTGTCGACGTGCGCAGTCTATTCGAGAACCTCATGTGCTCATCAGTCGCTATATCATTTTCTTCGTGCTATGTGACTAGCCCACTGCTTCATTACATAACTTTCCAATCGCTAGACTATGTTAGTTACTTTGATTCGGCTATGGATCTGTTCATACCTGATTCGATTTCGTAGAGAGACTGTGACACAGACTAATAGATACTACGACTGTGAGCAAAGCCTTCTCTATTGGTCGCTGTGCTGCCAATGAAAAATTTGATTCCTTCTCAATGTGTGCTGCCCAAAGCCAACTTCAAAAGTTTTTCTTTTAAATTAAATATTTATGGAAACAAAAGATCTTAAATATACATAACCTATTTTGCTCCTACGACATAATAGCCAAAGTGGCATACGAAAAGTTAAATTGTGTTGTCTTCGTTGAAATATCTCTTTGTTCAAAAGAAATGAAGCCAAATCAGCAAGTGTAGTATTAGCTGAATCGGGACTCGGGACTATGTAAAGCAGTGGAATCAATCAAACGGAAGTCTTAGGGGTTTAGGGATATTCGCGTCGGCGCCGACGGGAGACAATCCTGATTGCTTATTTCAATCTTATTGATTTGTTCTTAGAGCTCAGGGTACTAAGACAAATTATAAATTCCAAAATGTACTAAATTTTGCTGTATTTTTTTGTTTCGTATAGGTTTGCGTTTGACTACACACTGCCTGATGTTAAACTGATAGGTATGCGGTCTAGGGTGTAAATTACCTAGTATTGTACTGGTGTTTAAAATTTTACTATGTTTACTTATTGCTGAATATACCTACCTAAATTAATCTTCTTATAAACTGACGTTGACTACAAATCATGTTGGAATAATTCCAATTATCGATTTTTAAGAAATCGGTTATGTCTGAAGCAATTAATAGGGTTCCAAAGAAAAACAATTATTGCATTATTTATTCCGTAGTTCGAATAAAAATTGAAAATAAATCTTTTGACTTATTTCCATTACTCCAATCTAATAAAATAAATATGTAGGTATTTACTCATCCAGTATAAAATAATATAATAAATCACAAAGAAAAAATATCTTATCTAAAAATGTACTTATTCAAACAAATGGAGTCAAGTTATCCGATAATTCTTTCAGTTTTTAAAGTTATGAAGTCTACATTCTACTTGGAAAATAAAGAGTATTCCTCTGTGAATACATACCTACTCAAATATTCTTGTTCACTTTAAGAGCAAAGATAAAGGTTGCGCAATAAAGTTATTTCTACTTAATAATATAAAATTCTGGCTAGTCAAATATCAGACTAGAAAGTAGAAGCTACTCGTACATTCAATTAAAAACAGTATCGAGACAATTGTTTATAGCAAAAGGTGACATTTTTATATTCATATCGACTTACAGACTGCCTCGGTGGCAAAGTGGTTAGTGAACCTGACTTCTGGATCAAAGAGGCGTGGGTTCGATCCCCACCCAGGGCAAGCATTTATGTGGTGAACATGGGTGTTCGCTCTGTGTCTGGGTGTATTTAGATACCATCTATATAAGTATGTATTTAAAATATGTATATGTAGTATATCAGTCTCTGGCAGCCATATCACAAGCTTTGCTTAGTTTGGGGTCAGAGACCGTGTGTAAGATGTCCTCCAATATTTATTTATTTATTTATTTACAGAACATATATACGAGTACATTGCTGGACAAAGTCGGCCTCTCTACCTAGACTCGACCGTTGAGACCAGCTAGAAACGACTCCCGTCCAGGGACGTTCTGTGGTCCTAACATCGACTTGGCATTTTTTCTGTTTTAGTCCTAACCAGATCGTTTATTTACCTTTTCTATGAATGTTTGAAGCTGCGTTTGCCGGAACGTATTCTTTATTCAAGAAATGTATAGCTCAATTGCGCAATTTCAAGCGCTATTCGTGCTCTCTAATTATTTATAAAAAAAAAAAGTTAAATTTCGAACACAAAATCTGCACTTTCACAAATTATTTCGATTCGAAGACGTCCCACCGATTTCTATCGCCGAAAAACTATTATGTAACTCCATATTTAAATTCCAAAGTACAGCTGGTAATTATAACTTAATTAGTACTATATTGGTAACTTAACGCTTGTAAGGCAATGTTCTTCTGCTAGGTCACTACTGCTTCCTAATTTTAAAATCAAAGCAATCTTTTTACCATCCCCTTAAAATTTACAATACTGAATCAACCAAATCTGAAGGAAACTCCCGCAAATCCGAAGCATCATACCGATAACAAGGAAATCTAAAATCGAGACGGTATTTCTCTGGCACCCCTACCGGTAGTGGTGAGATGAATCTTCGTTTAGGCCGATGTTCAATCATCAATCATTCGCGTTTTTGTGCCAGTCTGTTTGTACACGCGAATTCTGAGAACGGATGCTGAATCCTTGATATGTATATCAGAGGAAAATATTCCCAATTCATAGGAAATTCACGGCTAAAAAGATTTCCTGGAAGTTGTAAAAAATATGGTGCCTAGAACTTTTTCAATGCCGAGAAATTTTTAAAATTTGTTATAAAAAATATAATGTGTTTTTTTTTTCAATATATCATTGCAATTATACTATTGTACATTACAAGGCTATTTAAAAAGGATTTACAAAGCCGAAACGAGGTGATTGGTGATGCCACTCCAGAATTCGTGAAAAAACTCGTTTGAGTGAGGCCTAGGTTAATTAATTGCGCTAAAGGATTGTGCACATTATATTGGGCCGCATCGTAGCGCAAAAATCCGCTTAAATCACTTATATGTATTTTAGATGAACTAACGCACACTATGCCGGGGCGAAATGAGTCGCATTTTCTGCATTTCTATACTAATATTGCGCGGCGGCCCGCTCCGCCTCGCTGCGGCCCGACACGATGTGCGCAAACCTTAATAAAGCGCTGGGCGAATGCCCTGGCTATGTAGGTTCAAATCTTGTTGTCACAACATATTTTGCATTTTCGATCACAAAAAGAATTCTTTGACAAATTCGACTTCAAATACAAATCCTTTATTTATAACGCCAAGTACAATTTTGATAATATTATAATGTCAAGATAATACAAATAGAATTTTATAATGTGTATTATACAAAATATTGTTCTCGCAGTACAATTACAATTTCTAAATTCAGCAGAAAATAAAATAAAATCAATTACAAATTTATCATCATCGGACAAGCGGACAAATTGCGTGACAAAAAGTGTTCCTTTTTAGAAGTTAATAGAAAAGTGACAACGAGCCCGAAGTGGATTTGATTTAGGTATACCGATATCAAAGATTTGATTGAACTTTGTTATCATTTAGTTATAATTAAGTTAAATGTATAAGTAAATTTAGGAAATTGTAGTTTTGAAATTTTTAGTGATTCAGACACGTTTTGGTTTAAACTGTAAGTGTTTGAATATTTACTAAATAAATGAATTAAAATGAAAATGTAATCTCAAACAAACCTGATGACCCATATTCTGCGATTCAGCTAAACTAAACAAAGGCGTATATTTCCTACGAGAATTAAGCCCTAGCCCTAGATAAGCCGACCCTCCCTGAGCTAGAGGTAGATAATTTCTTTCTTGGTTTCCACTACATTAACCTCCCAAATCCACGTGAAGTAAAAATGTAAGTTAGAAAAGTAGGTGAAACATTAAAATTCCATTAGCGAGAGTATGTATCTAAATGTGATGTCAGTGTCAACTTTGTTGTAGCTTTTTCAAATTATAACTACCTACTACATTTTTACTACTACTAAATTTACACAAATATTTACTGCTACATCTCAACCGTAAGACATTCATATTGAAATAACCCCATAGTAAGACCGGTCTAAAATGACCAGTTGGAACCAGCTTGTATCTAGCATATTCCTATGGTTAATTTTACTTGTATTATATTTACTGGTTTTTATCCGCGGCTTCGCCCACATGATATTTTGATTTTTGTGCTATCCGATGGGAACCCTTTATTTATCTGGGATAAAAAGTAGACTATGTCACTTTCCGTCTTTCAAACCCGAGGCCCTGCCTTACCACCCTTAATAAAGAAGGTGGAAAATAAAAAAAATGATTTGACGGTTGTTCGATTCGATAGTTGTTTTTTTTAAATATTTCTTAAAGTGCACTCTAGAGTATT